>JADRCG010010193.1:1559611-1582790 GCA_019844195.1 Rhabdomys dilectus | reverse complement strand
CCTCTCCTCTCCTCTCCTCTCCTCTCCTCTCCTCTCCTCTCTTCTCCTCTCCTTCCCCTCCCCTCCCTTCTCCTCTCCTTTCCTCTTATTCCCTCTCTTCTTCTCTCCCCTCCTTTCCCTCCCCTCTTCTCCCTTTTCTTCCTTCCTCCCTCCCTTCCTTCCTTTCTTCCTTCCTTCTGTCCATCCATCTTGATTTGATGGCTGGAGACCTTTCTATTTTACCCTTCAGAGCCTCCTAGAGAATTTGTTTTAGGAAAGGTTAGTGGTAGAAAACTTCAGCTAGTGTTTCCCCCCCCCTCTCTCTCTCTCTCTCTCTCAGGGTTAGAGTTAGGCCTCCTCTCCTTCCCCCTCCTTTTCCCCCTCCCTCTTTCCTCCTCCCTCTCTCTGACAGGAAAGCAGCTGACATTGTTGAGGGCCCAGGTAGTCTCAGTCATGGTTCTTGCCACTTTCAAGTGTCTTGCTTTCTTTATAAAGCTGGATTAGCATGTGTCTCAGTGACAGTCTCTGTGGGTTCATTTTACCTGAAGCTCCAATGCTTTTGTTGATGTGCAGAGTAAGGGACATCATGGCAAGAAGGACAGACAAACCCTGAAGCCATCTAAGCCATTATGAAGGAACACAAATCAGAAGTAATGACCTTTGAATAATTGCAGGCGTTATTGCCACCTTCAAGAACATAAAAGTTTCACAATGTTGGTTCTTGTGTCTCTATTCTATTTATAGCTCTCTTGTCCTTGTAGAAACCGGATGATTGTGGCAGATACTAGGACACTGTGAACTCATTTACGTCCTATGAAGCTGTTGTATGTGGGTGTGTCAAATTTATGGGTGAAGATTAGCACGCATGCTCAGACTCTGTGTGTGGCCAATAATCTGTCAAATGCTTCATCCATCACTGGGGTGGGGGTGGTATTAGCCACTGGTCTTTACATGGCCAGGGCAGCCGTGCACATTCACTCTCTGTGGGTCTGCAACAACCCAAGTCATCTTGCTGGTCTATGGGGCGGTGTTCTTGTCTAGCTAGTAGTGGTGACAGAACATTGATCACAGAGTGTGGTGTGTAACCAATGTTCTGTTCCGGTAACTCCCAACCTGGAGTGCTTAAACCCAGAAGAAATTTGAGAATATTTGAAGACAATGTTTTGGCTGACATAGTGTAGGACTGAAAGCAGCTGGTATGAGGTAGAATCTTGAGGTGCTACCACACATCTGGGAGGCCAAAGGGTGGCTCTCCACCCTAATAAATGACTCAAAATGTGACTAATGCCAGGGCTAAGAAACACTTCTCTGAAAGACAACTGTGTACCAGAGGTGGGAGATTGGTCTTATGAAGTTCACATGAAGGGGATTTCTGAGAATGTCTAAGGTTTGGGGCACCTAGGACATTTTTTTCTGGTTAAATAATAAATCATGCACATTAAGCACTTGCTGAATAACTGAGTGACTGAGAAGCATACAGGACAGTTCCTGGTGCCAACAGAAGGCTGCCCAAGAGCTAGCCTCCCAGGGGAAGGCAGGCTTTTGCCGTGGCCAGAGGCCAGGAGAGGCTGGAGGTGAGCCTTCTCGAAGGCTGTGGCTTGTATGGTTTATGTGCTATTCATTTAACACTCAGCCACAGGAGGTAGAGGGCAAACAAGTGGCTTTTACCACAAGAGAAACAAGGCTGGTCTGTGTTCTAGAATGTCACTGGAGGGCTGGTTAGGGAGGTGTTTCTGAAGGATGAGGCACCAGGGTGAGTTGAACAAGTTTGCCTTCTTTCTGCAATGGTCGTTTGAGAAGAGATGGAACTCTACTGAATACAGTAAAGGTGGAAACGGGTTCTGGGAAGATCTGGGGGACACTTCCGGTTACTGGTGATCAAACAGGGATGTGAGCAGAGAGGTGGGGCTGGGGAGGGACACAGGGCCCAGGTCTGCAGGTCTTCGGTGACTGTAGACTTTAGTAGGAGAATGCAGATTTAAGCAACATCTCGGGGGCAATTTTATGAATATCATAGTAGATATTAAAGATGTGGGATTACAAGATGTCCAAAAGATAGCTAGGAAAACGACAGAGTCGACTGAGCAGATGGGGCCCTGGGAGACTTCATGTTGAAGCCTTGGACTCGTGATGTCTGGAAGCAAAGATGTCAAACGATGTATGAACAGCCATTTTATCTTTCCTTGGAGCCATGAGTTTCATAGACAAGAAACCGAGGCTCAAAGAGCCTCATGTTGGAGGGGGAGGGGCTTGTTGGAGGGGGAGGGGCTCTCCCGGATGAGGAGCTGTGGCTAGTTGAAGGGACAGGGAGAGTCAGCTTCCTTTAAGGTAGACCGTGTGCCTGTGGATGGCTCCATACCCATACTTGGGAATCACAAATAGGATTTGGTAGGCTATTAAAAAAGGGCATGAGGATCTGGGAGGATTAGGGGGAGGCATGATAAATGACTATGTTCAAAATATATCTTATGCATATGTGAATCTTCAAAGAATTAAAATGCCATATTTTACAAAAGAGAAAAAGACTCCTGTCGATACAGCTGAACATTGCTGGAACTGACTGTCAAACTCAGTCATTTCTGTATCTCAGGCTAGCCCACCATCTCCATCTGAACTTACTTTTTGATCATATTTTAGATGTTCAAAATGAGGTTTTTACATTACAATTATCTGTGAATGGTAAATTACCAAAATTATCAATATATCTTTGATAATGTCATCTCTTTTTTCTCTTAACTTCATCATCATTATTTTCTCTCTCTCTCTCTCTCTCTCTCTCTCTCTCTCTCTCTCTGTGTGTATATTTGTGTGTATGTATGTGTTTGTGTTCACACGTGTGCATGGGGATGTGTATGCCACAACATGTGAAAGAAAGTCAGTCTTCTACCATGGGTTCTGAGAATCAAGCTCAGGTTGTCTGACTTGTGGTACAAGTACTTTTCCCCACTGAGCAACCTTGTCAGCCCCATCATCCCATTTTTATAGGAATTGATGTTAAAGTCAAACTGGTGCATGAACAAATGATACATGCACAACTTCATTCCTTCAGCCTCATTTGCAATAGCAGGAGACAAAAACCAGGAGAGGAAGGGTCAAAGAAACGGTGGCATGGACACACAGTGGGTGAGCCTGTAGCTGTGGAATCCAGCCATCTCTCAGTTGGTGGGTGACTCTGAGAATTTCTAGGCATGCTATTGAGATAAACAACATCCACAACAGATGCTGTCAGACATGGTGCAGAGTCTGTTACATTTTGTACATGTGTGAAAGTTCAAACGTGAATTCACCTTTGGCGGGTGGTGCTGAGAGCTGAAGGAAGGGTCCCAGTTGGGCGGATGTTGTAAAGCCCAAGCAGAGCCTTTGATTGGATCATATGGAGGCTTACACATCCACAAGTAAGGAACATGAATGGCTTGAGGAGGAAACTAACCAAGACTAGATAAATAAATGATGGTTTGTCTAGGGACCAGGAGGACAAGCTGTCAAGAATGGTTGACTAGACAGGCTAACATTTCCTGCCAACACTGGGGTGGAGTGCACCATGGGGACATGCTCTGAGGATTTGGGGCTTCCTACAGGTGTCCCTTTCTCTACTGGAACCCCTGAAAAGGCTTGGCTGGTGATCTCCCTCAGGTCATATTTCCTTTGTGCTCTAAGAGGCTGCCCTTCTACTGATCTCCTCTTGTGTTCTGTATTTACAGGAATCCTTTATTTACTTTCTGCCTTCCACAGAATGAGCTCTGTAACTTGAGAGTCCCTTGAGAAATCTGCCTACTGTAATTCCAGCCTGGTGGCACTGCCATGCAGCCGCTGCCCAGGGGCTCGAAGGTTCTGGGTTTAGAGAGACAGACATTTTGTTCTCCCATCTTTCAAAGTGACATTGCACCCATCTGTGGAGGGGACCTGCTTCCTAAAGGGTAAGAGATTCCTTTGTGGTGCTGAAGTTCCACACAACCGATTAAAATCAGTTAACAATTGCTGTTTCTGCTGAGCTCCTCTGGTGGCAGAATCAACTTCATCCAAATGCTGCCCTTGAGGGGACATGAGCCACCTGAGTGTGGCACCCAAATGTTGTAGCCTGAAGGCCACTCTGGGGATTGACTTCTAACACATGGATAAGGTCAGGCTGTCTGGGAAATGTGCCTGGGACTGGCAAGGCAAGGGTTACCTTCAAACTGACCTACTGTGTGCACATGAGTAGTCTTTCACTGTGTGTGCATGACTAGTCTCTCAGTGGGGTCCACAGTGACATACAGCTGTATGGAGACCACAGTGGCCAAGGAGGGAGAGCTAGAGAGAGAATGAGGGACCCCAGCACGAGCCAGGGCTCAGGCAGAAGCTGAAATTGTTTCTGAATAACAAAACAGTTTCCCAGCTTCTCTCATTAATGCTTCCGGCAATTACTTTTCATAAAGTCATTTCTTTCCTCTGCAGCAGCTCTCGGCCTCCGTTACTCTCTTTAATTCCAGATTTAATTGAGTCAGAGTGTTGCTGAGTGTTCGTTGCTCGTCCTAAGGACATCCATATCTCTGTCAAGTTGGGAGAACAGAACCACGAGACAGAATGGACTTTCCTCTGTCTTAGGAGGTTCCCATCAGCCTTTGGGAAGAATATGGGCACGTACACCTAGGACCAGCTCTATAGTATGAGGCACCACAGGGAAGAAGAGGAAGAATGAAGTAGGCCACGTGTGTGAAACGCCGTGTTGACACCTTCCTTGGTCTAACTCGAACATTTTTAATAGAGAAGCAGATCCTCTGATTTGGTTGGTAGAGCCCTTTAGAGCACACTGGAAGCCCTGGTACTTTCTGGCATCCCACAGAACATCCTGTAACATCAGCACTCAGGAAGTAGAGGCAGAAGGATCACAAATTCAAGGTCATCCTCAGCTATGTGGTGAGACTGAGTCCAGCCTAGGCTACATGTGACCTTGTCTTAAACAGTCATGGAATCATGCTGGAAAAGATACTAGCCTACAGTCAATCCTCCTCGTTTAATGTCGCTCTTCTGCATGGACGTGCACACCACTGCCTCAGTGGACTTCCCAAAACACAAATTCCAGGAAAAAAATTATTAAAAGTTTCCAGACAGTGGCAGCGAGCTGTGAGACCAGGCGTGGGACCTTCTGCATACAGGGCCCCATACAAGGACACAGATTGTTCATGTAGCAGGCTCTTGGCCTGACTCCCTGGTGATTCAAAAGTAGCTGGTAACCAAGGGAGTGTTTTTTTCCACTAATGTCTAGAGTTTCGGGTGTGTGGACAAGATCATGGCCCCTGAGTCCAGCTTCTGTGCTTCATGTCTAGTACGCATGGCTGAGTCTGTCCAGCTCCTCTGTTTTCTTCAGGGCTCCCCTGAAAAATGGCTTCCCACTGTCTACCTTCCTGGAAAGAGGAGTGACTACCTCATCATAGTGTGTGAAGCCATTTGATTTGGACTTTACATTTTAAACACCTTTAGTCACTTGCTGAGTGCCTGCTCTTTGCTGGTCTGTCTTGTAGATGCTCTTGAAAGCCCTGTGTCCTCACAGAGTGGACATTCCTGTGTGTGTGTGTGGTGTGTGGTGTGTGTGTGTGGTGTGTGTGTGTGTGTGTGTGTGTGTGTGTGTGTGATTCAACCAGCAAAGAGGGGAGGGGTGGACAGAAGCCTGGAATATTGTCTGCTGGAGTGCTGGTCAGGAAGTAGGAGAGGGGGCGGGCACTGGGTAGCTGTTATCCAATGGGTAGGCAAGAGAAGGCTTCACTAGATGACATCTGAGGGACTGACTGAAGAGGATGTCTTAGATGGTTGTACTGACCTTAAGAGTGTGGTCACAATGTAGAGATCCTTTGAGGGGAACAGAGAACTTCCTTGGTCTTCTGGGAGGTTTTAGCATCACTTTTTCAGGCATAGGAAAACATCCTTTCCCTCCTGGGAGATAGAAAAATAGCACCCCCATGTCAATTCAGTTAAACACAACTGGGAAAGGGTTGTCTACCTTGACTGAGTGTTGCCTTGTGTCCACATGCCTCACAGCTGCATTCTGAGACCCAGCACTTTCAACAGACAGAAAGTTCTTCTGAGAGGACACTTCACAGTCTCAGCTGCCTTCAAAGCAAACTTTGAAAAAACTCTAGTCAATTTCCCATCTACCGCATTCTGTTTTGTAAAAGATTTTATGCCAGTGATTTCGGAATGCAGGTGCCAATAGTAAAGTAATTGGCTTATAAGTGGGAAGTTAATCAGACAGCCTCCTTCATGCCTCCTCTCCAAGGTCAGGGCACAACTGAGATGCAGAGGAGACACATGGCCATTTGACAGGCTCTCATGGGGGGTTGGGGAGGAGCGTGGCTGACTTCCAGGTCCTTGGAGGAAGTATTGATACAAAGGGCTTGATGAGCTTCAAAGAAATGGGGCACAACTTTGCCAGGGGTGGAGGAATGGTGGCTTCAGTTAATGTTAATTGGGATGATTATGGAAAACTAAGGAGCCTCAAGTTTCAGACCCCAGGATGATCCCAAGTAGGACTTTGTCCCAGTGTTCTACAGGTGTGTTTCTAGGATGTGTTATACTTCTGGCTGTGCATAAGCCACCACCAAGGGCACCTTTAGGGGTTATCAGTAGAGTCTTTGGTTTCAGCCATGCAATTCTCAGCTCTCCTGACACATCAGGGTAGCTGTTCGAAGCAAGGGTCAGAGTGGACTTGACCTGTTGGAAGTATGAGCTCCATGCCCTCATTTGAGCAAAACAGTAGGCAGAAATGCTAATATCTGTTTCCTGGAACTCCTTGTGTTTACTTGTTGATAACTAATTTCTTCATGTTGTTGACCCAGATGAAGTCACATCTTGCCTGGTAACAGAGGCCACTCTACTGATTGTCTGCCTTGTCATTAATGAGCTCTGGTCATCAAACATGGACTGAGCTTTCCTGGAAAAGTTAAAGATAGTTGACAGTTCTCTTGTGACCCGAGCTGAGATCCAAGAATAACACTCAGGAAACTATACTCTGGGTTTTTGCTTTGTTTGTTGGTAAAAAAAAAAAAAAAAACCCCACTGAACCTTTGACAGAGGAAAAAAAAATCCCTCATGTAGGGACAAGTTAGAAGGGTTTAGGAAATTGTCTTTTAAGGTTCTTATATAATCCTTACCTTAGGTTGAAAACCCCCTCAGTATAACAAAATTCCCTACTGAGGAAGTCACTGGCTTATATGAGACACCCTGAAATCCTGGATAGCTTTTGGAGGGGTCACTGTGACCTAAGAATGTTTATAGCCACAGGCATCTCAGTCAATGATGTTTCTGTTTCTGTTCTCATGCTGGGTAGATGTTTGGAGTCTTTGGAGAAGAAAGAAGAGTGCTTACCAGACTGTGATGGTTTAGCTAGTAGGGCATTGTCTTTCTGTCTACTTCTCCACAAGATAGGCCCCCTTATGGCTCTCACTGGTACTTCCTGAGGTGACATTTCTATCTGGTCTGTAGATCACTCTCCCCAAGAGCACTTAGGTGAGGATGTCTTTACTCATGTTCCTCAGGGTATTTCTTCTTTGCTGTGTTGATGGCTTGTGGTTGTGGGAACAAAACCCACATGTATGTAGAGCTCGGGCCCTTCCCACCAGTAAGCCATTTCTTCCCTCCAGAAATGACAACTAACTTTGGGCAACCTTGGAAAAAAACTGAGTTTACAACATGTTGGAACTCCTCGGCTGTACATTTCCACTTCAGAGATAAAAAATGGTGAGGTACTGGGTAGATGCAGCACTTAGGTGAAACACAGAGAGAAACCAGGTAAGGCATTTCATATGGAGCCATATGTATGGACATATGCCATACAGGAAGAAAAATGCATTTTGATTAAAGTACATTATATGCATGCATAAAACCATCACAACAAAACCCACTATTTTATGCAATTAATATGTGATAATAAAGTTTTTATGTAGAAAACAAAAGGAAAATACAGTTTCCACTCACCAACTCTGGCTCCCTGAGTTTGTTACCTCCTTGGTCCATTTGCACAGGCTCTTTCTTCCCTCTTTCCAGTCTGCCATTCTAATAATGAGCGCCTCTCCATTCTGAGGATGTACAGTTGCCTGGCGCGTGGGCTCCTGGGAAACTGACAGATGAGAGTGTCTGGAAACCTTTATCTCCACTGAAATGACTTTCTGAGGACACACACAACCAAGGCCATAGATATGCTTCTGTTTGAATAGTGTTCACTGTGACACCTAGTTAGGGGTAAGGACGTCTGTTAAAGCACCACAATGCTTGTTAAAGTCCTTTTGGACCTTTTCTGCACCTTGACTGGTTCCATTCCTCATTCTCTAGAAGACAGGTTCTGGGGAATGTCTCACGCTGTGTCTTAACATGGTGGCGAAGTGGAAGACTGAACACATGTGTGAAGGGAGATAGAACCTCACAAACTCTTGTTACAGAAACCAGTCTAGCTCTGCAAGAGTGAGAATCCAGTCAGGTAAGAAGTAACAGTTCCAAGACAGAAGCACTGTTCTTTCCTGACCGTTTTCATGACCCACATTTTTTTTCTATTCTTTGAAAAATTCATACATGATACAATGTGTCTTGATTATATCACTCCTTCCTGTCCTCCTCCTTCCAGCTTTCCCCAGAATCCCCCATTGTATCCCCCCAGCTTCATGTGCTCCCTCTACACACACACACACACACACACACACACACACACACACACACACTACTTACACACTTTATTTTAATTGATTGATTGATTCATTCATTCACAGTGTAGCCCACATGCACACAGCCATGAGCCACAGGTCTCTGAATGTTCCTACCACTTCTCAATGCTGTTACACTGGAGTCTTGGCAGGAAGAACAAACCATGTTCAAACCAGCATTGTAAGTACTCAAGTCTGCTTGAGTACTTACAATGTAGATTGTAATTGTAGATTAATTAATATATAGGCTTGCTATGTAACCTGCACTGGTTTGAACACATTTGTGAACTTCCTGTCCCGGCTGCCTGAGTGCTGGAATCATAGGCCCGGCCCACATGTCTCCCTACATATAACTCAAAGGTCGTGTAAGGCAGAAATGAGAAAAATGCAGTAAGGTGTATCAACAAGCAGCATAGGCTGTTAGGAGTTCTTTAAGGATAAAGTTTATAGCCAGGCAGTGGTGGCACACACCTTTAGTCCCAGCACTTGGGAGGCAGAGGCCAGCCTGGTCTTCAGAGTGAATCCTAGGACAGCCAGGACTATACATAGAAACCCTGTATTGAGAGAGAGAAAAAAAGCTTCTTGTCTTCTATAAACCAGAACAAACCTCCTCTTCACAAGCCACAGCTGGAGTAGGAACTAGAGGAATGGGCGAGGATGGGGGTCTTAGGGCTCTGTTGCTGTGAACAGACACCATGACCAAGGCAACTCTTATAAGAACAACATTTAATTGGGGCTGGCTTACAGGTTCAGAGGGTCAGTCCAGTATCATCAAGGTGGGAACATGGCAGTGCCCAGGCAGGCATGGCACTGGAGAAGGAGCTGAGTTCTAGATCTTATTCAGATGAGAACCAGGAGAAGACTGAATCACTTAGGCAGCTAGGAGGAGGGTCTCCAAGCCCACTCCCACAGTGACACACTTGCTCCAACAAGGCCACACCTTCTAACAGTGCCACTCCCTGGGCCAATCATATTCAAACCGCCACATTGGGTCAGGCCACACCCAGAAGAAAAGCACGATCAACCAATGGGAAGAAGTGAGCCCACCCTTCTGTGGACCCAACCAATGGGAAGAAGTGAGCCCACCCTTCTGGGGACCTGGCCACGGCTTTACTCACTTCACGAGCCCAGAGCACCGGGTGCTCACTAAACTAAAAGTCATAAATGCTGGGAGTCCACAGAGCACTTTGAGGATTAGTTTTCCCTCTTTTAGGATGTAATTTATTTTCCTGTCTAATATCAACTGGAATTATTCAAGTTGAATCAAGCTACCTGCACCTTTTTTCTTTTTGGAATGTTCACAAAATGCAAGTAGCATGCGGCCCACAGTGCCTGGCTGTATCTGCTCATGCCTTCTTTCCCTGTGCCATTGAAATATTGGCTTAACTGTAAGCTTGGAGCCTCTTTTTTTTTCCCCCTTTGTTAGTTGAAATTAGGAAGTGGAATGCTGAATGCTGAGTGTGTAGCCATGTGCCCTGGGCTCCAGGGATCTCTGTGAAGGTAACTGTGACCTCCAGCCACTCACACAATATTGGTAATTGGACCTCAACTTGATTCCCTTAGAAGTTGTCACTTTATCCACCCAGCGAAAAGCAGCAGAGAACACAAATGGAGAGGTTACATTTCTAGTGGCAAATGGAAACAGAAATGGGTGCCAGAGCCCGTTCTTGCTCAAGTTATAAGTAGACAGCGCTGAGTCTTGCCTGCAGGGAGATGTCCCAGGCTTTCGGGGTTCCACCGTAGAGCTTACACTGGCTTTTATCTCTGACCATACATTTTTATCAGATAGATTAGCAGTGTTGCATGCAGAACTAATTAGATATGCATATACCTGTAGTGTCTGTATATTAATAATTGGTTAGGACACACTAGAAAACTTTCTCTGAAAAAAAGGGCAAGGTAATTTTAAGAAACTTGGAAAACATTAATGGTGCAGAAATCACCCGCCATTATTTGATGCCCGTTTTAGTTTTCGGTGGCTGGTTAGAGTTGCCGTGAGAGGCTAATGCACACGGCATAGCATATAACTTTCATCCCCTCTTTCCCCTCCTGAACACTTATGTACAGATCGTCTCCCATGTTGCTGAACTTTCTCCAACCTCAGAAGAGATGCCTGAGATGGGGACATGCTCACTGGACTAAGTACTGGCTGTGCAAGGTGACGAGCAGGGTCTGTATCCCACTTACTCATGTAGAAGGCAGAGTGCGTAGCAGCCCTCTGTAAGCCCGGCCGGGCTCTGGGTTGAAATGAGAGGCCCTGGCTTGGTGTCCAAGGCAGAGTGCGACTGAAGAAGACACTTGACATCAACTGCTGGCCTCTGCTTGCACATGCACACAGGTACACATGCACACCCCTACTCATACCTCACACATGAGCATGCCCCACAGTACGCAATGGTTAAGACCTTTACTGGCTAACTTGTTTGCTTGGTGCTCGGCCGAGCTAGATATTTGATGCTTCTAAACAAACACTTGATAACGGGGTCTTTTCTCATTGAATGTTACAAGTAAGAACATCCATATCTCAGCCACAGGACGGGAGCTGTTGATACAAGTAGGATCTATATGTTTCAAACTAAGAAAATTACGACCAGATGTCTGGTGCTGCCTCTTCTCAAGTGCACTTTTTTTCAGTTTAATCAACTATGGGCATAGAGGCCATTGGATAGCTGTGGGGATGGCAGTCCCACAGATGTGGGTGATTTAGTGTGGGACATGGGCTCCTTGTCTCTGTTCACTGTTTGACCAACACCAGCTAGTGTGTATCTCTTGGATGCCCTCAGTTCTTGGCCAGCTAGGTTTCCTGGTTTGACTTAGTATCCCATTCTTGGTATCAAAATCTACGTTAGCTAACTAGGGATACTGTAACAGTCACAGGGGATGACTTGAGCAGTGGAAACTCATTTTCTTTTGGTTCTGGAGGCTGGGAGATTGATGTTAAAGATGTCGGTAGAAGGATTCTCCTGGGGGTCAGGGTCTCTTCCAGGCCTATGTTGTAGGTTGTTCATGGGCCAGGCCTGTGTTCCAGGCTGTGCATGGGCCAGGCCTGTGTTGTAGGCTGTGCATGGGCCAGGACTGTGTTGTAGGCTGTGCATGGGCCAGGCCTGTGTTCCAGGCTGTGGATGGGCCAAGCCTGTCTTCTCCTGGCATCTCTTCATGTCATTTTCTCTAAATCTGTGGATCTGTCTAGGCTCCAGTTCTCCTGATTATTTTTTTTATATGGCTGTTCATTTATAGTTTAAAATTTAAACTATATTTTAAATTTATAGTTTATATATAGTTTAAAATTTAAACTATAATTTAAAATCCTTTAAACTTTTTATTGTGTGGGTGTTTTACCCGCATGTGTGTATGCACACCGTGTGTGTGCAGTGTCTATGAAAGCCTGAAGAGGACACTGATGGACCCCTTCATACTGTGAACACTGTGCATGCGGAGAACTGAACCCAGATCCACTGGAAGAGCAACCAGCTGGTGTTCCAACCCGTGTTTATTAGGGGAAAGGTCAGTTCACAGATGGCTCTAGCCTCCACTCACTCTTGCCCCCATGAACTTAGAAAGTCCAGTAGGCTTTCACTAAGTTATAGTTCACAGCAAAATACATCTCCACAAGTTTGTCCTATTTATTTATCTACGTTTAAAATTGTTACCTGTATGAGTGTTTTCATGTATGACTGGACTACATGCATGCAGTGCCCTCAGAGGCCAGAAGAGAGCATAGATGCCCCGGAACCAGAGGTAAAGGTGGTTGTGTGCCACCCAGTGGATCCTGAGGAATGACCACAGATCCCCTGGGAGAGCAGCCCATCTTTTGGGTCCTTCTTGACCATGAAAGCATAAGATTCCTCTGAAGCATCTTCACTTTGAAAAAGTAACATCATTTCAGACTTCGCTTTGTTGAATTTATTTCTTCATGATAGTTTGCAGCAGAAGGCACCATAATGAGCAGTGTGCAAGGAGCAGGTGTCAGGGAAAAAGGTCACAATTGGTAGTGAGATTTATTCCCCACACCAAAGCTCTTCTCAGAAGAAAAGAGGGTTCTAAGACCAATGGTCGAGGGCAATGGAATCAGATGAAGCAGTCCGGGCTAACTGGGCAAGAGCCCGGAAGGGCGTGACTTGGTAGCACTCTGATCTTCGGTGGCTTTGAGGGGAGGACAAGCCGGAGCTGTCTCAATGGAGTTTTTTTCTGGGTCACTGATGTGTCCTGAGGAAGACATTCTTATGCTATTGTGACTGGAAGTATACTAATTGCTTGAATAAAAATAAAAACCCACCAAATTGGTTAGTCACCATTTTCTCTCTTTGTAGTTTATCAGAGTTTCTCATTTGGAAACATAAGCCTTTCCCCTTTACAGGACAGAGCTGGTATGGCCTCTTCTCTGGGTAGTTAACACCTTCCAACTCAAGGATGAGCAGGCTTGGTTTGATGATGCAGTCACAATTGTTTGTCTTATACAATCATTATCAAACACCGGGAGTCCAGTGATTTGAATTGTCTCCAGGTGTGTCTGGAAGGCAGGTGGCTCCTACTGAGTGGCTGCTCCCAGGCTTCTTCAAGTTCTCTGTGCATCAATATGAAAGTTTCCTCAAGGAGGGATGGTGGACTGTTCAGCCCTTAATGAACGATGGTTTTACCCGGTGGAAGGCTCAGAGACCCACACGGGAGAGGGGACAGGAAGAATATAAGAGCTTGGAGAGAAGAGCCATGACCTGTGCTCTGGTGGGCACGACACAGCCAGTGAGCTCATAGAAGCAGTGGCTGCCAGCACTGGGTGTGTCAACAGTCGCACATCAGGGAGAAAGGACTGGTGTGGCTCGACTCCTCCCTGTGGAACTGTGAGCTACTGATGGACTCTGGGGGAGGAGCAGACATGGTCTTCAGTGCTGTGCTCAGTGCTGTGTTCACCAGGCTCCTGTGCAGTTGCAAAACCATGGACACGGGTGGCTCTGGTGGGTCACAAAACAAAACAGAAACACGTGAGTGTGGAAAATGCGTGTGTTAGTGTGAGTGTGTGTATGTATGTGAATGTGTGTGAATTTGTGTATGAGTGTGTGAATGTATGTGTGTATGAATGTGTATGTGTGTGGGTGTGAGAGAATGTGTGAATGTGTATATGTGTGTGAGTGTGTAACTGTATGTGTATGAGTGTTTGTATGTGTGTGAATGTGTGTAAGAATGTGTGTGCATGTGTGTTCATGTGTGAGTGAGAGTGTGTGAGTGTGAGATAGTGTGTAAGTATGTGAATGTATGTATAATATAGTGTGTATATGTGTGTATGAGTGTGTGTGAATATATGTATGTATGTGGATGTATGTGTATGAATGTGTATATGATTGTGTGTGCATGTGTGAGAGTATGTGTGAGTGTAAGAGAGTGTGTAAGTATGTGAGTGTGTGTGTATATATGTCTGTGAATGTATATGTGTATATTTGTGTGTGTGAGACTCTGTGTGTGAGTATATGATTGTATATGTGTGAGAGAGAGGGGGTGAGAAAAGAGAGAGAGAGAGGTTAAGTGGAATAAGAGTGAATGAGGATGGCAGTAACCAGAATGTCATATATATAAATGAAATTGTCAAAAGGGCAAAAATAATAATTAAAACATTTAGAACTGTTTTTCTTTCCTTATGAGTGAGAAGGAATGTATGCTGGTGTGAACCAGTATGTACTACTTTACATATGCAGTGCGTTAGGATGCAGTTCAAAATAAAATATGCTCTAACAATTTCACATACTGCTGATGGCGGGCAATGTACAGGTTAACCATGCACACCCACATGCACACCCACACGCGCACACACATGCACACATGCAGAGATTTTTTTCCATTTGTCATAGAGAAGAGGTCATCAGGACTTCAGGGTGGTTGATGGACTTTCAGTCTTGCTTTAAGATGACTTGGGTTCAGCATTGGATGGTTGGTGGGCCTATTGTTCAAACTCATTGACTCAATGGGAGTTACATCAATTTCTCAAACTCCAGAAGTGTCTATTTTAGTCACACAGCTGGATACATTGTAGAGATGAATGGATTTCGAGGAGTCGAGTGTCAACTGATATGTCTGTATCACAGCTCCTGTATCTGGCTTAGGGAGCACGGAGGAAGAGGAGTGGAGAGGCTGGAAGAGCCAAAGCACCGAGCAGTTCGCTGTGAAACAGTCTCTCTAGAAATTGCAGCACAAACAACACAGAACAATGGCAATAACACTGACATGCTACTGCAGAAGAGGAGAAGCTTCCCAGGGTCCCACTCCTAAGACAGCTACAGGCGACTAAGGACAGTTGAGAGAAGAGAATTTCTCTCTCTGAGAGATGAGCCCCCTCGTTGGTTATCCAACAAGTGGTCAGCCCTAAAACTATATATATACAAGCAACAAAAATGGACTCAGCAGACTGTATCTATCTGTGTGTACGTACACATATGTATTTGACAATAATAAAGAAAAAGAGGCTATTAATTCAAGAGTAGGGGGATAGAAAGGGTTGGAGGGAGGAGACTTGGGAGGGGCTTGAAATGGGTAAAGTGGTGCTGTAATTCTATTTTAATTAAAAATATAAAAATGGTATGTGTAAATAATAGAATACTATTTACCCATTAAGAAAAACAAAGTTATGAAATTCACAGAAAAACAAAGTTATGCAATTCGCAGATAAATGAGTGGATATGGAAATAATCATTCTGATTATTTAATAATAATTAATAATCCAGAAGGACTTTTACACTGTTTTCTTTTGTCGCCCAGCCTGTTGGTGGTTATGAAAACCTGGAGAGGAAACAACCTGGCCCAAGTGCTGAGACTTGCGGTGGTTGACACACAACACACTTTTTGTTCTAGAGTTTTGGAAGGTTATCATCTTAAATAGAAAAGGAAATAATTTGATTTTCCTTTGAAGCACATTCTTTTTTTAAATGTGAGGCCTTTCCATCCATGAATACAAATAATACAACACTTTAGATGCCTGGTTATTTATCAAATAAAATCACCTTGTCATTTGTCCAAGGTGCTGTGGTTTACTTGGCTGGTCACTAGATGTCTCTCCAAATCCATTGTCACCTTCCACTAACCTGGTGGTCACAGTGTTCAGCTGGAACTCTTTAGCTTTTTGTTCTCTTTGAACTTGGCAGCAATTTTAAGGACTCTGGACTACTGGTCCACTCAGAGATCTGGACTACTGGTCTACCTAGAGGTCTGGGGGAAAACTGGTGATTTCGTAGGCAGAAGAAACAGAGGGGCTCAACTCCTTTAATTAGAGAGGCATGTCTTCCTGTGTGGAAATTCTAGGGAGAATTTCTAGTCAGGAAGAATTTAAACCAGCCAGTGCAGATTCAGTGATTTGCATAGATGCCCATCCTGTAGAATTCTGGAACTTTCTAAGAGTTGTTGAACTGATAATATGTCTACCTCTGTGTACCTGTGATCATGTCGAGTAGACAGAGCCTCCTGTGCTAATGCTGCTTGGTGCCAGACTTTACCCCACCTATGCCGAGGCTCTGTAGCCTCCTCAACAAGTGGTGCTGGGAACAGAATACCCACATGTAGAAGAATAAAACCAG
Organism: Rhabdomys dilectus; assembly: GCA_019844195.1. Lineage (NCBI taxonomy): Eukaryota > Metazoa > Chordata > Mammalia > Rodentia > Muridae > Rhabdomys > Rhabdomys dilectus. Next base: position 1,566,586 of record JADRCG010010193.1, on the reverse strand, counting down.
GCTCCTTTCTCCCAACCATCAAAAAGCAACTCAGAATGGGTCAAAAACCTTAATATGAGAACAGAATTTGAAATTAAGGAAACACTTCAAGATATAGGTACAGACAGTTGTTTTCTGTCTGTACAGAGGTGGAGTGTGGTAGTTCAGGGATCACGGCAAGAATCAAATAGGAGTGCCTTAAATTCTACAGCATCGGCATAGCAGAGGAAACCAAACAGAAGAAACAGTCTGCAGGGTAGGAGAAGAAAATTTCCAGCTGTTTATTTAATCAGAGGTTAATACCTAGAATATTAAACCCCCTAAAATCCCAATGCACAAATAATCCAATTAACAAATAGGAAAAAGAACTGAGCAGACACTTTCCAAGGAAGAAAGATAGTACAGCAAATGTGTGAGGGTGGTGGGGGGAGGGGGGGCGGGGCCGGGGGCGGGGAAGGCAGAATGCAAATCAAACCACATTGAAAGCTTGGTTGGGGTAGTAGTGAATGCCTTTAATCCCAGTACTCAGGAGGCAGAGGCAGGAGGATCTCTGTGAGTTTTAGGTCAACCTGGTCTACATACTGAGTTACAGGGCAACCTGAGCTATGTAGAGAGATCATGTCTCAAAACAAAACAAAACAAAACAAAAAGCAGAAGGGAGAAAAGACTGTTGAGTAAAGTACCTTCCCTGTGAGCTTGGCAACTCAAGTTTGAATGTTTGGACCCCAAGTAAAAGTGCACAGAGAGAAGTGAGTCTACAGAGTCCTCCTCCCATCTCTGTAAGTACACGGCGGAAGGTTCGTCTGTGTGCACTTCCTCTTTGTTATTTGACAGCGTTTTGCTCTTTCCAGCTTTTTTTCCATTTCACAGTTCTATACATACATACAATGTATTATTGCACTCACCCCAAATTACCCCTTCGTTTTCCTCTGAACCCCTTTGTCTTACTTCACACAATGACTACACCAATAGAGGAAATGGCCCCTCCCCCAGGAACCCTTCACAGCTATTGGCTCTGCAGGAAGGGGTGGGTCCTCATGGGCGGTACCTCTTCCTTCTATCCCCAATGGAAAGTTGGAGGGCCCAGTCTTGTGCAGGGATCCTTAGTACTGTGTGTTCGCGATTGCAACGTCAATGTCATATTTTGATGATAGCACCCTTATCATCTAGAAAAGCTCTTAAAAATCTAAGTGGGTATTTAGAATTATATGATGATTATATTAGTTGGGAAAGTGTCAATACTTGGTTTTCCTCTATGTTCTGAGCCTCACCAACCATGGGGAGTTGGCTGTACAGTACCAAGCATCAATTCCCTCCTACTGAGCAGGCAGGAATTTGGGGGTGGGGACAACATAGGAGTTGGAGAGAGGAGAGGGAGATATAATATACAGTACGCAAACGTGAAATTCCCAACACTTTTCTTTAAATGGTTGACATTGGACTAAAAGGGAGCTAATTGAACTTTAAAATTGTTTGAAATGAAAACGAATTCACTTCTAGATGTAAGCTTTTGATGTGGATGAGAACTGCCCCTAATGTTTCAAATGGAGTGAAATGTGAGTTTCCTAAGCTCTAGGCTGCCTCCCCTTGGGGTGTTTGCTGAGAGACATTTTGGACCTGTGTGCACATTGGCCTTTTAATATTCTCCACTGCTTTGGCATTCACAGAGTATGGAAGTCACAGCTGAGAAATGGCACAAAGGAGAAACAGAGGCTCTTTCTGTCTTTTCTTGTCCCTCTGGTTTGTGTCTAGAATGTCAGCACTCATATTTTTCTGAGTTCTTTGGTGTGTCTAACTCCCAAGCCAGTTGCTTAGTGCTTCTGGCACTGGGCCCGTCCTGGGCCTCAGGCACACTCAGGGAGTTGGCCTACAAAGCTGTCCAGTCATCTCCAGAGGATGTCGTTCATCAGGCCTTAGAGTTCAGCTGTGGGATGTTTGCTGCGGGTTTTCTTCAAGTCGATCTCTCTGAGTTGCACATCCTGACTCCCAACCTCCCCCAAAGTTTCATCACATTTATGAGAAGAAAAAAAAAGACAAGTATTTTTTTTAGATTATTTAAGAGCAAATGTGGGGGTATCTGTGCTGAGTTGGAAGTCCATGGAGAATACAGACAAGATGGCAAATTCAGTTCCTGTTTATCTCTGGGAGTCATTAAGTCCCGACAAGTAGTTCAGTGACAACTGGGTGGGTGAACAATTAACCTTACCCAGCAGTGGGCAGCTACCCCCATCTCTAGCATGCTTTGTGTGTTTCTGGCTTGCAGAAATGTTCACTGTGGGGGGGAGGGGTTGTTCATTTCACTCAGAATGCCTTTAGGAGTCAGGAATGGCAAGTCAGTTTGAACAGAGGGTGTAGCAGGTGATGACACAGCCTCATTACCCCTCAGATCAGGCTGGGCTCGGAAACAGATGACATGAGCTAACCCCACCCAGCTGGGAAGTGACACAGAATGAGGAGGCAGCATGGCTCATGGAGAACGAATGTGGATCTCCAAGAGCTAAGTTAGACAGTGCTTCCCTCATGTCATGGAGCACAACATTGCTCTTTTGAGGAAATGATTTAATAAGAACAATTGGATTATTGAATGGTGTATTGTACCCTACTATGTTTTATTTTATTTTATTTTGGCTGTTGAATTCCAAGATCAATCAGTATTTGCTTAAAATAGACGGTTTTGGGCTTTCAGAGACCCTACCCACACACTATAAAAGGTTTTATTATAGGGTTTGAAGTTCTGAATCAAAGTTTTCCAGGATATGCACCCGTACCTAAAGGAGTGAGGGTGGGAAACTGACTCTCCCAAGATGAAAGGATGAGGGACAGCTGTTACATTTTTGGAAGCTATATGGGTGCAGATGATACAGGACAAGGCAATGGAGAAAACTGTACAACAACCATACAGAAACTGTAAGGTTATTGAAGAGACTCACACAGGCGGAGTGGTAGGAGTAACAACAGCACAGGCTCTTGTTACTGCTGTATCACAAGATTATATTGCTAGAGGCGCTTTGGATTCAAGACATGGAGAAATCAAGCCGGAACTGAGCTAGACACTCCTTCCATGCTGGCTAGCACTCACAAGACCAGAAGGTACTCTGCGAGTTTTGGGGAGAGCATGGTTGCTAACGATCCTACTTAGTTATGGACCCTGAATGCTAATGCCATAAGCATGCCATGCAGCTGTATGACTGTTACAGGTTAAAACAGCAATTTTACAGTTGCATTTAAGGTCCTCTCCACAGGAGGAGACCTATATTTGATAGTGAAAGCAAGGAGAAACATTGTGAGTGGGTGCTCAGAAGGTCTAAGGAAAAAACCACTATTGTTCTGTTAAATAGATACAATGTGTCTGTCAAGTTGCGTTTTAAACATTTGTTTGTGCTGTAGATTGTTGCCTTTGGCCTGAGTGGAAGAAAACATCATTTTCTAGTGTGTGAGTGTTACTGAGAAGACTTGTAACCAGTCAAACTGTTAAGAATAGGTGATCTGTGGTGTTTTGGCTCAATGGTCCGCCCTATTGGGAATGAAGAGCCATTTGTCTGTACAATCCCTGAGGTTCAGAGAGTGCAGAAGAGTGGAAAGTTTGGAAGGAGTAAAGTGCCCTGGAGTCGTTCCCTTGGGGTTGGATGTGGTCACTGAGTCAAACTAGCCATGGCCACTCCTGCAAGATGCTCACATGATGAGCCCATTAACATCTTTCATGGTAGGAGCCAGAGGGCTAACCAAGATTAAGGAGCCCGTGCCTTCTTCAAAGGTTGATAATCAGTTAATCTGTCTGGGGATGTCTTCTTGGTAGTGTAGCTGTGAGGTTGTCCTTGTGCCTGTCTGTGATTGTCACCATGTAAATAGCCACAGTAATCGCTTCATCAAACAGGTCTCTGGATGGAAGCATTTCTTGGTCTGTTGTCCTTTCCCTCCCGGGTGAGTAGAAACAGACTCCCAAGGAAAGTCACATCCAACTTCTTTCTAGAAAAAACATCTGACTTCCTTGGTCCTCTATGGGTTGGTGCAATACTTAGCATGTGAGTGTGACATGTGAGTGTGTGCTTATGACCCAGGAGCATGTGAGGGTGTTATGTGACGCAGGGACATTCTTCACAGAACCAGGCTGGAGTGACCTGGATCACTGGAGCAATGCTTCTTCCTCACACTGTGATTTAGTGAGCATAGCATCGTGCTAGCTGTTGGAGCTTTTGATTCCCTTCCTCCTTTTCCCCCATTGGTTATTTTATTTATTTACATTTCAAATGTTGTATCCCTTCCTGGTCTCCCCTGCTCAACCCCCTCTATTCCATCCTCCCTCCCCTTTGTCTCTAAGAGGGTGCTCCCCCACCCAACCATTCCTGCCTCACTGCTCCAGCATCCCCCTACACTGGGGCATCGAGCTTCCATAGCATCAATGGACTCCCCTACCATTGATGCCAGATAAGGCAATCCTTGGCTACATATGTAGCTGCATCCATGGAGCCATCCATGTGTACTCTTTAGCTGGTGGTTTAGTCCCTGGGAGCTCTGGGGGGGGGGAGGGGGTTCTGGTTAGTTGATATTGTTGTTCTTCCTATGGGGTTGCAATCCCCTTCAGCCTCTTTAGTCCTTCCCCTCTTCCACTGGGGTCCCCGGGCTCAGTCACATCTGGAAAGATCCCCATCCTGTCAGTGAGTGTACGATTACCATCAATTGGTCATAAATATTTACTGCTATTAATTTGACCATGCTTTTCCTGTTTTTTTTTTTTTTCAAACTACTTTTTATTATCTAGCTTCTGAATGGCTCTACATTTAGTTACATTGTGACAATAGATTCCTGCCTAGGTAGGTGGAGAACCAGTCTATCCAGTTCCTGGACACTTGGCATATATTCTTGGAATGGAATCCGTGATGAGGAGATAGTAGATAGCGATAGATTATTCAATGTGGTGCATTAAGTCAATCTATTGATCTACCCATCTATCTATTTATCTGTTCTGAGTGATGGGGATAGAATATAGAGCTTCTCATATGCTGTGCAAGCGCTGTTCCAAGGAGCCCCAGCCCTCAAGGCTAGATTTGATTGACTTTCTCCTCAAGTCTCTCTCCTCAGACCAAGCTACTTACAGATGGTCTGCAGCACAGAGCCCTCCATTAATGTTTTGTGGCATTTCATTTCTTTAGAAATACAACTGATTGAGTCTCCCTATAATTATAGAATTTACAGAGCTGTTATCACAGAGAAGGTGCATTTCACCGGATCTCCCCATTTTACTCCTAACAAATAAAGGGAAAACCATGACATAAGAGTAGAATTTCAAGGTCTGCACATTGTGTGCTTAGTTTTCAAGTGGTCTGCAGACACCTGTTGTTAGGGACAGTCAAAGTGCAACTGTCCTCGCTCCTGCTTTAAGCAAGAGCACAGCATCCATCGGAATTCTGCCCATCACTGCTGCTTTACGAGTTGCTTCCTCAGAGACCTCTGGATATTGAATGCCTATGTTAGCCAGAGTTCTTTCAAAATCCAGACCTGTTTTCAGAACAAATGCCAGATTTCCTGGGGAGGGCAGTTACAGCCCCATCATCTAACACGGTCTGTCTGGATAATCTTCCTTTTTAGTGTTTACTTAAAGAGGAAGTGATACTGTCCAGACCCCCAGTAGAAATGAGATCATGTCATGAGGTTTCATTCAGACGTTTTCCTTCAGTCACGTGGTGACATCAAGATTGGATTTCTTTGATGACACTACTAGGCATCTGCCATTTCTTGTCCTCTATGACTGCAGGGAGATTACTAAAGGAAATGAGGCTACCACAGAAGGAAGCCAATCAACACGCGAACTCTTCATAGTTGTAGCAACGTATGGTGGAGCTGTAATTGGTATACACTGAGAAGACTTCAGCGTTATATTTTAATGCCTACCTATCTTTTATTTATTATTTATTGTATGTAGGTGTTTGTGTGTATGTGTGTGGTGTGTGCACACGTGCATGTGCATATGTGTTTGTGTGAATGTGTATGTTTGGGTGTGCATGTATGTGTGTGTAGGTTGATGTCAGGATCTTCCTTAATATATTTTCTTTATATATGTTTAGAGACAAGCTCTCTGGTCATACCCAGAGCTCAGGCCAGTGAGCAAACTTCACGGATCTGCCTGGTCCCAGTTTAGCACTGGATTGCAGTGGGGCATGCTGCCGTCTGGGGCTTTGAATGTGGGTCCTGGGATCTGAATGTAGGTCCTTGTTTGCACAGCAAACACTGAATCATCTTCTCAGGCTTACTATTGTTTTTTAAAGAAATATATTCACAAATGTTTATATTGACTTTAAGGTCCTGGTGTTAAATGCCAAGATTTTAGGAAGAAAAACGTCTTCCATAAATGTTCCTAAGTCCTAACTAGGTGTGCTCTAACAAAAGACAGAAGGATTTCATTGCCACTCGGGTTTGGGAAATGTTCCCAAAGACTGTAATGGAGTCACCAGCAGGATGTTAACAGCCCCGATTTTGACTTGCACATGTGTCTCCTTAAACTGACATTTGTCTAATTAAAAGTAAATCTCACTTCTGGGAAATTGATGGGAACAAGAAGATGGGGCAGCCTCTCAGATGGGGCGGCTTCAGAGTAGCTACTGCTCCCTTGAGGCCTTGGTTCGTTTATTTCTTAAGCTGTTCATTCAATACGTGTCTGCTTGGTGCCATCTCTGAACCAATATTTAGGAGGCAACACCAAGGGAACCCACCACAGGTGGTTGGTCATCCTATCGTTCCTTCAGTGAGTACTCCAGCCTGTGACGCTGAGCAACGACTGTTCCAGATCCTTCATAGTCAAAGGTCAGGCCAGTGGGATCGGGTCCTGAGGGCCAGGTGCAGAGGTGCTATTTGGCCTCTAAGAATATGCTCATAGCTGGGAACCTGGTAGACATGTGGTCTGGATAGCAGAGAACAAAAAAGCCTCAGGCCCTGATACTGTGGACTGTGGAGTGTTGTAACAGCCTGTGTGTGCACGGTGAAACGCCAAAGGAAGACTAT
>JADRCG010010193.1:1545285-1559601 GCA_019844195.1 Rhabdomys dilectus | reverse complement strand
TACTCTTTCTTACAACACAATTTTACCTTTCCAGGGACTTGACCTCCTCATTGCCTCCTTGATATCTCCCCCTACAGTTGTCTGTACTGTTTTTCTGCCTGGTTTTTCTTCCTCTTTCCCCACCCTAGGGCTCTCACTATGTTTTCCAGGATTAACACTGTTGACGAGGTAGCTCTAAGCATGCAACTGGCAAACCCATGCCCCTTTCTCAGTAGTTTTATATTTCTGGTTTTAGAGCAGGTGTGGCCTGTGAGAGCTTCCTTGAGCTCATGCTTTCATGACTTTCTTTTTATTTTCACTTTCCTCTTGTTCCCCACTGCCCCCAATAGCAAGATGTGAATACTTTCATGTGGTTCCTTTTTTTCTCCTTAAATAACAGCATTTCATGGACACATTCCAGATCCTGACCAGCTTTTTCAGCCTCCCCATTCTTTGTAGGAAAGTAAAGAAAATTGACTATCAGAATAGTCACCCTAGAGAAAGATGTTCAGTCTGCTGGGCCATTGAGTCGTTGATGACCCAGTTGTCATGAGGTAAGCTGATAGAAACATTCACATGAACATATGAACATACATGCATAAGTGCACACACACATACATACACATACACCCACACACAACAACAAATGGAAGAGAGAGATGGGACACACACATACACAGGGGGGAGAGGGAGAGAGAGAGGAGAATGAGAGAAAAGGAGAAGAGGGAGAAAAAGAGAGGAGAGAGAGAGAGAGAGAGAGAGAGAGAGAGAGAGAGAGAGAGACTCCCAGTTTCCCAGTTGCTGGATTTTTCTCTATTTTGGTTCATATCTATGGGTTCTGTGTTCTAGTTACTATGGAAGGCATCATATGCTGGTGGCCATGATATATTGGCAAAGCAAAATGTACCAAACTGTGCTGGCTAGTTTTATGTCACCTTTACACAAGCTAGAGTCATTTGGGAAGAGAGGGACGCAACTGAGAAAATGCCTCTGTAAGATTGGTCTGTGGGCAATTCTGGAGTACATTATCTAAATCAGTGGTTGATGTAGGAGAAGCTCACTTCTGCCCTTGGGCTGGTATCTTAGTCAGGGTTTCTACTGCTGTGATGAAACACCATGACCTAAAAGCAAGTTGGGGAGGAAATGGGTTATTTGGCTTATTCTTCCATATTACAGTTATTATTGAAGGAAGTCAGGACAGGAACTCAACAGGGCAGGATGCTGGAGGCAGGAGCTGATGCAGAAGTCATGGAAGGGTGCTGCTTACTGGCTTTCCCCACATGGCTTGCTCAGTCTGCTTTCTTATAGAACCCAAGACCACCAACCCACAATGGCCTGGACTCACCTCCATTAATCACTAACTGAGAAAATGTCTTACAGCTAGATATCATGGAGGCATTTCCTTAACTGAGCTTCTCCCTCTTTAGAATCATCTATGAAGTAAACCTCTGAACATGCCCTTGAGATTATCTAGATTAGGTTAATTAAGGTGAGGAGAATCAATTTAATTGGGGGTGGCACCATTCCACAGGCTGGGGTCCTGGGGTGAATAAAAAGGACTAAAGAGGTTGAGCACTAATATTCATCACTTCCTGCTTCCTGACTGCAGACACAATGTGACCATTTCCCTTAAGCTCCTGTTACCATGGTTTTCCTGTCACAATGATAGACTGACTCTACCTTAAACTATAAGCCAAAATAAACCTATCTTCTCTTCAGTTGGCTTTGCCAAGGCATTATGCAATAGCTACAAGAAAAGTAACAAACACAGAAAAGTGGTACCAGGAGTGGGGTTGTTGCTTATTTTGTTTATTGTATGGTTTTTGGATTTTGGAAGTGGTTTCTAGGCAAAATGTGGAAGACTTTGGAAATTTGGGCTAGAAAAGTCCTTGAATAATCTAAGTAGAGATTAAGGGATGTTTTGATGAGAATTTAGAAAACCAAAGACTCAGAGAAATGTCCCCACTTCTGGCCTGGCTCAAGGATTTCAGAAGGGAGCAAGGATTCTATGAGAATGGGGCAAAAGGCCATTTCTGCTACATTCTGGCATGAACCTGACCATAGTCTGTGTATGTCCTGAGGACTTGTATGAGGCTGAACTGAATAGTAATAAATAGGCCATCACATTGTCATGTAACCTCTGCGTGCATGCCATAACGTGTAAATGCCCTCAGATAGAGAGTAATGGACTAATGTCTTTGGAAGAGGAGATTTCAAGTCAGCATAGGTTTGAGGCTATGGAATGGCTATTGTTCAGTGCTTTTATCCAAGTATACAGTAAGAAAGAACACAAAGTAGAATAATAAAGAATGAAGTTTTGTGAGTGTGGGCTAGTTGTATGTTTGACCAAGAAAGAGCATATGACAGAGCAGCTGAAATTATTAAAGAGATCAGTACCATTAAAGAGAAATCTGGCACTTTTCATGAAGACAATAGGAAAAGTAAGAAGACCATCTCAAACTCACAATCATCTTGCCACCATCTTCCAAATGTTAGGATAACAGGCATATGCCACCAGCAACACAAAATTTGACATTATATAATTTGTCAAATGAATTATTTTAGTATTTCACTTTCTTCCTATGTAAATTTAGAATAAAAGAATCAAATGGTTACAAAACTCTACTTGTTGATTGTGCTATTTATTTATAAGTGTTGGGTGAAAAGAGAAGAGAATGTGGCATAATGTAGCCCCGAGTTATTTCAGGCAGTGAATCGGAGTGTTGACAGGTCTTGTCTATTTATCAAAATACAACATCTTTCTGTATGCACATTTCAACTGAGATGTTGTCACCACTCATATTTCCTGCTAATTCGGGTTGTCGGAGATGATCATAATATATTGTCTATAATAACCACGTGTGGTCTGCTTGGAAGCTCAGTCTGCAGTCTCTTGAGAGCAGGGCAGGTCACCCATGAGGCAGTAGGGCATCTAAGCCTTTCTGTGCTTAGTGAGACAGTTCCCTCAGCCCATTATCCTGTTGTGTAACTATGTCCCTGCCTAAGATGTTCCCTCGAGAACATCTTCATCTATGGCATCCATGTTCTTGACTACACATTGCTGGCTTAAGATGGACTGTGATGGCAATATTTACACTAGGGAAATTGGCAGATATTACACATTGCATCTCCCTTATGAAAACTTTATTAAATAGTTGCTAGCACATCTGCTTGGGGCATTTAATCCTGTCGAATAGCAAAGTGACTAAGGTGGTAGCTCTGTGTGAGGAAATAGTAGCACTGGAACCCATGGCTGCAGCTCATGGTGGTTCAGCTTGGAGATTGTTGTTACTTTACAGTGGTGCATAAACATGGAGCATGCACATGTGTGCACACGGAGTATGTACATGTGTGCATGTGGAGTAGAAATGGCTTCAACGATGGCTCCACACTAGTAGTGTATGGTCTGGTACTTGATAGTGATCCTGGGCAGTGACCAAGAATCATAGCTCCCAGTTGGCCTCTCGATCCCAAGGATAAACAGTTCACATTCTACAGTGTGTTGCATTGTTGTTTAATCTGGAATGTCAGGTTGATTGACTTTGGAATCAACCAAGAAATAAGACCCTGGGCCACTCTGTGAGGACATTTATATGGATGGGAAAAGTCTTTCCCCAAGGATTGGAGGAACCGTCTCATGTGGCCCAGATTTGGAGATGCCAAAGTAGAAAGCAGTGCTGTCTGCCTGTCTGCCTGTCTGCCTTTGCCTTCCCCTCTTTGCTCCTTGATGGTGATTGCATCAGCTTTGTAGCTGCTGCTACAGCATCCTTCACTGATATTGAACTCAACTCCTCTGTGTTCCAACATGGGCTGAGGACCACCAACTCTTGAGGAATCCTCCAGGTGATTAGCACTGGATTGGGATAGCCAAGTCTCTGTAGCATATAGAAAGCCACTGTTAGACCACCCAGCCCCTATCTGTTGTATTCCATTCTAGTAATTAAAAAAATTTCTTTACAGCTTATTGTCATTACATGTTTGATTTGCATACCTATTTTACATACTTATATACTTGGGGTTGTATATAAAAATGTCTCTACTATTCTTTGTTTGGAACCTTGACTTCAGAGTCCATTCTCATTATTGGTATGCTTTGTCACTGTTTGGTGGGGCCATTTTATTCTCTGGTACCAAGAAGGTGCTGGAATGGACTTCTGTGGCATCATCTAGTCTCTAGGATGACTGGGCATCTCCCCTCAGGGCTCCCGGAGGACTCCTTTAGAAGCCTCACCTTCTCTGTGGAGCACTGTAGAGGCCACAACACTTGATCTTTCACCTGGTTCTGGGTTCTGGCTTCAGGAGGTGACTGGAATAGTGTGCTTCACTTTCTCCAACCCCTCAGAGGCCTTTAGTAAAAAGCTACCCATTTCCAGCTCCCGTCTCTCTGCATGGCCAGCTGGGCATCCACACCTATCTCCACAGGCACTTCCCTTTCCACATTTGGGGAAGGGCACTGGTCCATCTTCTCTTTATGTGGATCCCTGGTGGCTCAGCATCTTGTAACCATCCCATCAGGGATGATGCTATTCTTAAGGGGTGTTCACACTCCTCCCTTCGGCTATCAGATGATTAGACAGTGAGCCTCTGGAAATTAGAATTTCTTCAGGGACTCCTGATGGGAGGAGGAAGAGATTGGGGTCCTGGTGACAGCTGGAGAGGAGAACTTGTCTCCCAGACTGAGGCCTCATGTGGTTCTGACACCTTGTCAGACCACCTTGCAGGAGAGACTGGAACTGAGGCATTAACAAGCTAGTGATGTGCAGGCCCACACCTTGGCTAAGGCTGCTTAGTTGTTTACCCTCTTGCTCTTTGTTTAAACCTAAACTCATGTCAGGACCCAGAAGAAGGACTTGGAGGTCACTGAGGTTCTTTATTTGTTCTTCTTCCCAGTGTGACCACACGTAGCAAATCTCTGCTGATCTGTCCATTTATTTGGCCTGTTGAGGATTGGTGGCCAAACCTGCCTCGTCAGGGGTCAGGCTCCAACCATAAGGACTTTGATTACAATTTCTGCCTCCTGGTACTTTCATTACAGCAACAGACAACAGACTGCATACTACTCCTTAAGTTTGTGCAGAGGATGGGTGGAATAACTGTTGGATGACCACAACCTCTGTGAAAAGTCAATATTTAATGTGAGAGAAATATCCCTCTGTGAACATTGAAGATCCTAAGCTGTAGACAGTCCCCGTGTTGATGCTAAGTGGTGACTGCCTTGTTTTTGGCTCCTGCCTACCTTCTTGCTCTGTCCGGCATTTGTGGAGAATGTGCCCTTTGTTAGGATGATTAAGGAAAGGTTTGAGATACAACCTTTCCTTTCAGGAACTGTGATCTCCTCACATACAAATCAAACACACATACTTGAAGTACTGTTCTCTCCACTGTAACTCCAACCTGCTATTGCCCTCTGGTAGTGAGGAATTCCAGGTGCCTGGGAGCTCTGTCAGGTCCACTCTAGGCTCAGCCTGGTGTATCATGCTTCTTTTTTCACTTGTCTATGAAATAGTGTAGAGGAATTTTAAGCTAACATTATGGCTATTCTGGCATGAGCTCACATCCAAAGACCTTCTAGGTCTGTTTAATCCTGCAAGAATACAGACATGCCTCTCATCCCAAGAGACAGAGGCAAGCAGATCTCTGAGTTCAAGGCCAGCTTTGTATAGAGCAAGTGTCAGGTAAAGAAAAGCTTGGGTCCAGGCATGGAGGTACATGCCTTTAATCTCAATACTCAGGAAACAGAGGCATGCATATCTCTGAGTTCTAGTCAGTCAGTTCTTTGGTTGAGTTGGTGAACTGAAGGCCATGCAGAGGAGCTGAGTTTATGTTCAGTTTGTGGAGTTCAGAGGCTGTTTTTACAGGAACACTTTTACAGAGACAGGTTGCAGAGAGAACAAGCTAGACACAGGTGAAGACAGAACAGGCCAGAGAATGAGAAGGAGCCAGAAGATTAGAACAGATTGCCGAGTTAGTTTGAGGCCAAGCAGAGCAATTCAGTGAAAAACAGAGAAAAACAAGTTTGAGTCAGCTTGGAGAGGAGTTTGAGCCAGAACAGCTGAGTTAAACCGGCTAGCCAGAGCCCAGAAAGAACTAGAAAGGGCAAGCTTATTCAGTAATAAGGCCTAGAGGCTAAAAACACTCTAGGACTAGATTTGATTATATGAAGGCTAGAAGCTTCCAGGACTAGGCTTAGGTTAGTAGACAGAGGCAACAAGCCTTGGAAATGACAGTTACATCATTACATCAGGCAAATAAAAGTTGTTATTACAAAGATCATGGCACTGATTTCTAAAGTGATTGCATTGATTATTTTTAGAAAAAAAAACCTGCATGTACACTTTGTATATGCATTTAAACACATGTCTTTTGAAAAAAAAAAAGCATTTTTGTTTCCCTACGGTGGAAAACACTTTTCACTAAGGAAAGTAAAACTCAGCCATTGAAAGGACCTTCTTTTTCATATTTCTCTATATTTGATGTTTTGTGTATGTGTGTGCTAGTTAGTTTTGTGTCAACTTGACACATACTAAAGTCATATTTTGGAAGAGGGAACCTGAACTGAGAAAATACCCCCATCTTGGCCTGTGGGCAAAGCTCTGCTTTCTTTTCTTTTCTTTTTTTTTATTGGATATTTTATTTATTTACAATACAGATGTCATCCCCTTTTCCATTTCCTCTCCCTAGAACCTCCTATCCTATCCTCTGTCCTCCTTTATGCTTTTATACCATTTTGATTACATGCATGTATTAAAGTCAGTTCTAGGTTGAGGGTCTAGCAATATAATAGATGCAAATAGTCAAAGAACAAGCAAGGCATTAAACCCAATTGTGTGAGCACTCCAGTGATCACTGTTTCTAAAGGCTTATCAGGATGACCAAAGTTTCTGAGCCTACTTCCCTGTCCTAGCCCAAGGTCATTTTCATGTCTGAAGCCTACTTCCTTGTTTTAGCCTAAAATTTAGATTCCTGTCTGAAATTACTTCTTTGTTCTGGCCTAATATTTAGGCTCCTGCCTGAGATTACTTCTTTGCTCTAGCCTAAGATTTAGATTCCTACCTGAAATTATTTCTTTGTTCCAGCCTAATGTTAGATTCCTGCCAAGCAGCCCATTTCCTTGTCCTTGGCCCATGTCAGCTTCTTGCCAAGCAGCCCCAAAGGTTCTCTGCCTCTTCCCCTTTTTTATTTCATTAACAAGACTGAGCCTGTTTTAGATCATTCTGACAAGAATGCCTTCCTTACTTATCATAGAATATGCATTATCAAAGGCAATGGACTTCTGTCTTAGGTTGGTAAGGCTCTGTGCAGAATCTTACCTGTCCTTGGCTTGCCAGCCTGTTAATTTAATAACTCTGTCTGAGAGTCCATTTTCAGGTTCAATCCATGTACTTGGCTGCCAACATGTTAATGTTATTGAAGAAAAACTTTAACACAATGGGCAGGAATAAAAGTATTCCCAGGACAAAAAGGGCTAGCATGATCAAGCTAAATATGCCATTTTTGAAAGCTTGACCAAAATAGAAATACTGACCTTAGGCCATGGATAATTTTATCTGCAGTATCTGCTGCATTAACGCTCAGTAGAGCAGCATTCTTGAAATTCATAAGCTCCCTATGTATTGTTAAAATATCCCGAGAGGTGTTAGAATCATGCCAAATACACTGCATGTGTCGTTAAACTTCTTCCTAATTATAATGACTACCACTGTAAATTGTAGAACTAACATGAATCCAGTGGTATTTGGCATGACACTCAAGATGGCTCCTTACCCTTAAATTCTGAGCCTTCTTTCAGTAATTTGAATAGGTTAAAGAGCATCGATCTGTTCTTCCAAATGGCAATGGGTGAGACATGCTGATGCTGGAACAAAGAATGATGCTGACCTGTGAGCTTGCTGAGTGCCCTGACAATGGTGACTGGGAAGCTGTATTGGACATAAGTTCCCTACCCACCATTGCTTAACTATACCCCTGATGGGACAAGCTGCCTTGCCTCAAGTTCTTAGACCTTGTGGAACAGAGAATCAAAAAGAGAAAGTATAATGCCTCGTGTATTGTTATTAAATGTGATCAATTATTAAGACTCAATCATGGACTGGTCTAGAAATCAATCCAATATTGGAAATAACAGTCTTCATTTGGAAGTCTGGTTCTGGACATTTTCAGAGACTTATATGGAAATTAGCTGCAGTACTCTATGATGTTATGTTAGCAAGAGATAAAGTTGGGGCAGGATCTGGATTTCAAACAGGTGCTAGCACATGTGTTAAGGCTCTTTTAATTGTCAAGTTATAAGTACTTTTGTTTCTTCTACAGTATTTAATGTAAGTTGCATTGATTATACACCTTCTAATTGTGTTTGTGTTTTGACATCCGGCATGTCAGTTATGGAGGTCTATCAACCTATCAACCAGCCTTTTTTTTTTTTTTTTTTGCCCAGAGTGTCACAGAACCTTGGTATTCTAAAAATAGCTTGCAAGTACTGGAAGAAATGAGTCAGGCTTTAAGCAGAAGCAGGAGGGTAGTGGATTTGATTATTGTTGGTATAACAGCTTTGATTACATTAATTGCTAACACCACTGCTTCTGCAATTTCTGTGACACTAGAAGTTAAGACAGCTACTTTTGTTAATCATTTAGCAAAGACTGTTACTAATGTGTTGAATATACCAGAGGATTTAGATGTGCTGTATTTTCTTGACTGATGGTTGATGGGAGAGGTCCCAGTTGGCTGTGAGCAGTGCCACCATTGGGCAGGTGGCCTGGGTGCAATAAGAAGCACACTGAGCAAGCCAGTAATCAGCAGTCTTTATGTCCTCTGCTTCAGTGCCTGCCTCTAGACTTCTGCCCTGACTTCTGTTGATGACGGATGTGAACTCAGAGTTGTAAGCTGGGACAAACCCTTTTTTTCTCCAAGTTGTATTTGGTCATGATGTTTCATCAAGCAATAGAAACCCTAAGTAAGTCAGTGTGTGTGTGTGTGTGTGTGTGTGTGTGTGTGTGTGTGTGCAGGTGTGTGGAAGTCAGATAACAACTTTGGCTCTTTAATTGATGTCTACATTGTTTAAGATTAGGTCTATTGCTATTTGCTATTTATTGCTGTATATGCCAGGTTAGTTGACCACAGATTCTAGGGATTCTCCAGTCTGGAGAATCCTTGACCTCGTCACAATGGGGCTTGGATTATAGATACATATTGCTGTGTCCAGCTTGTCATTGGTTACGGGGATCTGAATTCATTTCCTGTAGCTTGCACATCAAGTACATTAATGCTGAGCGATCTCCCATCTCTGTTCTGTATCTCCTGCACTTTCCTACCCTTCCCCCTTCTCTTTAGAGATAGTGTGTTGCTATGTATGACTGACTGTGCTAGTACTCACTATGTAGCCCAGGCTGGCCTCCAATTTACAGCAGTCATCCTACCTCAGCCTCCTGTATCCTGAGATTTCAGGAATGTCCTATCATGCCTAGATTAAAAGAAATTTTTTTGAGAATATTTTTTATGTATGAAAGATGAAATTGATAATCCCACAAACTCAAACAGATGAAAAACCAAACATATAAACCAAAAGAAAAAGTGTAATAAAATTAAGAGTTGCTTCCTGTTTCTATCAATGAAAGAGGACTTCTTTGGGTAGCACAGATTGATGGGTGGGTCCAATGATGTCACATGGTAAGTGATGACATCACAGGGTGAGCGGGCTGCTGCTCCTACTTGCTCCATGAAGCTTGGCTGCATCCAGGCAGCTCTTAAGTCTGGTCTAGCTCTTGCTGAGAGGCAAGGAGGAGACAGCTGTTATGCATACTGTTCAGTATGGTTCAACTGTTTCCAGTTGCTTTTTTCTGGAAACCCTGTAGGTGACTCTTCCAGAATCCTCTTGAGGTCCGTGGGTGAAGACCAGGACTCCTTCGCTGGGATCACTGACATGGGTTGACTTGGGTCCATACCCTGGGAGTATCTTCTGACCTGGTGTGTAGGGTCAGTGGACATACCCTCCACAGGCCTGGCTCCTGGCTCGCGACCTTCCACAGGTGACTTTCATAGCACCCACCTCTCCTGCATTTGCCTAGTGTGGGCTGCTCTTCAGCACGCTGTGCCTCTGTAGTTCATGTGAGAAGCTTTCCTGTGTTAATCTTGACACCTCTCTCTCTCTCTCTCTCTCTCTCTCTCTCTCTCTCTCCTGCCACACTGCTGCTGAGCTGTGCCCACAGCCTGGTGCCAGGCTTTGGCATTTGCTGTGTATTCTCCAGTACTCCAGTATACCTAAGTTTGTACGTGCTGTATTTCAAGAGTCCTGAAGCCAGAGTGGCTGTCTAGTGGCTCCTCTTGGGCACAGCGCAGATCTGCCAGTATTCAGCCAGTTCTCTTCAAACCAACACAAGGAGAGCCAATGCGGTGTGACTTACCTCTGCTGAAAGGCCCACTGCCCCGCTGTGTGAAATGTATTAAACTTTGAGGGCACATCAGAAGGCAGGGAAATGGCTGCACTGTGAATGTGCAGGACCTCACTAGACAGAGACACACAGGCACCTTGAAGCTATACCATGCACGAACCACTGAACAGCTGCATGCCTGCACATGCAGACTAGTGTGCAAAGCCTGACCCTCCACGTGTGGAAAGCAGGGTGCTCTGTGAAGTGGTGCAGTCGAATTTCCAACCAGAAGCAGCTGCATTTTCCCAATTCAATCTATTACCGCAGCCAGAGGATTTTTGAACAGGAATCAACTCTTTCCACTTGACAAGACCTCTCTGTGCTCTGCCTGTGTCCTGGGTCTGGCCTGACAAAGGTGTTCTCTGTGTAAATTTTCAGGTGACGGAAGAATTTGCATGGAAGATCAAGACAGACGTCTCTCTAAAAATGCAGCTCCAGAGAGTGTGGGGGAAGAGGCAGGAAGGGTTTCCATTCACAGGTCCACCTTGCTCTAGCTGGAATGCTTTGGACAGCATCAAGGGTGGAAAGGCACTTGAATTCCAATAGTATGGGTGCACACAAGAGGGCTCTTGTACTTCTGTACTTGGGGTGAGTGGAGTCGCCTGACCTCTCTAAGCCAAGGATATCAATTCTAAAAATCCACATTTCTGCCTTCTCTCATCTTTCTTCCTTTTTTGGGAGTATGGGGGGAACAGCAATGAGTCATAGGAAGGAGCTAGTCAGAGGAGCTGTCTCCTGGGCCAGCATGGGCTTGGAAGGGTGTGTGATGTCATCCTGTGTGATATCATCTCTGTCCGTGACATCTAAGTGTGTGGACGTCAGGCAGTAAGATGTGAATAGCTAGACATCATAAAGGGAGATGGCTCAGTGGGTAAGTGCTTTCCTTGCAGCCATGAGGACTTGTGTTTGGTCCCCACAAACCGTGTGAATGAGCTGAGGGAGGCACACCTGCAGTCCAGGGCTGGAGAGGTGGAGACCCGCAGATCCTGTGCTCGCTTGGCAAGCCTAAATCCCAGTGAGAGACTCTGTTTCCAAAGGCAGGGTAGATGGCTCCTGAGGAGGGATACGTGGTACTGAGCTCCAGCCTTCATACATGTGTACACATGCCTCCAGTACACGCACACACCCACATTCACATACCATACACAAGAGTTAAAAAGACCAATACCGGCAAATATGGATTAAGCCTTAGACTCTTAATTGAAGTGAACATCCTTTTGTCCCTAACCTTCTGAGCTATGATATTTGTCCCCATTTTACAATGGGGAACTGGGACACAGGCAGGTGAGTTACTTTGTTCAGGTGGCCCAGCTGGGAAGGGACAGAGGTAAGGTTCAAACCAAAGCAGATACTTTTCTCTTAGCCCAAAAGGCCACACACGGGGATGCTTGGAAGCCTCAAATACCCTCCCACCAACTTTCTCCTGAGACCCACCACTCTCTGATTGTCCAGTTCTTGATTGGATGCATTGAGCTCAACCTCCTGGGTCCCCTTGGTTGGACTTTTCCCTCTGCCAAGGAGACCTGTAGAGCCCGAGTTGCCCTGGAGACTTTGCACCATGATCACGCTGATTTGATGTCTGGGCCTTTAGATAACGTAACACGCAGGGCGCAGTAGTACAGTTCACATTTACCTTAGTCCTTGTTCCCTAGAATAAAAGGCAATGGGATATGTCTGCCGCCTCCTGGGAGGTTCCCTATCCCAAGTAGGGCCATTTCCCAGGGGAGCAGCTCACAGTCACATGACTAACAACCCACCTTTGCCCTCTCCCTATCACGTGAATCCTCTGGCTAATGATGACCATGTAGAGGGATGTTAGCGACAGGCCCAGTGGGAACCTCTTTGAAAAGGCTGGTTGGCATGCTCTGTACGAGCGTTCTCTAGGCCCATGAACTTGCCAGTGGGCAGTGTCCAAAGTCTTTCAGGCATGCAGCATGCAGAGTGTAGATTTGAGGGATGAATGATGCCATGTAAGCCTGGAGACCATTTTCTTTCTCAATTGGCATTAGCTTCCTGCAGTGCTTCGCTTTCCTGTGAATCTCCTTCATCAAGAAACACACAGAGAACCACAACCAATCAAAATGCAGAGTCGTGGAATCAGCCCAGCGGCCACGCCTACAGCCTGACTCCTACGCCTGGCGCTCGGGTATCACTGAGGAAGAAGGGTCAGAATGATAGTAAGAGCCCTAATATCAGGGAGTTTACTGTGAGATTGTGTCTCCTAGGAATAGCAGAGTGCTGTAACCATGACGTTTCGCCTACACAGCTGCCTAAACATGGTGCGAACAAGGATGCTCCCGTAGGCATGTTAACAGGAAGTGAGAGAGCTTACAAGGCCCCAGCCCTAGATAAAGAACTACTGCCAACTAAGGGATGCTGGGAACTAAGGGATGCCGGGAGTGAGGTAGTAGTCTTCCCCAGGGAAGTGTGCGCCAATCAGCTATCCAGTAACCAAATGGTCAGCCTGAAAACATAACCACAAGTAACACCGTGTGAACCGAGCATGCTGAATATATATATATATGCTTATAATCTCACACAGGCACTAAGTTTCACGGGAGGGACTCGTAGCCATGCAAGGACAGAGTAATCATTTAATTCAGGAGAGAAATTGTAACCCTTCAGGTTTCCCTAAGTCTGCCCCAGATCCTGGATAATGACACAGAAGCTTATTCTTATTTACAATAATTATGGCTTTAAGCTAGGGTTGGTCCACGACTAGCTTGTAACTCAGTTATCCTGTTTGGACTAATCTGAGTCTGCTACACAGCTAGTTACCTCTCCTCAGTTTCATTTGTTCAACATTTTCCCCTGCCCCCCCAAATCTGGGTGGTGAATCTTCCACCATCTGACTCCTGGAGTTCCTCTCTCTCCTCCCGGATGTCCCGCCTTCTAAATATGCCTCAGCTCATTGGCCGTCAGATTTTTATTGACAGGTGATGCTTCCACACAGTACCGAAGAGATTATCCTTACAAGCAATAGAGACTCTGAGAGAAGAAATGTCTTGCTGTAAAGCCTAGAGCTGTTTCATGTTTTTTTTCTTTTTGAAATTTTATTTACAAATAAATTTGTACATATTTCTGGGGTACCAAGTGATATTTTGATATGTGTGTATATACGTTCTGTCATGTTTAAATCAGAACATGTGTATGATTTGTTATGTGTTCACATGCATTATATCATGTTCAATAGAGGACACTCACATATGTTTTGATATGTCTTCATGCATGTTATGTCCAATATAGAACACACATGTTTTAATATGTTTTCATACACATTCTGCCATGTTTGAATCAAGACACACATGTATGTTTTTAAAACACCAATCATTTCCTTGAGGTGAGGGTATCATCCTCTGCAATCACCCCACACTGTAGTCCATCATCAGAACTTAAGTGGTCTATCTCGGTGTAATTCGACTGACTACTTTCTTCCCCTTCCTCATCTGCTCTCCTCAGCCTCTGGTCATCACTACTCAGTTTTATACAAAACCAGCTTTTCCGGATCCCACATGTAACAAGACCACTCAGTGTTTGTCTCTGTATGCCTGGGTTATTTTCTTCATCACAAAGTCCTCCAGTTCCATCCATGCTGTCACAGACAATGAGAATCAATCATTTCTTAAGGCTGAACAATATTTAATTTTGTATACACACCATGTTTTCTTCATCCACTCATTGGCTGTTCATTTCCAACTTTTGGCTATTGTGAATCATGCCACAAAGGAAATGAGCCCGCAGAGGTCTTTCAGTGAACCAAACCCATCTCCAATGGCAGGTTGCTTGATTATAACATATTTCTTACTTAGAAGTTTTGACAGACCTGCCATATTAGTTTTCATTATGGCTGTGCAGCTCGACAGTGTGCACAGCACCAGTGGACCGCTCCATTCCCCACACTGTGCGCAGC
>JADRCG010010193.1:1522505-1545275 GCA_019844195.1 Rhabdomys dilectus | reverse complement strand
CCACACTGTGCGCAGCATCAGTGGACCGCTCCATTCCCCACACTGTGTGCAGCATCAGTGGACCGAACCACCCTCCTCACAGACTTGCCAGCACCTACCATCTTGTGATGTTCTTCTTAGCATCATCCTAACTGGAATGACATGGTACTTCTTTGTGGCTTTGCTATACCTTTCTCTGGTGCTTTGTGATGCTGATTTTGTGTGTCTGTTGACTGTTTCACGCCATCTTCTGAGCACTGTCCATTGTCTGTTTCCATCAGACCATCATTCCCTTGCTGTTGAATAGAAGGTCTTGACTATTATGGAAATTAACCCCTTGTCAGACATGTAGTTTGTGAACATTTTCTTCCATTCAGTAGATTTTCCTCCTGTCACCTGTCCTGTCCAGACACCTTCCATTATAATGAAATTCTGCATCTATCTTTGCTTTTCTCTTCATGTTCCTGGAGTTGTATACAGACTCCTTGTCTATCCCCTCATCCTGAATTATGCTGTCTATATTTTCTTGGTAAATTTTGATACCTTCTGGTGGTGCATTCAAGTCTTTAGCTCATTCTGACCTTTTGTGTCATTCCCTGGTTGTCATTTCTAGTTTTCTTTCTCCGACGAATGCTCTTGGCAGTTATCTGATGCCCATTTGGCTGTAGAAGGTCAGAGTTCACTTCTCAGTTCCCTGTTCTGTCCCATTGGTCTGTTCAGTTTCCCAGTGCCATACTGTTTTAGATGCTATAGCTTTGTGCTAGACCAAATCATGTCTCTAGTCGCTGTGGGTCAGCAGCAGGCTGTACATGTTTCTAGAATGTACCACACATTCTCTCTGATCACGTGCTCTGGCCAAGGGCATCCCTTCCCACACCCCCAGTGTATGTTCTTCTCATTCTTTGAAGCATTGCTCACCATCTTCCTTCTGAAACTTTCCTATGACTTACCTTCAACTGAGAACGATCGAGCATCCTGTCCTTCCATAGTCACGAGGGCAGGGGGGACGTTGTTTCCTGTTGAGCCTCCTGAGGGACTGAGAGCATGCACTGTAGTTTTTCCTCTTTCTAGTGTCTGGGGACCAGCATGCCTAACTTTTACAATGGACTCTCAGGTGATGTGTCATGCTTTCCCAGTAGTCTTCATGGCTCCGTGTAGCCTCCTTGAGAGCTTTGTGTCTTCCTGGCTCTGTGTCCTTCTCTGTGTCTGTGCTTTTTGGCCTCTGCACATCTCCTCATGAAGGATTTATGGTGTCTTTTCCCATCCTTGTTAAACATATGCACGTTCTGCTTGCAGAGCCTGTGTCCACTCCTATTCTAGTCCACCATTTCCAACAGATAGAAAATCCTCTCTGATGAGAGTGCTCTGATCAGTCTCTTAGAGCCGAGGTGGGAACGCTGCATCCAGCACAGAGCGAGAAGGAGATGGACATTTTTGAATAAACATGTCCACCTTCCAAGTGAGCCATGTCTGCTCATCCTTGCCTCTGGAGTTCTGCGCAACCCGGTTAGTCCAGGACTGACGCTGTGGTCCATCTAAGATGTATTGCTCTGCCGTGTGATGCTCTCCTGAGAGGAGAGAAGAAGAATGCAGAATGCAGAGGACGGGACTGAGGAAATTGTAGGAAAAAACCAAAATATATAGTGAAATACTTACTAGACATACAGACAGACAGACAGACACCTAGAAAAATATATGTGAGAAATGAAGTTCACATTCTTGGACCATTTCTCTCTCTCTTTTTTTTTCTAATTTTAAAAAATTGAATCATCTCCAAAGAGTATGGCATTGAGGAACTTGGCCCAGGTGTATTTAATTTTCCAGAACAATACACTGATGATTCATCTGGGAGTGTGAATTCTTAACCCTTAGGTCGGCACCTACTGAGTATTAGCCACCCTGTAATCCATTTTATTTTATTTTATTTTTTTGGTCAAGGTCAGAAAGCAGCGTCAGAGAAGTAAAGATTACAGTTTTAGGTCACCAAGAGAGACAAGCCAAACTGGAGGTGGGTGGTTCCCGTAGAGTCGGAGGAGTACAGGTGAGCTACTCAAGTCCTTCAAAAAGGCTGAGAGAAATTTGGTTGCGTGGCAGTGCCATGTAGATTTCTCAGGATTTGGGTCGTGAACGTGGGTCGTGAATGTGTTCTCAGTCTTGTGAGCTTGGTTGGCGAGGTCAGACACAGGGTTTGCACTTTTATGAGAGACTGCAGTTTAGACTGCTGGCGGTCGGCTCGCTGCTCTCCGCCGTAAGCAGAGCTTTGAAGATAAACGTTCCCCCATCGTAGGGAGGAACTGGATGATAGCTTTTTGGGAAAGAGCCAAATTCTGCAGGATGATCCGCTCACATTGTTGAGTCTTGAGAGATTTATTTTAAACACAGGCATTTATGTGGGAGAAAGGTTCACCTTCATGGTTTTTTCTTTGTCAGTGAAGAAGCAACTATGAAAGCGGACAGGCCCTTGAGTGGGGTCTTCACAGATCCCAGCAGTCTATGCTCCTTTGATGCTGGCAGATGCACTTCCATCGTCTCTGCCAGGAAGCAAATCCTGGAGCAGATCTGCTCACATCGCTCAGTTAAGTGATACTGAACTGCTGGCTGGGACGGATCCTGTCTCGTCTCCATTTTCCTCCTGAATCATCACATGCTTTCTGTAACATGTCACAAGCCCCTGCTTTGAATCCCGAGGCAAGGCTGAGGGAAACTGCCAACAACTTCTGAGCTATGAGTGGGGCTGTGCGATGTGTGAGGATACCAGCCAACCTGAGGGAAGGAGTAACATTGAGATTCACAGGCAGTAGGAAGGGCTAACCTGGGAGAGAACTCACACAGTAAGATTGTACTACAGAGTATCAGATGATGTCCTGTAAACTCTTCTTGGGGAGATGAGGCTTTACATCCATTTGCCTCCAATAGGGCACGAGTGAAGGACCACAGACACGATCCCACCTATGTCTAAGTGGGTGAACTAGTAAGTTTATTTGGGTTGTATTTTCTTATAAGAATGATGGCAACTTGCAGACAATTATACCACTAATTAAAAGTCTCTAGAAGATGTTGACTGCTTGCATTGCTTGCATATTCTTGGGGAGGGGCTGGTTCAGCCTTAAGTGCCCTTTTTTGGTCCCCAACAGAATGCTAAAGAGCCCAATCTTGCATGGGACTCCTGCGGGTTATCATAGATCAACGAGGAAATTGCCATGTCATGCAGAGGACAGGCTTCTACAATATTTGCTGACGTGGAAGTTATGGTTTGGAAACTCCAGCCCATATACAGGTTGGGAATACAGGTTTTGAAGTACACAATTACAACCTAGTTGGGTATCAAAAATTTTTTTTTCTCCTGGGAGGGCACAGTTTGATCGGTTGCAGGGATCTTGTCCTAAGTCTATAAAGGAAAAAGATTCTTGAGTGTCTCACTTGTCTGCTGGTGAGAGACCTACTATGAGCTCCAACGGTCTTCACACACAGAGCTGTGGGGTTCATTTTCACCCGAGATCGACTGAGTCTTCTCAGTATCTTTTAGTGTCTGTTGATAGTCAGAGAAGATCTATCCACAAAAGACACACCCCTCAAGTCCACAATGGAAGAAGGCATAAGAGGTAGTGGAAAGTTCAAGAAAAAGCCTAGATATTCTGTACACAGACAGGAGGACACCAAACAGCTAGAGTGGCTCTGTGGTGCTAGAGTGGCTCTGTGGTGCTAGAGTGACTCTGTGGTGCTTTCTTGTGCAATATCAGTAGATGTTCCACCATTCACTGCAAAACATTTAAAAGCCATTACAAAACCAGCCCCAGCTCTCTCCTCCGCCCCTCCACTCTGATCTCCTAGTCTGTGCTCTAGCTTCATGCTGGAGAAGCTGATTCTGTTGCCTTCCCATCCGTGAACTTAGCTAATCACTCTGCCTTCAGATCGCTCATCTTCATTTGTCTAACCTGGCTTCAGTTACTTCTGACTCCATTGCAGTGGTTTGGCCAAGTTCAGGCTTTCTGTCTTTTGCATCAGAGCGTAGGGGTGAGCGTGATCTGGAGATGTATTTTATCCGTTTGACGCTGTAGACAAGTTTGACCTACTTGAAGGTTAGCAGCATTACTTGAGGAAATAGGTTTATTTACCTACAGGCACTTAAATTATGACTATTTAGAGGGAAGACGCTTTTTGAAATGTGGAGATCCATTATGATGACTTAGTCTAGGACTCATTTTCTGTAAAGCCAAACACCCATAGGTATTATAACTCTGCCTTTCATTTAGGGAAACGGTTGTCACAGTCAGCTAAAGGGCTGGGATGCTGGCTCATGGGTATTCACACTACTCCGTGTAAGAGAGTGCTTGAACTTAGTTGGCACTAATAAGTATATAATGGTAGTTTGGTGGTTCTTCAGAAGTGAAATATAGAGTTATCACATGGCCCAGGCAGTTCATTCCCAGGTATTTGAAAGCAGTGGCTGAAAGTAAGTGGTTAAGTATAAACAGATGACTGTGTGTGCACAGGGCAGCATGCCTCTGACTACTCATCAGCAAATGGCTGTATACACATGTATGTGACGTGTGTGTGTATGTGTGTATGTGTGTGTGTGTTTGTGTGTGAGATGTGTGTGTGTGTGTGTGTGTGTGTATGGGAAAATCATTTAGTCACACAAAAGGGTTCAAGTACCATAAGTCTCAATCAGTCAAAACCGGCTGCTGGCATGATGGGGCTCGCCTGCAACCGTAGCACTTGGGAAGCTGGGGGTGGGGAATGTTTGTGAGTTCCCAGCTGATATGGGCCACGTGGTGACCTGGGATTTCTCTCTCTCTCTCTCTTTTTTCTTTTTGCTTTAATTGAACATTGACCAGTTGATGAAGTTTGAATGAAGCCTGTGTAAGGTGTGAACAGTGGTGTTGTTCCTTGTCTTACTTTGATAATGAAACTGTGGTTTTGTAAGGGAACTCTTTGGGAGATACAGTATTCAGTGTTTAGTCTCTAACCTCTGTACATATCCAAACACACCTCCGTGATGAACAGTGATGTTTGGGAAATGGGAGATGGAAAGGAAGTCTAAGTTCTTCTCTTCCAGGCTTAAAATTCTACTCAAATAAAACATTAAAATATTTACATCATTATTAATGGTCCCACTGAGCACATCTGTGCTAACATCTGTAGTTTTATGGCATTCCTTTATTACATATTTTGAGTTGCATTTTTCAAGTACACTGTAGAAACCTTTTTGATGGTTAAGGATTTAGACTTGGCAGTGTGAAGTTTGGATATTGAGTAACACCCAGAAAACATGTGGGAGAAAGAAGACACAAGTGCCTTGTTTGAGGAAAAGACAGGACACGCTGACAACCCAGCCCAGAGTGAAAGAGATTCTGCTTCATTCATGTTCATGTGCACATATGTTCATTCATGTTCATGTGTACATCTGCCATGTTCATGTGTACATCTGCCATGTTCATGTGTACATCTGCCATGTTCATGTGTACACCTGCCATGTTCATGTGTACATCTGCCATGTTCATGTGTACATCTGCCATGTTCATGTGTACATCTGCCATGTTCATGTGTACATCTGCCATGTTCATGTGTACATCTGCCATGTTCATGTGTACACCTGCCATGTTCATGTGTACATCTGCCTTATTTATGTGTACATGTGTTCATTATTTTAAAGATATATCCTTTTTGTTGTGTGTGTGGTATATATGTTTTATGTGTTGTATATATTATCTGTGTATCTGTGATGTATGTGTGTTATATAGCTTGTGTGCATGTGTGTGTTATGTGTTGTTTGTGTGTTAGTAGTTATGTATGTGGTATGTATCTCTGTTTTGCAAGTATGTGTGGTGTGTATATGTTGTACGTGCTATATATTGAGTATTTGTGTTTTCTCTCTCTCTCTCTTTCTCTCTCTCTCTCTCTCTCTATATATATATATATATATACCACATGTGTGGTGTGTATGTGATATGTGTGTATGTATGTGGTGTATATATATATATACATATATATATGTACATATATATATGTATATATATATAATATGTATATATATGTGTTGTGTGTGTATATGTGGGATGTGTTTGTGTATATAGTGTGTGGGTATGTGGTGTGAATATGTTATGTATGTTGTATGCTGAGTGTTTGTGGTGTGTGTGTGTGTGTGTATTTAGGGAGCACATAAACAATCCAGTCTGTAGCTAGTGAGGGTCTTTCTGGGGAGCTCTCCTTTTGTCTGATGCCATGGGAACAACTGTGGATGTCTTCATGGTTTGAGCCGCTAAAGACTTCATCTTTCCAGAAGATTTCCAGTTTTCTTTAAAGTAGAGGAACTTTTGCAATATGAAGCAAGTCTTCATCTGGAGGGAAATCCGTTTCTCACTAGTAGGCTAGCTACACAAGACCTTCAAAACGGCTTGCTTGGAACGAAGGCGTGCACTTAGCAATGGGAACATGGTTGGTAGGAACATCACAGGCCAGCTGATTAGGCAAACAGAGATGGTAAAATCTGTAATTCTTAAGCACTACTGAATTCCACACCATAGCTCACTCTGTCTTGACCAGTGATTTATAACCAGCCCAGGAAAGGCCAGTCCAAAGGGTCTGATGGCCCAGGAGAGCAGATGCCACCTCTCTATTCATCTGCACTCAGTGCAGACCTGATCACTCACTCCTGTGCTCAAGGTCATGAGTGCTCCTTACTATGAAAGGAATGTCGGAGTGTCAGGAGCCATAATGGGACAAGCTAATAACGAGCAGATGATCATCCTGAAATGCTTGCCTCGGATTATTATATAATCTGCGACGAATGTGCCCCATTAGCAAGGCTGTGATGGACATGATTCTAGGAAAGATTCCTGCTATTATTATGCTTTTCCCATTATTATTATTATTATTATTATTATTATTATTATTATTATTATTATATACAACAATCACTAAGCAATAGCACACCCCTTTGTAGCGGATCTCTGCAGACTCATGAAGATGTACTGTCTTGTAGTGATACTATATAGGCAAATAGATGACTTCTTAAGTCTTAATGATGATCCTATAAGAATTCCTAAAATTATATCAATGGTTACTAAGCTCTTTTATAACAGGACTGCTATTAAGTCCCTCAGGCATAGTCGAAACTGCAGTCAGTTAGTTAGAAGAGTTAGAATAGTGAGTTAGAATAGTTAGAATAGTCAGTGAGTTAGGTTACTTAGAATAGAGTTAGAATAGCAAGTTAGGAATCAGTTAGTTAAGACCCTGTCACCCTTTCCTTTCCCCTGCCTAGAATTTTTCTCCCTTAGAATCTTTACTTTGTTAGAATCTTTTCTTCTTCCCCACTCAGGACTTTTCACGTTTCCCCTCAGATAGCTTTCATAGGATACTTTTTCACTTAATAAACTCTATAGCAACTTTTCTAAGTGTCTTTTCTTCCTGTGACCCATCCTTAAGTTAGAGCCCAGCAGTTCCTGCTGAGATAGAACAAAGGCCACGTTGCCTAATCCTCTGCAGTTAGACTACAGGTGTTAATCACCCTAGCCTGCAGTCTCTTACCCTCAGAAGTTTTTAGGATAGCACAAAACTATTTACTTAACCCCTTGCTGGTCTTAGGGCTGGGATGTGAGTGCCAGTTTCAGGCCACAGGATTGCTGACTGCAGATCAGCACACAGCAACAGCATAGGGGCTACCTCGAGAAGAGCTGGACAGTGGGAGGAGGAGAAGAAAGAAGAAGAAACTGCATCTCTCCCCCTCTCACCCCAAACCGGGGCGGGGATGCCTGCCCCCACCCCCCCAGCATCGGAGCTCCAGTAGCATCTGAGGTCTTCACCCATATGACTTGTCTTGTGTCATGGTGTCTTCCCCAGAGCAACACATGCTGTCCAAAGATTGTGGGAACAAAGATTCACCCCATGCCCTGCCCCTCAGTTTCTTTTCTTTGCTTTCTGGTATTGGCAGCCAGAATTCAATTTCTACTTGCACCCGCCTGAGAGATTCGTGCTGTCTGTCTGTCCCATCTTTTATGCATGTCTCAGCTAGAGCATACATTTTCCTTCCTGATGGATGTAGTCTCATTCCATGACTATATTAACTGTCCCATGGCACATTGTCATCTTTAGGGGCAATGTCTGGTAGACTCTCATTCATCCCTTGGGGAGCAGGGAGCCCTGTCTTATCATGTGAGGGGACCCAGAAATAGCTAGTAGCATGCATCAGATGTGGCAGCTGCATGCACCAGGAACTCTGGAGGTGTCAGGCTCTCTCCCATCCTTCTTTGGCTGGGATGGGGGTGGGTAGCATGTGCAGGTGCCAGTAGGAAGTCAGAGGGGATCCATCTGTGTTTCTTTCAAACATTAATGTCCACAGACAGCTCTAAGTGCTGTCTACCTTTGGCTTCTAGTCAGACATAATAAAACAAAATCAGCCATTAGGAGTCATGCTTTTCAACTTGTGTTGTGAGGCTCACAAAAGATGTTTGCTCTTCCTGACTGGTGTCAGTAGCAATAAATATAATTAATCTCTGGAAACACATAGATGAAATTACTCTAATCGTGGCTTTCCTCTGCCTCCAGCCCTCTGAATCTGCCAGGCATTGAATAGATGGCTTGGCTACTTGCCACATGAGCCACCCCTCCCACCCCTAGCCATTCTCAAGGGTTTGACTTTAGGAATAGAGGGTCTTTCTGGGCATTTGAAACCTGTAAGTATGCAACATCAGTCTCTTTATATCCAAGTCCTGGAACTCACTGAGGGAAAGATTGCTTGTCCAGGAAGCAGTGTCCTCTCCTTTAATCTCTGACTGTATTTTCTTTAATTTTTATTAGTTGTTTGAAAGTTTTGTACAACCTGTTTTGATCATGTCCACCTCCTCCTATTCCCAGACTCACCCCATTTCCCTCCCCTACTGAACTTTGTGGTCTTTAAAATACCCGCTATGACTGATTTGTTATTCACAAAGTCTTTGATGTGTGTGTTTAATAGTTTAAGTCAACTTGACACAAGCTAGAATTACCTGAAAGGAGGAACCTCAATTAAGAAAATACCTCCATAAGATCCATCTGTAAGGCATTTTCTTAGTTGATTGAAGAGGGGCAAGCCCACTGTGGGCAGTGCCATCCCTAGGCTGGTGGTCCTGGGTTCTAAGAAAGCAGGCTGAGCAAGCCATGAGGAGCAGGCCATAAGCAGCACCCCTCCATGGCCTCTGCATCAGCTCCTGCTTCTAGATTCCTGGCCTGTTTGAGTTCCCCATTCCTTCAGTGACTATAATGTGGAAGTGTAAGCTGAATAAACCCTTTCCTCTCTAAGATGCTTTTTAGTATTTCATTGCAGTCATAGTAACCCTAACTAAGACAGTGTTCTTCCATTGGAACATGGTTGACTCACTAGGAGCTGTAATCTTAGAGAAAACTGTCTCTCCCTCTCCAAGCAATGAACAATTGCCTATAGCTTCATGACCAGGGGAAGGTTCCATGCCCAACCTCCATCTCTGTGTGAAGATTTCATCTGGCTTGGCCTTGTATAGGTCTTGCATGTGCTGTTGTGACCCCTGTAAGTTCACATTTGTCCTGCGGTGTCCTGAAGACATTTTTTTTCTTGTAGTCATTCACTGCCTCTGGCTATCACGATCTTTCTGCCTCCTCTTCCTCAGTGACCTCTGAGCCTTTGGAGGAAGACTGTAGTATAGATATACTATTTACAGCGAAGCGTTCTGTGGTTGCTTACTCTCTGCACCTGGGTTTGTTGTGGGTCTCTGCATCAGTTATAGTCTACTGCAGACACTATAGGAAGGCAAACTCTACAAATGATAAACATAGAAGAAGAAGGAGGAGGAGGAAGAGGGGAAGATATAGGAGGAGGTGGAAGAGAATGAGAGGAAAGGGAGAAGGAGGAGGATGAGAAGAGAGCCAGGTCAAAGAGAAAGAATATATTCTGAGTGTATTTTCCTAGCTAATGGAATCCTTCAGGGCTTCATCACCTGCTTCCCTTAGGACACACTCTGTAGGATCACAGAACTGCGAGTGGATTTTGAGTTTTTTCTTTTTTATTCATAGCAAAAAAAGGGCCCTCTGTGGGACTGTGATTCTGGCCTATCATATGAAAGTCATCAACCCTATGAATGAGAGTGTGTCTAGCATGACAGCTCCCTTTGAGGACGTGCAGGCTGGGTGAGCTGCAGTGCTCTGATGTGTTTGGAGGCTGAGTGAGGGTGCTAGGGCCTATTCTACTCCACAGTGATTCTCTGATGTGACTCTTCCTTCTGCTCTACAGATTCCGTGATGGAGAGATCTCGTTTGTGAGAGTATGCACTCCACATTTCATCGTGCCCAAGCAGGGCTCACTAACTCAGGGAGTTGTTCTGTGTCTGTAAGACAGTGACAAACAACACAGCAGGAGGTCTGATGAGTCCTCCAGGTCACTGGAGCAGCCGGACAATAGCACATAATTAATTTTGATGACTATTGCAATGGAAGATGTGAGGGGCCTGGAATCCCTTGCTGAAGAGTAGCAAGATAGGACTGGGGGACAGACAAGCACCCCAAGGGGCGTTGAGTGTTGTTCTCATGCACATATCGGTCTAGATAACTACTGGGTGGCCACACCTGCCTCTGTTTCCAGCCTCACCTCTCCTAACTGCTCAAAACCACACACTTAACATGTGTTCTTTGCCATTTTCTCTGTCTTTGCGCCTTTACACAGACTGTACTTCTGTCATGTCAACTGCCTTCGGACCTCCTCATGATGTGAGATTCAGGGTTTTGTTTGATACCTCTAGGCTGTAGCTCATTGTCCTATGTTGGTAGATAGCTGATTTTCCTCCTTTGCCTTTCATGAACGTTGACACCATTTTATGTCTTTTCATTCTTCAGCATCTCACTTGCTCTCTGCAGGTGTTTAAGGGAGTGGTCATCTAGAGGCGGTCTGCCCTTCAAAGCTCCACTATTCCTAGAATCTAATGTGGGTGCAGGGTTAGGACAGTGACAATCTCTACCCCTTGCTGGCAGAGCTCTGTTAGCTAGACAGTCACTGCTCAGTGCTTCTCCTGGTTGTGCAGTCAAGGAAGCAAACAAGAGGAAGGGAGAGTGCCAGCTTTCTGTCCTGCTTTGAGCTACATTGTAGCACTTTGTGAGAAGCTCATGCTCCTTGGTGACAGCAGCCTCTCTGTGGCTGTTACAGTGTCTTTGAAAATCTCTTCTCTTTGAACTAGATGGACAATTAGACAAACTCACTTGTCACACTTGATACTTTTTATATCAGCAAACAAAGTAACAGGTTTCATTATGGCATTTTCATTATACATTAACGTGGGTCGCCCTCATCCACTATCCATTCTTCTCCATCTCCCTGTCTGTATGCTCCAGGGTCCCCCTTCCAGCTCCATAGTACATTTGTCTTATTACCTTCCCTATCCCTCCTCTAAGGCCTCTCTTCCCTCTCTCATGATTTTCTTTCTAGTTTCCTGTCCTCGAACCACATTTACCCCCAACAAATACATACCTAAAAATCAAAGCTCAGATCCTCATATGTCAGAAGCCAGGACCCTAGCCCCTCACCCTCACCCTCTATCTCTCCCCACCTACAACCTCTCCCCACCTACAATGTCCCCTGCAGCTTGGCAACCATAAGATCCTGCCTGGCAGCTGCAGGTAGATTCAAAGCAGTGTAACATGTCTTTTGAGAAAAGGAGTTAGATCACCAATTGTTTCAGGGTACAGGCCGAGAAGATTCTGTACTTTCCCACTATACTTTCTCACCACCTGGCCTCTCTTACCCCCTCCCTTGTAAAGCATATTATAAAAAGGCGCCTCGCGCCCAAATATATGACTCTTGACAAGCAACTGCTTCCTTGAGTCCTTTCTCTCTCTCACCCGTTCTTCTTTTTCAGGTTGGGGTCTCCCTCGCCCTCCCACGAATTACAAGACCCGCGGGTCGGGTCACTCATATGTGGGAGAATGTGTGGTATCTAAGCCTGGGTTGTCTCACTTAATAGGATAGTTTCCAGTTTCATCAGTTTCCCTGTCAATTTTATTTTTCTCTGTGGCTGAATAATATTTCATCATGTATATAGACCACATTTTCAATATCTATTCATCTGTTGCTGAACATCTAGTCTCATCCTATTTCTCTCATATTTGTGAAGAGCATAGCAATAAGCATGGATATGAAACTATAAACAATTGTTGATATCCAACACCAAGGTATAGCCTATTACGATAAGTCAGTCAAGGCTGCGGGAGCCTGAAATAGGTGAGTAGATCAAATTCACAGTTAGGAAGCAGAATGTGACAAATGCATGCTGCTGTTTGACTCCATTCTCTAGGTTTATAGTTTAGGGTCTCAGCCAAGGGGATGGTGCCACCCACAGTGGTCACATCTTCCCACTTCAACCAATGCCACAAGATAAGTCTCCTACAGGCATTCCTAAAGACCTGCCACCAGGCGATTCTAAATTCTGTCAAAGTAACAGTGAATACCAATCATCACACAAAGTATATGTAAAAATTGTGTTATGAATATTTGATTATCAAAGTGCATACGATAATTGTGCTATGAATATTACTTTGGTGATAAAAAATAAATTAATAAAAACAAAGTGAAAAGGCAAAGAAAAAACCCTTCAGCTTTGGTGCTTGCCATGTGCCTCCTAGGGATTCATTTTTATTTTCTTTCAGTAACCTAATTCCTGACACACCAGCCATTGCTAACCTTGGGTGGAAATTCCTACAGCAGAAGAAAAAAAAATGTCAGGAGCAGGTGTAACCCTGGTCACCTTTACCTCCGGTGCGGTGAGAAGTGAGAGTTCTGAGTGACAGTGGCTACCAGCTCTTTATGTTACATGTTAGGCTGTCATTTCCCTTAATAATCTCCACTAGCTAGACAGCCCACTGTTTGGCACAGACTTAAGTATATGTTTGCTGCATTTTCCAGTTTCACAGCTGAGGACTAATTCTTCCTGGGCTCTTCTTGTTGTCATAACACCAGTGGCAAATCCTTGCTGACTGATTTGATGAGCTGTTGGAGTTGATAGTGACAATTACAGATCCCGTGCTTATGTTAGGATACCCTCTGAGCCACCCGAGTGCTTCAGCTGCCTCATTAATCAGGCAGCTACAACTGTACATCATTGTAATAATATTTACTTTGAAAACTCACAGTTGGACCAAAGTCTCTAGTGCAGGCTCTGCTGACATCCAGGAATCTTAAACTTCCTCCTTGGCAGGGAGGCCTGTGGGCTTTTTCTTGGCAGCCCTGGCACAATTCTTCCAGCAGATGCTCGTCAGATTCAGGGGGCTATTAAGGAATTGATGTTGGATTAGCGATGAGCTTTTTAGTTGCTTCCACACCTGGATGAAGCACAGAGTCTGCTGAGAAGCCCTGGTGTATTTTTGGATTCTCTTTTCAGTGTGCCTTGGAGTGGCACCCTGACTCAGTGGGCAGTGGGGTAGAAGCAGAGAGTCATATAGACATCTTTTCTTAAATGTTCTGGTTAGTCTCATGCTTGCGAGAACTGTTGATCTTATTTTGAGGATCCCTCAATGCTACGAAGTTCAAGTGACTTGGGGAGTAATCCAGTTGTAAATGAAGCCTTCAAAGAAAACCTGTAGTAGGGAAGCCCTGGAAAAATACTTTCATTATTAAAATAGCTTTGCTAAAATTGTTTCCCATTTTGACTTAAAGTGAGACATATTTCACAGTATTTCCAAGAGCATATTTTTGGTCTGACTTCTCCTAAAAATATTTAATGCTGGTTAGACATTTAAAGTCCTGGGCTCTTCCAAAGGCTCATGGTATCCAGATCTCTACAATTGGGCCATAAATTTCCACTTGAACATTTATACACATAGAAGTTTGAGAGTGACTGACTTTTGCATTTTATCATTTGGTACTTCTTTGTTTTTATAGATTAATTTTAATTGACAACTTAACACAGTATAGAATCACCTGGGAAAGGAGACTCAATAAGCTATGATTTAGATTAGTGTGGCTAGTGCATGAGTCTGTGGGGGATTATCTTGATTATTAGGAATACCTTGGAGGACCAGAGCCTTACAAGGTCCCCTTTAATTACTGGAGGTCAGGCCTCTGTCCCTGCCTTTGCAAGTTTGGAATCACCATGGAACTTCTATGCTTGGAGAAGGGAGGAAATGTCAGGGCAGTCTTGCTTATACACTGAAGGCCTAAAATCAGCCATAGGCCTAAGTCAACCTGCTAAAACAAAGCCTTGGTCTCTGTGGAAAAACACTGAAACAGATAGCTATAAGATATTGTAAACAGGCAGCTTTGGTGGAAATTTACCAGCCTGGATAAGAACTAATAGCCATAGACCTTGTGGATAGGTAACCTTGGTGGATAGTACCAGCTTAGATAAGAAACAAGTGATTCAAAGACAGAGTCATAGTGACATGTTCCCTGAACCTTCACCCAGCCGATACTCTGTTCTGGAAGACATCTGTACTCCCCCTGAATATCTATGCTTCTGCATCATCCCCTTCTCCACATCCTGCCTTTTTCGGTTTATAGCCCCTGTGTGAAAAAGTAAAAATCATGGTTTGATTTAAAAAAAAAAAAGGAATACCTGTCCACTGTGGGTGGTATCATTCCCTATGTAGGTAATCCTTCACTATATGAAAGTAGAGAAAGCAAGCTGAACACTAGCATGTGTGCATTAATTCGTTAGTTTCTGCTCTTGCCCATGGGTATAGTATGACTAGCTGCTTTAGATTCTGACAGGTTTAGGTTCCTGGCAATGATGGACTGTCAAGTCACCTAGACTTGTGAGCCAAATGGATCCTTCCTCCCTTGGGTTGTTTTTGCCAGGGTATTTTGTCATAACAACAGGAAACTGAACTAAGGTATAGATACTCCATGGTATGTACTGAATTTATTGGAGCTGAAAATAACAAACGTTTGCTCATTCCTACTTCCTTTCTGTTCCATCTACTGGTGTTGGTTACACATTATTGAAATTATTTTATTCTAATAGTTTCTATGTACCAATTACTTTCTCTTGAACACCCTTAGCATCTCTACAGCACCCTGGATCTGTTCCTCATCTCTACACTAGCCTCTTCCTCCTATACCTGGCATGTCTTTCTTTTCTATCATGATGTGAGGTTGGGTTTCAAATGCCTTACATCAACTCATACCTATTTCCTGAGCTTCGGACCTGGTTTGCAACAGTGTATAGAGAATTTGTACTGTGGCTAAAGGATGGGCCCTTCACATCTACCTAGTGTAACAGAACTCAATCGCTCTCTGACACTTGAATCTTCTTTTTTTTCATGACTTAAGTTGGCAGCTCTATCTTCCACTCAGTTTCCACCATGCTTTTCTCATCTCAGCTCTGGTCGCGAGAAAACTCTTGCTTGCTCATACTCATGCTATTAATGAGACTCCAGGTTTTTGTTTTCTTTCCCAGGTGTCACTGCCTCATCCCAGACCTTCCACAAGATGGTTGATCTTGGTTGTCAGCTTGACTGGATTTTGAAGCACCTGAGAGATACACTTCTGGGCATATCTACAAAGGTGTTTCCAGAAAAGATTGATTGGAGGATGAAGGCCCACTCTTAGTGTGGGCAGCACACAGCAGCTTGCAATAGAGAACCCAGAAAGAGAGAGGAAATGCAGCAGGATTGGGCCTTCCTATTTTTCTGAGAGCACTGAGTATGTCTGCATGTGCCTGTGGTCCTCCGTGACACGACTGCAGCTTCTTCAGCCTTCATTGTAAACTGAATGGTGGTGACTCTCAAGGTAGTTTCTAGGCTTCCAATGCTATATCAGGACTGCTGAACTATCTAGCTTCATGGACTACTGAGTCCTATAGCAAACAGCTACTGGGCTTTCTCCTCTCTGGTATCGATAGACTATGAAGAGTCCATGTGTTGGAAGCCTGTTCCTGAGAGTGATGGTGCTGGGAAGTTGTATGGCACTTCCTAGTGACTGAGCTTAGTGCATAATGGGCCATCAAATGCTGCTCTCTGAAGGGAGTAATGTAGTTCTTGTGAATTTATCAGAGTCATGCAATGCCCTGATTCAGTTGTGCAAGGAGGTTGTTGTAGAGGGAAGGATGTGGACCCTCCTTTACCTCTGGCCTCCTGACTCTGGTATCTTCCTGTCCTGTGTGCCGCAGCCACACTGCCATCTCCGGTGACGTAATGCAGCTGGAGGGCCCTGTAAGAGCCAGTGAGTACCTTCTGTTAGGACTGACCGCCTTTGAGACTGTAAGCTCAATAAGCATGTTTTCTTTATGCAATGCTTAGCTTCAGGCATTTTGTCTTTAAAATGGAAAATGAATTAATAGAGTGGCCATTCCTCCATGTTACTACAGCATGCCTCCTGCTTAGCTCTGCGTTGTTAGGAAATCAGAAATTCTGCATTGCCCAAAGTCTGAGTCTGCTGCTCAGATCTCAGCATATGCCCATGTGTTCCTAACGAGAGGCTCTCCCCTTCTAGCAGCAGGGCTGAAGACTAACATCTGGGAAGACTAACATCTGGGTGCTGTGTTCCATGAGGCTTGGACCTGGAACCCAGACCTGAGCAGTTGGGGAGTGAAGAAAGAACAGAAGAAAGGACACACATACAGAAAATCTTTGGGTCAGGTGATATTTCTGCAACATACCAGCTAACACACTGCAACCAGGAATGTTAGTGCATTGCCACATACAGCGCAAGGGGAAGGTTAGCTGGTTTAGGTAGGAGGCGTCTGTAGGTAAGCAGTCTCAGGCTACAGATATTAGGGAGATGGAAGCCATGACTGTATGTTTTTGTTCATAGTGATCTATAATCCATAAATGCTCATACCTGGGCCCAAAGAAGAAGGCTTTGCCAAATCTGATCTTGACTTATGTGGGAAAAGGCTTTGCCAATTTCCCAGGGGTCTGGAGCTTTGCTTCTTGCCATGGCTTGTTTCCATGTCAACAATATACATTTGCTCAGGATGCCCCTCACTCCAGGCTTTCTCTGCTCCCTACCTCCTGGGCTGGCATGAGGCTCCTGCTTTGTGCATGGCACAGTCTGTGCACGACCCCTTCACAACCATGAAACATGCTTCATACAGTGTGGTGGTGGCCTGTCCTTGACGGTGACCTCCAGAGTTTGGGATTCTGATTGGCTCTTAGTAGGCACGTAATTGTCACTTCCCACATAAATGAATTATACAGTACTTCACTTAAAAAAAAACCATACATCACGAAACAGTCTATATTTAGATTTTAGCCATTCTTCCATTTCTGAAACACATGCCATAAGTCAATGCCTTGGCAGTTGAGTTTATAGAAACCACTCCGTATTCTGATTAATTGACTCATGTTACCTGATTAGCTTTCTTGTTAAAGGGTCAGTCAGAGGCAGGAAGTGGATCGGGTTCTGTGGTAAGGATCAACACTGTTCCTAGGCACATCTCTTCATCTGTTGTGACAGGCCAGGGTTTTTTGTTCCCTTTAAGCTGAGGGATGTCATCCCAGTAAGCAGAGTTATGCTAATCCTGGGAAAGTGAGTAATTCTAGTATTTTAGATGAGATCTTGCCATCAGCTGTCAGTATGGTCAAGTCTGAGATACCCAAGTCGGTACCTTTCTCCTTGGTATTATTTTTATCTTTCCTATTACTGAGGTCAAGGAAACCACAAAACGCTGCAGCCACGTTCTAGGCATGGAAGAGTGTTAGGTGTGAGCTTGGTGGTGCCAGACAGAGAGACCAATACATCAATGATGTGTCCTGAGAAATACCTGCTTTGACTACAGCACGTACAGAGTCGAGAGCTGCGGACATTTGCTGACTTGTCTTTCTGGGCCAGCCATGATGTTTTGTATGTTTTATTTTCTATACCATTCTATCAATTCTGGAATTCTACGAATAGTTATTTTTTAAACATACTCAGGAACTGTTAATAGACTTTTGGTAGTTTGGAAGTAGCTGGGAAACTAGGAAGAAGGAAGTGAGTTGGTTCTATTGTTTAACATGCTGGGTAACAAGGTGGCTATCTGGCTTGATCTCCAAAGGGAAGACATAGCAGCCAGCGGCTATGGGAACCAGGTTTACCTGAGAGGAAGGCTGGGAATGAAAGGGGAATGGAGGGCGAGAGAAATGTATTCTGATCAAGGCCGTAAGTTTAATATTTTGCTTTCACATATAAAGGGGAAACCACACCCCCCAGAGTCTTTTCTCCAGTGGCTGGGTGAGGGGACAGCAGCCCAAAGGTGGCAAGGCAATCTCAGCAGGTGGTCCATTCTTCTTAGCTCCTGTAACAGACTCCAGGGCCCAATGCAATGCCTCCCAGGTCCTAGTGTTGTTTGGTCTATTGTGGCAAATGGCTCACATGCCTGCTCAAGGCTGTGGAGGAAGGGCACAGGAAGATGAACTCCCAACCATCCCTCTGCCCTCCTGCCCATCTTATCAACTCTCCCTCAACTCTTTCAGAGCTTTGTGGTGCCTCGTGGTGCAAAGGAGAGCCTGCCCCTTTCCCAGGTGAGCAGGAGCTTGTGTTCAGCTCCTTGGCTGTTCAGACTGAGACAGTAGCTCTCCTGTTGGAGACAGGCTTGACAGTGTTAGCCATCCATCCCTTTCTGCCCACAGAGAGTGAGTAGAGGGTGAAACCTCAGGACTTCTCATTCCCCTGAGCCTTGCCTGGCTCTGTGTGGAAATGTGTTTCTCAGTCTCACACTGTAATCCCCTATCAGGGTGATACCATGGGCAGACCTTATTTTACAGATGGGAACATTGATTTCCTGTGGGCTTGAACTGCATGCCCAAAGTTTCTGCGGTGGAATTTGAATCTGCTGATGTAGAGTGAAAAATTATAAAGACCATTTTGTGAAATATATATAGGCTTTTCCTTTACCCTGAGCAAAAGAATGCAGGTTCCAGAAGGCGGAACTGAATGTAAGATTTCAGGCCTTCATTGCCCTGAGATATTCTGGGTGGAGGGCATTATCCTTGAATCAGAGGACACTTGCTGGACTACATTCCTCAAGCCTCAAGGAAAAGAACCCACCTGTGGGCGAGGAAAGCCCAAAGCAGGAAGACACATTCCTGACCACAGAAAGATGCAAGTCATCTAGGTGGGACTGTGACTGGAGCAAGTGAGAAATAGTTAACCTGAAATAGTTGGTAATGACAGGGTAGGACACAGTGACTTGACAAGACCACGTTTTGTGAGAAATGGGTGTGCAGAGTGCTTTCCACATGATCCTGTATCATTTAGGTTTGGGCTCCTCTGGAATGTTCCACTATTTTTATGTTATGTATCCTTGACAACGGCTCACCCCCTCCTCACTCCCCTGGTTTGTGGTTTTCCTCTTTAAAAGGCTCCTTAGCCCGCCACTCAGGGTCAAACTCTACTCCTGTTCGAGAATGCAGTTTGACCGCTGGCTGCCAGCTCCCTAATAAACCTCTGCTAATTGCATCCAGTAACTGTGTCTTGGAGTTTGTGGGTGTTCGTGACTTCCCGAGACTTGAGTAAGGGTCTCCTGAATTTGGGGGTCTTCGCTAACATGCTCAGTGTCTTTGTGTCTACACGACAGTGGCTCTATCATGTGTCTGGGGCACAGCCCTGTTGGTTGTGGCTCTTTCCTCCTTGCTAAGTGGATGATTAGAGAGAGCCTTACCCAGTTACGTCCCCCAAACTCTTGCTTCTGAGCCTTTGCCTAGAAATTGAGTTCCTGGTCCCCATGCATCCCACAGGGCTGAGGTGCTCCTTCACTTTCCGCTTCTCTCACTCCACTGAGGTCTTATGGCCATCCACGGAACACCTTCCCACCGGTCTTCTGGTGCTCCTCAAACAGTTTGTAAATCCTTTCTTCTGCTGAGTCCAATTTCCCAGGCAAACAAACTCTTTTCTCACACTCCTCTCTTTCTGAAGGGGAGGCTCTTCTGGGCTGTTTTGAGCTCTGACACAAATCACATTATTTTTAACACTTCTTCAACAACATCAATTCATAGTGGCTAGTCCTTATGGGAAGGGCGTCTCCTTCAAAGCCCTCCACTGGTAGTTCCAGAGTAGCTTTTGAATATGTGTGTATGTACACATGTGTGTGCCTCTGCATATGTATATATACTTGTGTGTATGTACATGTGTGTATATATACCTGTGTGTATGCCTCTGTATATGTGTGTATACTTGTGTGTATGTACATGTGTGTATATATACCTGTGTGTATGCCTCTGTATATGTGTGTATACCTGTGTGTATGCACATGTGTGTGCCTCTGTATATGTGTGTGTATACCTGTGTGTATGCCTCTGTATATATGTGTATATGCCTATGTGAATGCACATGTGTGTATACACCTGTGCATATGCCTCTGTATATGTGTGTGTATACCTGTGTATATGCCTATGTGAATGCACATGCATGTATACACCTGTGCGTATGCCTCTATATATGTATGTGCATACTTGTGTGTATGTACATGTATGTGTATGCTTGTGTGTATATGGGCCTGTGTGTATGCCACTGAATATGTGTGTATGTACATGTGTGTATACACATGTATATATACACACCTGTGTGTATGCCTTTGTATATATGTATGTGTGTACCTGTGTGTGTATGTATG
This sequence comes from Rhabdomys dilectus, assembly GCA_019844195.1. Taxonomy (NCBI): domain Eukaryota; kingdom Metazoa; phylum Chordata; class Mammalia; order Rodentia; family Muridae; genus Rhabdomys; species Rhabdomys dilectus. Next base: position 1,524,768 of record JADRCG010010193.1, on the reverse strand, counting down.
TGTATGCATACTTGTGTATACATATTTGTGTATGTACACCTATTTGTATACCTCTGCATATGTATTTATATACACCTGTATATATCTCTGTATGTGTGTGTATGTATGTACACCTTTGTGTATGCCTCTGTATATGTTTATGTGTATATTTGTCTTTGAGATATGACTGTACAATGTAGCCCATGCTGGCCTTGAACTCCTGATCCTCCTGTCTCAGCTTTCCAAGTTCTAGGATGACAGGGAAGAGCCACAACACCCAGCTTCCTATCTATCTTGTGGAGATCATGGTACTTGCTCACAGCTCTGAGAAGGTGGGGCATTATAGAAACTGGTTTAATCCTTTAAACACTGTCTCCCAAATGTACATCCTCAGAGCTATAACCCAGACCCAACACTGCTTGGGTAACCAAGAACCAGAGACTAGATGGTTCAAAGACCTAGTGTAATACCAAATACAACTGGTAAAAACAAAAACAAAAACAACACACACACATACACACACACACACACACACACACACACACAAACAAAAACAACAAACAAAACAAAAAAACCACCCCAAACCAAAACCCACCACCAACAAAAACAATGAATGACTCCTGACAATGCTCTGATTCATTCAGCTTCGTCCAGAGCAGGCTAGCAAGTGTGCTCCTGACATTCTCTGTTTTGTTGTCTCACTGAACCAGAAGCTTGTCTGGGCTGTCTGGCCAGTGAGCACCCAGCTTTGCCCCCAGTGCTGAGACCGCAGGTACACACAAGTCACTCACTCACGTTTGCAAATCCAGCTCCTACTGAAGACCCCCAAATTCGGGAGACTCTTACTCACAGGAAAATCACTCAGGAAATCGAGAACACCCACAAACTCCAAGACACCGTACCTGGATGCAATCAGCAGAGGTTTATTAGGGAAGAGAGCTGGCAGCCAGCGTTCAAACTGCACACTCTCGCAGGAGTACAGTTTGACAAAGCTAGTCAGTCTGAGGAGGGTTTTTAAAGGGGTAAACCACAAACCAGGGGAGTGGGAAGTAGGGTGAGGGGTTGTCAAGAATACATAACATAAGAATAGCAAAACATTCCAGAGGAGCCCAAACCTAAATGATACAGGATCATGTGAGAATCACTCTGCACACTCATTTTTCTCAAGAATGTAGTCTTACCATGTTATTACCGACTATTTCAGGTTAAACTATTTTTCACTTGCTCCAGTCGCAGTCCCACCTAGGTGACTTGCATCTTATTGTGGTCAGAAATGTGTCTTCCTGCTTTGGGCTTTCCTCCCCCACAGGTGGGTTCTTTTCCCTGAGGCTTGAGGAATGTAATCGAGCAAGTGTCCTCTGATTTAGGGATAATGCCTTCCACCCGGAATATCTCCGGGCAATGAAGGCCTGAAATCTTACATTCAGTTCCACCTTCTCCAGAAGGAGCCTGTATTCTTTTGCTCAGGGTAAAGGAAAAGCCTATATATATTTCATAAAATGGTCTTTATAATTTTTCACTCTACACTACCACAGAGCCATCTCCCCAGCCTCCAGCAGTGGAGCTGTGATCTTCCTCCTCTTCGTGGGCTGTCCCAGTGGAATGCTTGCTGCGGGACAGACTCTCTGACTTCTGTCCCTCAGTGTATTTCTTAGGAACAGGCCTGGAGCAGGGCACAAAGGCTGGTAGGAGGTGATAAGGACCTGATGCAGATCTAACCTCAGCTCCTGTCCTCTGGGTCAGGTGACCAGGGTAGGAGCTGGCAGCAGCCTCTCAGCCTGCTCTCAATTTGCATCTTTTCTGATGCATGTCACCTGGGGAGCTCGGGAGGACACTTGTGCCCTCCCCAGCCTGGAGGTGGAACTGCCCTGCATAGCTGTCCATGGTGTACTGTGAGACAGGACAGCTTGGCTTCTCATTTCCTCCCAAGGAGCTGACTCTGCGTTTGCTTCCGGGGGTCTGGTCTTCATTACGGTCCGCTGAGGTGATCGTTCACAGGCTTCACCCTCAACTGCCACCTCACCTGGGGTTGGCCAGATGTCTCCAAAGTTACTTCCTGAAGAAAAGGCCATGGGGGACAACTCAGGCAGCCCCAGAGCCTGTCCTCCAGCTGCACACATGTAACCAGCTGTAGCTGGCACCATCTTTGCCCCCAGGGCCTGGCAGAGCTCCCTGGAGTGCAGCCACATAGAGGTTTCTTCTGGTGTCCATCAGCATCTGAGTCCTCACACAGGTTGAGAGAGAGAGAGAGAGAGAGAGAGAGAGAGAGAGAGAGAGAGAGAGA
>JADRCG010010193.1:1472302-1483854 GCA_019844195.1 Rhabdomys dilectus | reverse complement strand
AGAGAGAGAGAGAGAGAGAGAGAGAGAGAGAGAGAGAGAGAGAGAGAATATGTAGAGAAGTAGAGGCCAGCCATGAGTACACGGAAGGGATTAGGGAGAGAAGGAAGAAGGGGCAAGGGGGCAGAGTGGAAGCAAGAAAGCAAGAGCAAGAAAGAGTGAAGGGGGCAAGCAGCCCCTTTTATAGTGAGTCGGGCATACCTGGTGTTGCCAGGTAACTGTGGGGCAGAGCTTAGACAAAATGCTAACAACCATATGATCCAGCAAGCTCAATTCTAGGTAGAGCCAAAGGAAGTAAAATCCTTTTTTTACTTTTTTACAGGTACTGTTTTATGTGTATATGTTGCAGTGTTATCCATAATTTGTAGCAATCTGCCTGAGATGTACCAGCTGATCCAGATGAAGAAATCAGGCTACATACATACAATAGAAGGGAATATTATTCAGCCTTGAAAGAGACAATCCTGACATCTATAACACGAGTAAACATGGAAGACAAATTTACCCCTCAGGGAAAAAAGACACATAGACATTTGTGTAGAGAACTAGAATATTCTTTCTCATGGAAAGAGAGGCCAGATCCCAGGAGAGCTGATTAAAGCCCATCTGGGTGATGTCTCATAACCCAGTAGGGATAGAATGTCTCTGCTGACAGAATACTTAGCCAGCAGAGAGCGCATTGGGAGTGCCGTTGTGTCTCAGCAAATCTCTTTATCCCAGTCAATGCAAGATGGCTTCTCACCTCTTCTGTAAGGGGTTGATTGCAGAAGCTGGGGTAGCCATTGTGGTTCTGTGCACCACCAGGATCTGAGATGACATTCGGTGACCGATGGCAGAGGAGCTGCAGATTCGAATCCAGAGCAATAAAAGGATCTAGAGACAGGCTTTTGGAGCCAGTATTTTTTAAAAAATAAATAAAAACCATTTTATTATAATCAACTCACAGATGAAACTTCATACAGCTAGGTTAAGATAGACAAACTCTGGCCTCATCCCCAGCTCTCTGCATTTTAATGAACTTCTCCAGTTAAAAGGGTTTTCTGAAGTCATTGAGGGCTTTACACTTTTACTATTAGTTACACTTTTATGCATGCATATACCACAAAAAAACAGTCAAAATAGAAAAAAAAATTAGCTCTCTTCCACAACACGTGTGTCCTTTGCCTGAATTCTGTCCTTCCACATCACCCCCATTGTCCTTTGTACATGTTATATGTACCCATATGTGCATTCATTTACATGTATGAATAGATACATTATAGTCTAGGATCTTCATATGAGGGAGATTTTTCTTTCTGAGAATGGGGTCACCTTGCTTATATAGATTCTAAGTCCATCCATTTTTTTGCAAATACATTTCTTTGCATATTTTACTGTTCTCTTTGCACACCCTAAGAACTGAGTAGGCACACCCGAGGGATTACAGAACATGCATCCAGCTGACCGCCACAGCCTTAGACTTGTGCATTTTCAGATGTCCTGCCTATTCTGGACCCCAACTCTTGACTCACCTTTCAAATAGTTGATTTCAGAAGTGCACGTTCTATTTCCTGTGAACACTTTAGAGAAAGACTCTGGCAGTGGCTGTGTCGTGGGGTGAGTGTCAAGCTCCCCAGAATGTCAGACACATGGTATGCGATCAACAAAACATCATGGAGACGGTGAATGTCATACAGTTAGCAGGTTCTGTCAGACTCTCCCAGTAGGATATCTTTGCTTACTGCTAATGAAGCTTTTGCTGGTGTCTTGAGGGCATGAAGGAACATGGAAGATGGTCTTCAATGGGTGGACAACAAGAGAAGATGTGCTGTGTGTTCCTGTGCTGGGACTTATTAAAAGAAGAAAGACGATTGCTTCCTGTGGAAGAGAACGAAGACTAGTCAGCATGGCATGGTTCATCCTTTGTAGGGGAAGACAGGATGAGGAAGCTGGGCCGAGGGACTGCATCAGACCCCCACTTTGAAGCTGCCCCTGCTCTTCAGCTTGAAGACATTAAATCGCCCATCTTCGGAATATGCAGAGTGCCCGACTTGCAACTGATCCTGAGTTTCAAATCAATAGGGTTTAATATTTCCCCAGCAACTGTAGGCTGAAATCAATGCCGTAGCTGCTCTTCAGAATAGGAAACAAGGGGACTGGAGGCGGGCTCCCAAGGTTGAGGTAAATACGCTGTGCAAAGGCTTTTGCACAGGGAAACAGATGGCAGTTCAGCCTGTCTCCTAAGGCCTTTCCTCCAACTTTAGTTTTAGGTCACTGGGGCTCCAGGGAATTATTTCAGGTGGCCACAGGAAGGAAGAGATAGAAGATGAACATTTGAGGTAAACTAGAAGCCTGCATTGGTCAGTTCTCACTGAAATAACAAATACCCCATTTTTGCATAGTTTAAACATTTAGCCATTTTTTTGTCTCACCTCTAAGTCTATAGGTTTGGGCTGGCCTTGGGTGGTGGTGCTCACCTCAGATGAATTTGTTTCTATGTGTAGTCAGATACTGAGTCAACCTGGGGCTGACTACATCAGGATGGCATCATATAGAATGGTGAGTGTCTGCTCCACATGGTCTCTCATGCTCCATCAGAGTAGCCTGGGACTGTTGCCATGGAGACTGAGTCTGGCTGGAAGAGTTAGAGGCAGAAACATGCAGAGACTTTTAGTGCCTAGGTCCCAAGTTGAGATGTTGTTTCTTACAGTGCATAAGTGTGTGTGTGCCTATGTGTGTACACGCGTGTTCGTGTATATGTGCATGCATGAGAGAGACAGACAGACAGACTGATAGACAGACAAAGACATTGAAACAGAAACAGAGACAGAGGGAGACAGACAGACAGAGGCAGAGAGACCAGGGCAGAGAGAGACAGTGAGAAAGAGAGAGACCTACACAGAGAGGGACCCAGAGAGAGAGAGAAAGAGAGAGAGAGAGAGAGAGAGAGAGAGAGAGAGAGAGACAGACAGACAGACAGACAGACAGACAGACAGAGACAGAGAGAGTGCATCAGAGAGTAGATACAGTGTACCTGTGTGCAGATGCATGCAGAGGTCAGAAGACATCCCCAAGTGTTCTAGTTCAGGTAGTATTTCCCATCTTTTTGAGACAGGATCTTTTCACAAGCCTGGAATCCACAATTAATGTCAGTTGTATAGCTGGCAAACCCCAGATGCCCTCTTGTCTCTGCTTACCCAGTAGGGACCCTGAGTGTATGCTAGCACAGTTGGCTTTCTTTTTAGATGGGCTCTGAGGGTCAAACTCAGCATCAACTGAGTGATTTTCCCAGCCTTTCTTCATTCTTTCCTTAAACACACTATGACTGGCCATCTTCAACAATAGGAAAGAAGCTGTACTCTTAAGAAGAGTCACGGCTGAGTTGGACCTGAAATGTTCCCCAAAGACTCATATATTTGAGGCTAGGTCTCCAGTGTGTTGCTATTGGAGGTGGTGACACTTAGATACCCATGGCAGTGTTCCTGAGGGGGATTATGAGACTTTGATTCTTCCTCTGTCCTTGACACCCTGGTCCTGAGGTAGTTATCTTCTGCCCTAAGTCCCTGCATCAGGTCAAGCAAAAGCAACAGGAGCAGCTGACCACAGCTGAGGACTCCAAAAGGAACCTTCCCGTCTATGAGTCCATGACCTCAGCCATCTGCTGCAGAGACAGAGAGCTGACAACACAGTCCCATTGTGAAGGGTGTGAGTATTTGGGGGAGGGAAGGAGCCCAGCTGCTTTGTGACCTGTCACTCACCATCCTTGCCATTAATCAACTTCCAGTGGGCATAGGGGTTATGGAATTTGTTCACTTTTGAAGCATTTATCTGACTACAGCAGTGTTTCATTGGGTTGGAGGACATGGCTTTGATGAGAGGTGCCCAGTGGTGAACCTTCCAAAAGGAGTTCGTATTTTAAGTTATGCGAATATGTGTATGTGTGCAAAGGAGTGCATGTGTCTGTGGAGTCTAGAATAGGGTGTCAGGACTCTGGGGATGGGTTCTCCAGCAGAACTCTGCAGGAGATCCGAATACCAAGAGCTGTCTCCCAAATCCCTTTCCCACCTTTCCATAAGAAGGGAACAACAGAACACAAAGTCCTCCATGCCCCACCTCCCTCCTGCCCCCTGAGGCAGGGTCTGAAGAAGAAACTCCGAGCAGCATCTTCTGTGTGAGGAGACACACCACAGAGTGAATTCGTGAGCCCATCACCTCAGGTGAAGAGATAGCTTGCATTATGACAAGACTGATGGTTGGGTCAAGCCACAGCTCTGGACCCTGTAAGCTGCCACTACTGAATATGAGTAGTGTGTTTATGGGCTGCCCAGGAATTCCCCTGCTTACGTATACTGCCTGGGGACAAAGCTGCTTAACTAATGACCATAGATCTGGGAATTAGCCAACACTAATCAACCCAGCAAGGATAGCCACTCAGCTTGGTGGCACATGAGCTTCAGGGGTGTGAGCTGGACCTTCCTCAGAGAGATGAAGAGCTCCAGGAGGTTACCACATTGACTTACCTCACCTTGCTGTGTGGGTTATGAATCCATGCCAGACCTGAGCTTCCTCCAGTCACTATTTAGAGTACCTGGGACCCAAAGCGTTCTTGATCTAGCTGGGCAGTGAGCAGAGAGGGGCACAAAGATACCCTGGAGAGCTCTCCAGGGCAGAGCCCATGCTGACCTATCCACCTTCCTTCTCAGCCACTTGACACTGCTGACTCTGGATCTAGGTGGCTGGCTGAGGTTTGTTCAGCAGATAGGCCTTTAAATGACTTCATGGTGTATCCTCTTTTTCATCCCCGATTTGCCTCTAAGAAATAAAGTAAGATGACAGTGAATGCAGCATCCTCACGATTACACTGTGGTCAAGCTACTGTATGTGGCAAACACAGTGGTTGTCACTCGTGAGCCAAGACTCTGGACACGTGACAGTGGGTAGGGCTGTGACGCAGAAAACTGAGGTCAACAAGGAAGGAGGAGAGCAGAGATATAGCTGTCAGATGTGGCATGTGCACAATGTCACCAGGGCTGTGCCTGAGCTCCCAAGGGACTGGACACTCAGCCTCCAGCAATGGTGGATGCTAACTGCTTTGAGAATCCTTCATTGACCAGCCTCTGAAACAACAAAACCAACTATCCTCCATTCCATGGTGTGGTATTGTGCGTCGACTACAGTTCGTTTAATGCGTTTTACTTAAAGTCGGTGACTTTCACGGTTCAATCAAGTTCCATTGTAAAGCCCAATGTGAGATGGTCAATTTCATTGTTCATTGTCTCAGGACAGCTCCTCCATGTGTATGTAAGGTATTGTGAATTACAATCGGTCAAGGCCTTTATTAAGGTATTAGCTCTTCTTATTGTTGTGACCAAATGCCAGCAAGAAGTGACTAAACCAGCTTCAGTCAGACAACAGGGTCTCAAGCGAGGGAGTGAGGATTGAAAAAGACGAAAAACAATTAGACAGACTCATGACTCCAGCCTGTACTGAGGCTGAAGCAGCTTTAATCTCTCCAGCCTGCTTTCATATCATTCTAGGTATATGGGACAAACATGGCCAGTTCTCAGATCAAAGACAAAGTAAACAAGGAGATCACACAAGATAGTAATTAAGTAGTGAGCAAAGCGGTCACACAAGGTAATAATTCAGTAAAGCAGTAACAAAGCCCTATGGTCACTTTCTAATATTCTTATCTGAGCCTACTGTCTTGTCCGAGCCCAGAGACAAACGCCAAATTCCTAGAAGCGGCACTGAAAGCTCTCAGCAAAGAAAGCAATCTAGGGGGTGTCCTTGGGGTTTGTTAGAAAGGATAGTGTCCATTATGGTAGAGAAATTATGCAGCAGGGGGGAGGCAGCTGGCCATGTTGCATACAGTCTGGAGGCAGAGTGAACATTAGGCTGGGCCATGCTGTAAAACCTCAGTGCTCGCCCTCAGTGACCTACTTCCTTCAGGAAGGCTCCACCTTCTAAAGTTCCCCAGCTCTAGCTAAGGACCGTGTTTTCAAGAGCACTAATCCAGGGAGGACATTTCACATTCAAATCCTAACAGCACATAGTCCAGATTTATGAGTAGCGGTTCCACGGTTAACACATGTCAACACAGAAAAATACTTCCATGGCAGACGCACACGAAACCATGACTTTGTTAAGGAATGTGCTTCCAAACACCCTAGCCTGTGAGCCCTGTTGGTATTTCAGGAAGCAGAACTCTGTCATACACGGGGTCACCCTTCTGCTCTCAAACTCTCTCTGTGCTTCTGGAGTGCCCACCACCTTCACAGAACAGTGACTGTGTTTTCTCACTCCTCAGGTGTCAGCTCTCTCAGCAGTATATGGCAGGTACTGGTCTTCCCTGCGCACATCTGTTTCTGGTTATTTCATGACAGTATGCGAGCATGCTTCTTTACTAAAAAAGTGAGGCTCGTTTTGGTTCATGTTTCTAGAGTCTAAGGTCTAGGAGTATGGCCATGGCCTTCTTGCTGGCAGACTCCCAGTGATACTGCATCACTTGCTTAGAAGTGTCTATGTGAGCCACTTTGGGCTCCTCTCCGCCCTCCTCTCTCCAACTCTCTCTTTCCACTTATGATGGCTTCATCATGATGCCCTTACCTAAACCTGATCATCTCCCAGAGAAAACACTTTTTTTTTCAGTGCTTAGGGATGCTCCCCAGGGCTGTGGACACGCCAGACAAGCACTCTACCTCTGGGCTACACCCCCAGCTGTGCTGGCTGGTCTTGTCAACTTAACACAACCTAGAGTGATCTAGGAAGAGGCACTCTTGAGTGGCTGCCTCCATCAGATTGACACATGAACATATGTATGGGCAGCTTCTTGTTTAATGATTGATGTGGGAACTGAGGCCCCTGTGGGCAGTGCCCCTAATAGGCAGGTCGTTCTGATGGTATGAGAGAGCAGGGTAAGCAAAGTCTGCAAGCTGTGTTCCTCCATGATCTCTGAGACAGTTCCTGCTTCTAGGATTCTGCCTTAAGCTCCTGCTTGACTTCTCTTCATGGACAGTGACATGAGGAATAAGCCAAATAAACCCTTCCTTTTGGGTCAATGTCTCATGACAGCAACAGGACACTAAATACTCCTCATGGGATTGCCTTTCTTCCCTCTGATACCAGGATGGATTGAGTACACAGAGCCTTAGGTATGGGAAGCCATTCAAACAATGTGTGAATCATTGCTGTCAGCATCTGTTCTCACCACATCCCACCCTGCTCTCTGATTGCATCTTTCTCTACCATTGCTCTTACGCCACCTGGAATTTTCTCTGGTTTGTTTTACAGTGCAGCACCTGACCTGATCCTGCTGTCCACCTGAGACAGGACGGCCTGAAGGAGAAACTTCTGGGTTCTTTGAAAAGTCAGTTGTGTTGGGTGGTGTTTTGCTGGGGCAAACACGTGAAAGATTGTTTTCCTGAAGCAGACACAGGTGAAAGGATGTTTTGCTAAAGCAAGCACGTGAAAGGACACGTGATGAGGGATTCTTTGGTAACAGCACGCATGTATTGGCCCGCCTTACATTGTGTGGTTGAGCTCCATTTGTCTTGACTCCACAGAGAGAAATGCACCAAAAAACTTCTGGTGGTGTGTTGGCGGCTTCTTGGGGCTTCTTCTGACTCAGGCTGATTGGCAGAGTGATGGCAGCTGGTACAGACTCATGTGGAATTTTGCTAAGACAGATTCACATGGAGTTTTGCTAAAACAGACTCACGTGCTGAGTCAAGACACATAGTAAGGCAAGACCCATGGAGGACACGTGATGTTCGGAGGGCGTATGAGTAAGACTCAACAGACTTATTGAGAAGGGCTTGCTTGTAGAGCTAGCTGTGTAACATTTCTTTGTCTTGTGTCTTTGCTGATTTTTGCTTCTCTGAGAGAGGCACAAGAAAGAACTCCTGGTATTCCTGTTGGTCCTCGTCCCTCTTGATCCTGGTCCTTTCTTCTGACTCATGTCAATTCAGCTGAGGCCTGGCTGTCTCTGCTAAGTCACGCCACTGCTGCTGATTTGTGTTTGTTACCTCAGCTCTACCGACCAGTACTGCTGATGTATTAGTGAAGTATTTGAGAGTGGATCGAGCTGCTGCTGCTGACCGATGGACTGACCTGCTGATTTCCTGACAACACAGATGGGATTTGCTCCAAAGAACCATTTCTAAACAGGTCCACTTCCCCCATATCCTTTCTTTTCTACTCCCTCTGGTGGGTGGTGGGCTACAAGGGTGGCTAAAGTCTTTAAAAACCATCATTAAGAGTAGGCTTTGGAAAATTTAAAGTTACAATGGTCACTGCTTTTTAAGTGGCTCTGAATTTCAGCTAATGAAGTCCTGTGTCCCTTAGGTTTTGTTTGTTCGAAACCACGTAACATGGGGACACCATGTGCCTGGGCTAGGTGTTCTTTCAACAAACTGTTCCGTGGCCAAGGAGTGTGGCCTCCCTTCTTCATTATTGATTTTAGAATCAATGGAGGGACTTTGTATTCACTCCTATTGCATTTCTTCTGGACAGTGTGGGGCCACTGGGCCGGCAGGACGGGACCATTCAGGATCCTGATTCTTTTGTGTTGTGTAATAGCCACATCTCCATTGATGCCGTCCAACTTTCTGACAAGTGTGTCCTGTAATTCTGTGTCAGCCACCAGTGAGCATGTGCACAGGGCTGGACCCATCTCGGACACATAGCCTGGCTGGGCAGGGCTCACTCCCTTCCTGTTGCCATGCCTCTGTACATCAGCACTTCGGCTATCCTTGCTCACCAAGGATACACTTACAAATTCACTTAGGACTCTACCCCAGGCCCACGTCTCCCTCTTGTCCGCAGAACATCCCGAGAAGTCTGTCAAGTGCCTCGCTGAAGGCCAGACACACTGACCACCCTGCCTAACAACCCTATAGGGAGAGGAAACAAGATTAGCCAAGGGCGACTGGCCACGGCTGCTGGCCGCTTGGTAATCACTGCCTTCTTGCCCCTGAGCTTACAGATCATCCTGCCATGATTAGTTCTGCCAAGGATCAATATTAGCCCTCAATCCGCATTTCAGGAAACATCTCCTCTATGCCACCGCCTCCCTCTCTTTAGCTCTGCCCCCTTTAAAAATGGACCCTTTGCCCCGATCAGCTTCTCAGCTTGTTCCTCTTGCTTTTGTTATCAATCCTTTAATCTTCCCCCCGACAGCCATGTCTGCAGAGAATCATGGGGTGTTTCTTCCTGTCATGGTTTCATTCTGGGGGCAACACCATAACTCCCAAACCCACCATGAGACTCATGTAAGAAAACAAAATTCATATGTGAAAGTTCCTTACCTAACACCTAGGATATCGTGGATAATTGTCAAATAAACTAAAGGAGCAATGTCAATGAGAAAAATGCAGCAACGTAGGTATGTAGATAAATACTTCATAGGTACTTATCTACGAAGCCAAACTAATTACCTGGAAATTTGTTTTCTTTTCTTATTTATTTAGTGTATGTGCGTACACATAAGCCACAGTGTATGTGTGTGTGTGTGTGTGTGTGTGTGTGTGTGTGTGATAGTCAGAATACAAAATGTAGGCACTGGCTCTCTTTAACATCTGGGCTCCAGGGCTCAAATTCAGGTCTTTAGGTTTTGCTGCAAGCACCCTTTACCCATAGAGCCATCTTGGCAGTCTTAAACCACCTTCTGAGTTGTGTTTCGTGATGTCATACATTTAGGAGAAAATTATTCAAAGAATTCAAATATTTGGCCCGATCATGGCTCTGAAATCAGCGTACTTATCTGAAATCAGATTTAACAGAATTTTAAAGTTCCCTCACACCCCACGTGCTAAGTTGTGCTGAAGGGAACGGATAACCATCGCCCTAGGTACATAAGGGCCCTTTGCTGCTTTGCACGTGTAGATGGACTGCCTGTGTTCTGTGTTAAATGACATGGTGGTATTTGAAACCTGAAAGTTTCAGTTACAAAAAAAGATGCCTGAATGCTAAAGAGCCAGAGCTTTAAAAGCTCTTTGTCCTGAGAACCGAGTTCTCCTGTTGATAAGTGTTAATTGGGATGTTTCTACTGCTAATTGGCAGATTGCCCAGACATCCGATCTCAGTCGAGCCACTGGTATCATCACCCAGGCTACCGTGAGTGTGAGATTCCCTGTTCTAGAAGTAGAAGGAATTGCCAGTTGGAACAACACAGGCCAGAATTTTTACTTACAGACCGGAAAAGAAACTGAGGCAAATGGCAATCATGAGCAGCTAGGGTCCCACTACATACTGCCGTCTGAGCCTTGCGACTAATTCATGGATTTGGGGCTTTCCATATTCTCAAATGTTTATTTTACTCATGTGGGTCCCCTGCTCCTCACTCCATCAGACAGTGTCACATGTGGCTGTGGTCCAGGATCTTCCTGTCATTTACCATAGTTGCTGGAATCACGAAGGATCAGGTCTGTGCTGTCGAGTACCTTGGCAATGCGGATGCTGAGATGACAGCCTGCATCTCCGGGATGCGCAAATTAGAGCTGATGGATGGGAGGCTACTAATAAGATGTCACATCTCGTAGATGTGGATGGGCCACGGGGCCAGTGATAAAGTGAGACCGTCAGCCTCTGACATACACGCCTTCCCGCCATATTATTGGCAGTAGGGGGGAGAGGGGAGAGTATTGATCAAGCTGCCAAGATTATCCTATTATGCAATTATGATATTAGATTTGCATTTTTAATTCCTTTAGAAGAAATTGGCCTGAGGCAATTATGGTGGTGAAATATTAAGAGAGATCCAGCTTTGTGGAAAGTAGGAACTCGGGAGAGGCTTTTAGGGGGATGCAGCCACTATCAGAGAGATGTTCTCCTCAGGAAAGGAACAATATAGCAAAGTAAGGAGAAGGGAGCTAGCAAGGTAGAAGCGCTTTTGGAAAGAAAATGTTCCAGGAAGGATGTGGGTAAACTGGACCCAGGGCACGGTGTGAAACCTAAATGTCAGTCCATGGGTGCCCTGTGACCACACATATCCAAGTGTGTAGACATTGTCACTTTGCCCTCCAGTGGACATATAGCTTCTCTTCTCTGACTGTTTGGCCAGTGCTGCCCTTAGGCTACAGAGCTGTATCTCGCCCAGCCAGCCTGCTTTCTCTCAGAGACTTGCTCTCTGCAGGGGTTTTAGCCTGGGGGTTGGATCCCTGGATAAGTGAAGACCCTCTCTTCCTTTCATGTAGTAGTGTGTTCCTTACATCTTAGAGCAGAGCTCTGCAGGGAGTCCCCTCAGCAGCAGCAGCCACCAGAGGCTTCTTCATGTTCAGAGCCACGTGTCAAATGAATCCCCTTTTCTCTTTTACCCCTCATCTCTGCTATTCTGCTTACAGCAGCGGAAAACAAAGTAGGGTAACTCAATCTGCGCTGGAGATGGCCCTGGGTGCTAAGGCCATTTGTCAGTAGAGAGCATGGTCCTTGCTGTGTCAAGACTCACAAGGTGGGGCTGGAGAGATGGCTCCAGAGATTAAGTGCACTGGCTGCTCTTCCAGAGGATCTGAGTTCAAGTCCAAGCACCACCATAATGACAGCTCACAACCATCTGTCCAGGGGATCAATGCCCTCTT
>JADRCG010010193.1:1456537-1472292 GCA_019844195.1 Rhabdomys dilectus | reverse complement strand
GAAACACCTCACACCAAACCAAATGAAGAAGATGGGAAACCACAATGATAAGGCATTCTTGAACTTTAATCTTATAGTAAAGTCAAATCTCCAAACATATGACTGGCAGACTTCCTGCTTACTTGTACAGATTGGTGATGAAAAGCTCCAGGATCACGCCCAGTGCAGGTTCCGGTTTTACCCGGTCCACGGCAGACTGGAGTGCTCAAGTGTAGTGGCAGTCAAGGCCAGCTGACACGGATACTATTATTCCGTCATCACTGAAGGAAAACTTTCTTCCCAGATATTTCTCCACCTGGCTTTATCCTGTCAACATTAAACTGCAGGTGACTGCCACATTTATGAAGAAACTGTGAACTACCTTAGACATCTAATTAAAAAACAACAACAACAAATTTCTTCTAAAACTCCTGCAGAAGCCACCTGCTCCTTACGCCACATTTCGTCCTCCTGTTGCTTTCCGAGAGGTGTTGTTCTTCACACGCTCTCCATGCCTGTGTGGTGACTGCTGGAGCTCAGGGAGGGATGTTGGCCCGCCCCCAGCAGAGAGGAAGGCATTAACTTTCTGACTTTGCTTGCGCTGAGGGGCTGAGCCAACAGCCTAGATTACATAAGCGTTTTACCTACATGTTTAGACATGGGGTCAGTTTGGTTCTTACATCAATTGTTCTGTTCATTGCCGTAACCATAAAAGTCTGCTTAGGGAAGGAAGGACTATTCTGGCTCACAATTTGAGTGTGCAGTCTATCCTGGTGGGGCAGTCATGGCTGTGGGGACATGAAGCAGCTGGTCACATGGCTCCAGCTGACATGCAGCAGAGAGACAGGAACACGGTTCTCAGTTCACTTTCTCCTTTTGATTCAGTCTGGGACCACAGCCCATGGATGGTGTGGCCTGCATTCAGAGTAGTTCTACCTCTTTAGGCAGACCTCCCTGGAAACCTTCTCATACATACACTAAAAGATGTTTTTCTGTGGTGATTCTAAATCCATCAAATTGATAATGGTGCCAAACCAACACAGACTCTGGGCCAGCTTTAGAGCTTGCGTGTGTTCCCAGGCATCTGTGAGGCAGTTTTAGAGTGTGCATGTGTACCCAGGTATCCATTTATACAACGATTTCCCAGAGAACAGTTTGGTTTAGCACCGGTAAGAACACAGGCTTGTCACCATGAGTCATGTGACATGCCTTTGAGCAAAAATGAATGCAGAAGTTTGAACTGGCATTTTTATAAATGTGGATCTGAGTCCCAGGGCACCTGTTGCAATCCCCAGTGAGTTGCACCAAGGACACATGGTTTGATATAGAAAGAGAGACTGGTTATTAACAGGACAGAGGTTGTTGCCCACTGAGCAGGGAAAGAGCCGAGTATGGCCGCAGGCACTTGCCAGTGATGAACCCAAGCTGAATGGCCATTAGGGAAAGCATTTTAGGTATCCTTGAATAACAAGCCCAGAATCTCATTTTGCAAATGAGCCCCACACACTTCCCTGTACAAATGACTTGGGGTGAGACCCCGTCACTTTCTCTAGGCCCCCTGGATACTAAGGAGGATGAAGTCCTTCAGTTTCTCTATCCACACCTGTTACAGTCTGCCCAGGGGCCTTGAGCAACTCTCAGACACTCACGTATGCATCCCGGGTTTCCTGTTTCTTTCTCATTTGTTTGTGGGACTATAGGCCATGCTTCTATGAGGGTGAGCCTGTCGTCAAGCAGGAAGCACTGAAAAAGCTCACCTGCCATATTGACTTGATTTCCTGACTGTAGAATGGATGGAAGGCTACCTGCTTGTTTCTCTCTCACCCTCCCTTCCCCCTCTCCATATCTCTCTTACCTTTATGAAAACTTTATTTGAGTGATGTAATTACATGGACACGGGAGACGAATGAAGAGGTGGCAGGAGGTGGTTGTGTGTTCAGGTGAGGGGGTACCATAGTAAAATCTTCACAATGGAGGGAGAAGTCAGTGGCCACTTGTATCCAAGGACCCCTCCCCAACACCAAAGGGATGTGATGAAGAGGTATCACGTGGCTTTTGAGCAGGGGAAACTGGTACCCTAAAGTTTTTGCTTAAATTTTTGGTTTATGCTTACTTATTCTTAAATTAAATTCCATGTATCTTTCAAGAGGACATCTATCTTCATACAGAAAGTCACCCTGATATGCTCCAGGAAGATGAGACTATTTAGAGGCCTTGTATTGGCGACACCCAGGAAAATCTGAGTCAAAAAAGAAAAGAAATCAACTTTGTGATAACAGGGAAAAAGAGAAGGAAAAGAGCTGAGAGGCTAGAAATGACCCAAGAGGCCACAGGCAGGCCTGCCTCAGCAGTGTCGGCATACAGACAGCCACTCGTGTGCATGTGCTTTCAACAAGAGCACTCTGTGCTGTTAAGTTATATCTCATCAAAGCTTCTTCAGAAGAAATACAAGTGCTAGGCCTGTAATTCAGTTGGTGAAAGGTTTGCCCAACACAGTCAAAGTCCTGGGTTCCATCCCTAGTACCATGTAAACTGGGTTTGGTGGAACACATCTGTAATCCCAGTACTCAGATTATACAGGTAGGGAAATCAGAAGTTCAAGGTCATCCTCGGCTACATAGCAAGTTCAAGGCTAGCCTTGGATATATGAGGCCAACTTCTATAAGCAAAGGATAAAAACAGGAAGCACATACATGCCTAATGCCCAGCCAAGTGGGTTGTGTGGCTTCAGTGTGATTCCAAACGCCACCCCAGAGAAAGCTAAGTCCTCTAACTCATTAGCAGAGCCATGGAAGGATTAGTTTGTCTAAGTGTTCTCTCTGGGTGGGAATCTGGCAAGGAGTGCTCTCCATGCTTGGGTTAATTCGGAGTGGAAGGATACAGTGTGTCTTTGGGGAAAACAAGATCCATAGATGTTTAAAGGATCTGGGGCTCAGACCTGGAAGAGTTCAGGAGAAAATAAAGCCCTGATAACTTGTAGACATTGTTGATTCTTCTTACACTATATCCTGGGATTGTACCTGGATATTTATAGAAAGACTTTAGGACAGCAAATCTCCTACTTTCTAACGTATATCTCTTGGTGGTGACTGCTATGGAACGTGACTTATCTAGCTGTGGATATAACGTCCCCATTCAGCTTGTCTACAATATATTCTTGAAAATAGGAACTAAAGATTTGCCATGAGGAAAAAGAAGATTAGATGGGCAAGTACATTTTAAGGCAGAGTGTAAACTACACCCCCTTTCAGACAATCACCATTTATGACAGCACACGAATGCCCTGAGAAGGTCTGCAGCGGGGTCCATGTTGCTACTTAGCTCAGCGTCTCCCGTACCTAACTTTACGCTGATCTTTTTTCAAATATTATATATCATCAGGGGAAGCCTTGGGAAATATCACTCCACAGGAAGGCCACATTATACAAGAGCAAAGACAGCCAAAGCGGAACTCGGCATGACTCTGTGTCATGTTGCTATGTCTGCCTTGGGTTCATAACTATTAGTTCTCTCCTCTGGTTTGGGGAGTGTTCTTGCCTTGGCCTCTCTACACTATATGTGACAGGTCCTGTCAGGATCTGGAAGCCTATGCTGGCTTCTGTTGTCAAAAGCAATAAAAGATTGAGCAATGCTCACTTGGCAACCACAAGATGCGTCCAGGGAATTGGCACAGTCAGATTCAGATATTAGTCTTTGGTGGCCTCACTGTGGTAATTAAAACCTAATGATAATGCAAATGCTAATGAAATTAACAATACAACTGCAATTAACGAGGCTCACACGCATAATCACTGGCCCGCTGCCTCTGGCGAAGCATCTTAGTTACCGGCAGTCTTTCTTTAGGATACTAGGTATGGTGGTGGGTTGATTTTTCTAGGCAGGTCCCTGCCTCATGCTCAGTAATGGCTGCTGTCACGGAATTGTTGAGCTCTACGCTGTTACTGGTGTTTGTAACTTCTAAATGACTGTCACAAATACTACCCAGTGTTTCACGCTGAGTAGGGGATTAGCAGGTATTAGACAGGAGGGAGGGAAATGAAAACAGTTAACATGGGGTGTCACCACAGCAAGTAAGTAGTACAGGCTCCAGGGACAAGATACAGGATGTCAATACGCAAATCAGTGCAGTGGACTCCAGAGCAGGGATGTCTTAGTCTGCTTGTTGACTGTGTTTCTACCTTTCATGGAGACCCAATGAGATTGACAAATGACGCTAAGAAGTCTCTGCTTTATGAGTCTTTTGCAATTCAAAACGACGACGTGCGGTCTGGTGTCAGCTGTCCATGGTGACATCTCTTAGTGGCAGGTAGCATGCCAGAGCTTCCTCTAGCCTCTTCTTACTCTCTGCCTGGTCCCTTTCCCATGCTGCTAATCCCTCCTCTGTAATTCTCAAGTGCTACGCTGTGGGTAGAACCTTGATGTCTGATTAGTTCATGTAATTGTTAGTGAAATTTTTCATGAAGATGTTAGATCAATCTTAGAAAGCGTGGCATTATTAAGAACATCTTTCCCGTGGTGAGCATGGATAGGGCTCAGGAGCGGGCTCATTAGGTGAGCGGCGAAGAAAGAGCTATCTCATAATGGCTTGTGTAATGGAACCATTTAATAAAAATAGGTACAAAATACTAGTGTAATTAGACGAAAAGGTCACAGAAATCATCAATTTAGATGGAGGTGATGTGAGAAACAGGACTTAAAACTTCCAGGAAACTCTCTCCTTGAGATGATTTTTGAACCACAAAAAGAGGTTTGCATTTCCAGCTTAATAGCCCCAGGCACAGTGCCACCTGCGACCTGCAGGAGAGGCTCTGCCGAGCGAGCACCCCTGCCTGGAAGTGTACTCGGTGGCTCCTTCCAGAGATGGTGAAAGAGAAGCAGGCAGCCCCACACCTGTCTCCTTCGGTGGTGCAGCTGGATTTCTTTGCAGTATTGTCCTGGTCAATTCTAAGGTCAAACTGACCAGCCTTTCTATAACTACAGAACTAAAGGAGTGGACTGAACAAGGACGTCCCAGACACGGCCTCTAAGATAAGGATTTGGCTTTGTGTCAGCCTAGGTGCCATCCCTCTAATTCCCTTTATCTCTTTCTGACCATAAACCTTGCCCACCCTTGAGGCAACTATGGAAGTTGCTTCCACACGAAGAGAGCCCAGCCTCCCCAGATGCCACTCCTGCCTCAACTTCTATCTGTCTGAGAAGGGTTTGTCCGGTTGAAAGCAGACAGCCCCATGCTCAGTTCCCGTCTTTCCTCCTCTGAAGTCTCTTCTCTCCCTGGGCCTATTACAGTCGGTGCTGGGAGCATAGTGCGTTCCCAAGAGGGTCTTAGGGATGAGATGAAACATGAACAGAGAACAGGGTTGGCTCTCTTAGAGCTGGGAATAAAAGTACTGTTTGGCTGTGGGTATCTGCATCTGTCTCAGTCAGCTGCTGCTAGAGCCTCTCAGAGGTCAGCCATGCTAGGCTCTTGTCTGCAAACACAACATAGCATCAGTAATAGTGTCAAGGACTGGTACCCTCCCATGGGATGGGGATGGGGTTGGGTCCGTCACTGACCAGCCGTTTCTTCAGTCCCTGCCACATCTTTGTCCCTGTACTTCTTTTTGACAGGACCAATTTTGGGTTGAAAGTGTTGTAGGTGGGTTGGTGTCTCCACTCATCCACTAAGGGTCCTGTCTGGCTACTGGAGGTTGTCTCTTCAGGTTCCATCTTCCCATTGTTAAGTATTACTGCTAAGGTCAGCTGCATCAACTCCTGGGAGCTGCCACTATCCCAGGTCTCTGAGACTTCCTAGAGATCCCTTCCACCCTGTACCCTAGCAGCTGCAGATTTCCATTGATTTCCTCTGGCCCTCTGGGTCTCTCTCTTGTCTTTCCCCATACCTGATCCTGTCCCTATTCCCCATTCCTTCCCCTCTCCCACCCAGGTCCCTCCATCCCTCTGCCTCCCATGGCTATTTTATTCCCCCTTCTAAGTGGGATTGAAGCATCCTCTCTTGGGCCTTCCTTCTTGTTTAACTTCTTTGGGTCTGTGGGGTGTATCATGGGTATTCTGTACATTTTGGCTAATATCCACTTATCAGTGAGTCTATACCATGCATTTTTTTGGAGGTCTGGGCTACCTCACTCAGGAGGATATTTTCTAGTTTTATCAGTTTGCCTGCAAAATTCATCATGTCCTTGTTTTTAATAGTTGAAGAGTATTCCATTGTGTAAAGGAACTACATTTTCAGTATCCGTTCTTTGGTTGAGGGACATCTGGGTTGCTTCCAGTTTCTGGCTATCACGAATAAAGCTGCCATGAAGATTCAAGTGTCCCTGTGGGATGGTGGAATGGCTTTTGTGTATATGTCCAGAAGCAGTATAGCTGGGTCTTCTGCTAGAACTATTTCTGAGAAACCACCAGATTGATTTCCAGAGTGGTTGTATGAGTTTGCACTCCCACCAGCAATGGAGGAATGTTCTTCTTTCTCCACATCCTTGCCAGCATGTGCAGTCACTTGAGGTTGTTTGTTTGGTTGGTTTTGATATTGGCCATTCTGATCAGTGTAAGGTGGAATCTCAGGGTTAATTTGATTTGCATTTCCCTAGTGACTAAGGATATTGAATGTTTCTTTAAGTGCTTCTTGACCATTCAAGATCCCTCTGTTGAAAATTCTCTGTTTAGCTCTGTACCTCATTTTTAAATTGGGTTATTTGGTTTTTAGGAGTCTAGCTTTTTGAATTCTTTACATATTTTGAGTATTATTAGCCCTTAGCCAGATATAGTGTTGGTGAAGATCTTTTCCCAATCTGTAGGCTGCTGTTTTGTCCTATTGACAGTGTCCTTTGCCTTACAGAAGCTTTTCAGTTTCATGGGGTTCCATTTATTAATTGTTGATCTTAGAGTCTGAGCCATTAGTATTCTGTCCAGGAAATCTTTTCCTGTGACAATGTGTTCAAGGCTATTTCCCATTTTCTCTTTTACTAGGTTCAGTTTTATGTTGAGGTCCTTGATCCACTTGGACTTGAGGTTTGTGCAGGGCAATAAATATGGATCTATTTGCAATCTTCTGCATGCAAAGAGCTGGCTAGGTGAGCACCATTTGTTGAAGATGCTTTCTTTCTCCCATTGTATGGTTTTGGCTTCTTTGTCAAAATCCAGGTGACTGTAGGTGTATGGGTTCATTTCTGGGTCTTTGATTCTACTCCATTATCAATGTGTCTGCATCTGGACCAATACATGTGGCTTTATCACTATTACTCTGTAGTACAGCTTGAGATCAGGGATGGTAATTCCTCCAGAGGTTCTTTTATTGTTCAGGATTGTTTTGGCTATCTTGAGGTTTTGTTTTTCCGAATGTAGTTGAGAATTGCTCTTTGAAGGTCTGTAAAAAAATTGTGTTGGAATTTTGATGCGTATTGCATTGAATATGCTAATTGCTCTTGATGGCCATTTTCACTTATTTGTGGCTATTGTGAAGGGTGTTGCTCCCTTAATTTCTTTCTCAGACCCTTTATCATTTGTATAAAGGAGGGCAACTGAGTTAATTTTTAAAAATTGTTTTATTTTTTACATTCCAAATGTTATCCATTCACTTTGCTAAAGTTATTCGTCAGCTGTAGAAGCTCTCTTGTAGAATTTTGTGGGTTGCTTATGTATACTCTCATATAATATGCAAATAGTAATGATAACTTGATTTCTTCCTTTCTAATTTATATCCCTTGGTCTCCTTTTGTTGTCTTATTTCTCTAGCTAGAATTTCAAATACTATATTGAATAGATAGAGAGTGAGAAACCTTGTCTTCTTTCTGATTTTATTGGGGTTGTTTCAAGTTTCTCTCTATTTAATTTGATGTTGGCTATTGGCTTGTTGTATATGGCTTTTATTTTGTTTAGGTATGTGCCTTAAATAGTTGATCTCGCCATACTTTTAATATGATGGGCTGTTGGATTTTATTGAAGTCTTTTCAGAATCTAATAAATGATCATGTGATTTCTTTCTTTGTGTTTTTTTATATTGATGGATTTTCATATATTGAACTATCCCCGCATCCCTGGGTTGAATGTTTTTGATGTGTTGGGTTCAGTTTGCCAGTATTTTATTGAGTATTTTTGAGTTGATGCTCATATGCAAAATTGGTCTGCAGTTCTCTTTTATTGCTGGGTCTCATGTAGATTAGGTACCAGGGTAACTGTGGCCTCATAAAATGAATTAGGTAGTGTTCCTTCTGTTTTATTTTGTAGTCTAGTTTGAGCTTTTCTTTGAAAGTCTGGTAGAATTCTGCACTAAAACCATCTGGCCCTGGCTTTTTTGTTTGGGAGGTTTTTTAATGACTGCTTCTATTTTCTTGGGATTATGGGACTGTTTAGATAGTTTCCCTGATCTTGATTTTAACTTTGGTACATGGTATCTGTCTAGAAAATTATCTATTTTGTTTAGAGTTTTCAGTTTGCTCAAGTATAGGCTTTGAAGTAAGACCTCATTTTTTGTTTTTTAATTTCCTATTTCTGTTGTTATGTCTCCTTTTTCATTTCTGATTTTGTTAATTTGGATACTGTCTCTGGGCCCTTTAGTTAGTTTGGCTGAGGGTTTATCTGTCTTGTTGTTTTTCTCAAAGAACCAGCTCTTGGTTTGTTGATTCTTTATATTGTTCTCTTTGTTTCTAATTAACTGATTTCAGCCCTGAGTTTGACTATTTCCTGTCATCTACTTCTCTTGGGTGTATTTGGTTCCTTTTACTTTAGAGCTTTCAGTTGTACTGTTAAGTTGCTAGTGTAGGATCTCTCCGATTTCTTTATGAATACACTTAGTACCACGGATTTTCCTCTTAGCACTCCTTTCATTGTGTCCTATAAATTTGGGTATGTTGTGTCTTCATTTTCATTAAATTCTAAGAAAGTCTTTAGTTTCTTTATTTATTTCTTCTCTGATTAAGTGATCCCTGACTAGAGAGTTGTTCAGTTTCCATGAGCATGTGGGCTTTCTGTTGTTATTGAAGTGTAGCCTTAATCCATGGTGATCTAATAGAATGCACAGGGGTTATTTCAATCTTCTTGTATCTGTTGAGGCCAACAGAATACAAGAGATAGAAGAGAGAATGTCAGGTGTAGAAGATACCATAGAAAAATGAATATATCTGTCAAAGAAAATGTCAAATGTAAAAACTTCCTAACTCAAAACATCTAGAAAATTTTGGACAGAATGAAAAGATCAAACTTAAGAATACAGGAATAGAAGAGGATGAAGATTCCTGATTTGAAGGGCCAGAAAATATCTTCAACAAAATCAGTGAAGAAAACTTTCCTAACCTAAAGAAAGAAAGAGATGGCTATAAATGTCTAAGAAGCTTACAGAACACCGAATAGAATGGACCAGAAAAGAAAATCCCCTTGCCACATTATAATCAAAACCCTAAATGTACAGAACAAAGAAAGAATACTAAAGGCTGTAAGGGGAAAAGGCCAAGTAACTTATAAAGGCAAACCTATCAGAATTACACCTGACTTCTCAATAGAGACTCTATGAGCCAGAAGATGCTGGACAAATGTCTGCAGTCCACAAGAGACTATAGTTACCAGCCCAGACTACTGTACCCAGCAAAACTCTCAATCACTATAGGTGGTAAAACCAAAATATTCCATGACAAAACCAAATTTAAACAATGTCTTTCTACTAATCCAGCCCTACAGAGAATGCTAGAAGGAAAACTCCAACCCAATATATAAAATTCATACACTCCTTTCACGTTTCAATTCTGTTTAAACCTGACATTGATGATGTCATTCCTTAACAACTGAACACAGAAACCGATCTTTGAAACTGAAATGAATGAAAATCTTGCCTCAATTCAATTGACACTCATGTTAATACAAAGGAATCCTATGGTCCTTTTGGCTATAGGGTTATTTGAAATGAAAGTAAATGTAATTTTTATGGAATGAATATGTAGTTAGTATTTTTATTATTATTTTATTCTGGTCCAGTTGCATAAACATCAGGCACACCCAGTAGTATTATCCTAGCTTGCTGGCATATGATATTAGAGAGCTTTAGTTACACACATTTCTTGTTATTATAAAGGTCTTGTTGCAAGATAAAAGGTTAGGACTTATTTTGGGGTAGATATTTGGACAGAGGTAAGAGGTACTTCACAGTCTGCCGTGATCTTGTGGGTAAGGGAGCAGGATGCTTTAAGAACTGGCCACACTACATCTTCCTCTGTAATGTTTCTCTAGAGTTGAGTTGACTTCCCTGGGCTCCAAGTGATAAATGGCACTTCCCATATCATTCTTCCAGTGAGGTATCAAGACACACATTTCCGTGTTTGTCATAAACTAGAGGACTGAGATGACAGACCAGTGTGTTCTGACGTGCTAGAGATGGAGGTCGGGAATCATGACATTGACAAAGGTGGGAATCTTGGACTCTGTCAGCCCAGCATCTGCTTGAGGCCTCTCGTGGCTCTTCCTGGATTGCTTGTAACTACCAGTAGCCCTGATATATAGATGTGCTATCCTGCTGTCTGCATGGCTGTCCATTTGGCAACCTTCCAGCATGCATATCTCTGTCCCAATTTCTTTTTTTATAAGAAAATCAAACATGTTGGTGCACCCTAATGGCCTCATTGTAATATGATTAGTTATGTTTACAATAAACTTGTTTAAAAAAACATGTTGTGTGCATTTTCAAGAACTGGGGGCACGTGTACTAAGACTTCATGTGTGATAGAATGGAGTAAGACATGATTTGACCTGTAACAATGTCATCTACTAAGTGACAGCTAAATAAAAGTCTTTGGACTTGAGATGGGGTTGGCATGGGACTGAGGACGAGAATTGAAGCTGAGCTGTCCACAGGCATGGGAGGTGGGGACACAAAGGTGTCACATGCTTGGAAGTATAATAATAACTGGGTGGCTGTTGTGGTGCACGAGTGGGTTGAGATAGTAGACTCACGAATTCACGGCCATCTCACAAGGTCGGGATACACAGTGAGACTTTGTCTCAGAATACCAAGAAACCAAAAAGGGGAGAGGAAATAAAGCTTTGCTTATTGGTAGGGAGTGGGTCAGTGTAGAAGTCTCACCATGTGTCCCTGTGGGCACAATCTTGTCAGCTCAAAGGTTAGCAGCACTTGCCCTACTTGGTGTTCCTGGCAGAATCATACTTTTCTCCTTAAAAGAAAAGACAGAGCCTTAGTGATTTTTTTCAAAGGGATGTGTCAGTGTAAAACTCAATTGTGTTTAGGTCAGGTCCTATCGATACCAAACATAAAAGCAATTTAAATAAGCTACTGTCTCCCAGACTGCACAGATAACACAGGAAGTTACCATATTTCATGTTATTAAATATTTCTGTACATTACAAACATTCTGAAAATCAAAACTCAATATTAAAAATGTCATTTTTTTTATATTCTTAAAGTTTGACAGTGAGTGGATAATACCCATAATATAGGGAGAACTTCAGAGAGGAGGCTGCCTGTGAGGGTCAGCGCAGTACATCTCTGTCAGATGTTTTCATGAATTTGTACTTATCCTGAAGGGATGCACTCCACATTCCCACTGGTTTCTTAGAGTCTGAAGCTGAAGGTGACAACAAACTTTGTATAAACTCTGACCTCCTTTCTTCATGCCTGACCTAAGGCCCAACTTATAAATTAGGCACAGTAAAACTAAATAAGAATAATTTATAATAAAAATAAGAGAATTATACAGTATGGGTTGTAGTTGACTAAAGTTACTACAGGTAGCTGAAGCCTTGGAGAGTGGAGCTTCAGATGGGTGAGATGCCCAGCTGAAACCTCTCTGAGGGTTTTCCTTGGTTTGTGTGTGTGTGTGTGTGTGTATGCACGCACATGCTTGCTTATACTGCTTGCACTGTGATAAAATCTAGGAGCCTCTTGATTTCTGTCCATATCCGTGACGTAGCCAGTCAACACGTGAGCTTGCCGGTAGGATGACATAATTACAGTCTTCATAGTTCTTTCTAGCACTCAGCATATAACACCATTTCCCCCCATTAAGGAAGGGACCATGGCATCCCTTTTAGCCACCGTTAGTCCTAGAAGGATTCACAGTGCAGGTCACTGTGATTGTGCCGTGTTCATCAGCCCCTGAGCCCATCTCTGGTCCTTCCCAGGTGCTCACTGGGCAACCTTCCCTGCACCTCCAAGGGTTCCAGGCCCTGTGTAAGGGCCCTGTCTGTGGGCTGTGAGCCCAGGCTGGAGGCAGAGTCACAATGACTCCCTGACTAATGTGCTGACTGTGTACATATGATTTTCTGTGTTTTGTTATTTACCTGCTTCAGGGACATCTGGGGCCTCCATGGCTGGCTGGGAGGGACTGCCCTTATATGGTAAGCTAATTCATAGAGAAGAGAAACGTATCGTATCTATGAATAACATTATGCAACTTTCCTAGGCAGACCTACCAACTCTAAAGCCGAGGCACCTTGGTTGCCTCCTTTTCTGGATTCTTCTGTGTAAGGCTACTCTCCTCCAGTCCCCACTTACTTCAGATAGTTGTGGAAACTCCTAAGTCTCAGAGTTCTTTCAAACTAGGCAATGTTGAACTCACTTCTCTCCATGAACCTGACACGCCTATGTCTTCCAGTGAAATCCACAGAAGGGACCTGTTCCGTCTCCCTCCATTCCAACCCCAGGTGGACCTAATGACATGGCAGGCTTTCTTCTGTTAGGAACTATTATAAATACCCTCTTTTATACTAGCTTTCCACTGGTCTATAACTGTCAGTCATTGTGCCCGAATGATATTAAAATACACATTATGAAAGTGCCATCTCTTCACACTAGAAATAGTATATATACATATTTATATTATGGCTTAAAGGAGAATTTATCTTCTTTTCTGCTAAAGAAAATACATTTGAGATTTGAATATACGGTCATCATTTTTATTAATTAATTAATTAGGTAAGATGTTGTAGAGACACAGCAGGACTGGGTTTCAGGAGCTTTTGAATTACCATAGGGGAATTGCCAAAAAGTTACTAATTCACACACCCTAGGATAAAGGTTCCTACTTGGGACTAGAACTTGTCACCATTGAACATTTTGGTCTCCTGCTGGGTTCTGGAGATGGTATTTCCCATAGACAAGAGGGGCAATGTTGAGGTAGAACTGTTAAAGACACTGAGTGGAACCTGTTGGGTTGATCTGGGAGAATTTTCCTAAATTCTTCTGGGCTAGGAGAGCAAGCTGCAGAGAACGTTTGCATGTGATGAGACTCTTTTGGTAGAAAGCAATAACAGACACAATGGATCTATGTAGACATATTTATACCTCCATACAGAATTAGATTCCTGTGGGAAGATGGGAGCTCATCTTAAAGCCCTATAATTTAGTGGTCTTGCAGTTGAGCAGGGTTTTAGATATTTTAACATCATCTTGATGATGTACGTGTTCGTGGGGTGAAACCTGATGTTTCAATGCCACTATACTATATAATGACCACCACCTCACATTCTTATCTCCATCTGTCATGAGACAGCCCAAACCTTCCCTTCTTGTCAAGTTAGAAAGACAAATATTGTTGCTAGCTGGGATCCCCCTGTCATGCCGCACATTAGCACAACTTATTCCCTCCAATAGTTATGCTCTAGCCGATTCCTTGGGTTTGGGTCACATTTCCACACAGACATGGGAGGGACTTGAATTGCTACCTCCCATCTGATCTCTAACTTGGGGACAAACAGTCTGGGAAGACTCAGCCAGGTCTTCTCTGTGTCTGCACTGCCAGAAAAAAAAAATAGAATATTCTGTCCCTTGAGTCATAGACCACCCCAGATTTGCCAGTTCTATCCCCTGTGGTCACTTGGGCTAGACAACAGCAAGCTTTTTTCTCACAGCCCAGAGCCTCCTGTCCTGCAAACTTAGCCCCTTTCTGTTGGGTGTTACTAAGCCAGGAGTCTAAATATGGCACAGGGCAGCTTGGTGGAAATCATTTCCAGTAAAAGAGGATGTTTCCGCAGCAGTTCTCAAGCTGGCGCTGACTCAAGTATCCTCGGGGGAGCCCACTTAACTGGTCGTTAGGGAGACAGCGATGAGGCATAGAGGAATTCTGTAACAAGATGCGTATCCTGTGCGGAGGGCCCCCGGGACTCTGACCTTGGCTCCCTGGGCTAATTGGAGCAGTTTGACTGATTTTGTCCTACAAAGGATTCTTCTATGTTAAGTCTACTGCTTCTGTCTGAGCTAGAACAAGCATTGTGGGGCAATGGCTGTGGCAGTGAGAGGCCACCCGCAGACCTGAGATGTTTAACGCAACAAAGGCCAAGCTCGACATTTTCAAAGGTGGAAAAGTGACTCATGGACTTGAAAGGAGAGATGAACACTTAGCCTCAGATGTTCTGTGTATGCATAAAATAGTTACATCATCTAAAGGCAACTCATATTGTCTTCACAAACAATGAACTATTTACTCAATTTAGATATAATTAAAAGAAAAAAATGGCTTAGTTGTAAATAGAGTATTTAAAGCCATGTCTATGGTGGTTGTAAATGTTATGAAAATATGCAAATATTTCATGTGTTCAAACCAAATACATGAATACATAGTATTGACCTCTGTATACAAATTTTATGGAATTTTGAGTAATCCAGATAGCTCAGAGTGTTGGCAACAGCTTTGGATATTGTCACTGTTTGAATTTGAATAGGCTCCCTGTAGTCTTATGCTTTGAATGTATGTTACCTAGCTAGTGGTATCTATCTGGAAGACTGTGACACCTTTAGAAGGTGATTTTGGCTGACAGAAGTGGCATAGGGCTTTGAAGCTTACTTAAAGATCCAGGTCACTACCATTCTGTTTATGACTTGATCCTCTCTAAAGCAAGTGAACTCTTTCAGACACTCTTGCCACGAAGAACTGCAGCCTTTACCACCATGATGGACTAAAGCCTTCTCAAACAGATGGCTAGAACAACCCTCCTCTCCAGTAAGTTGCTTCTGTTAAATTTGGGGGTCATTGTGACTCCAAGTAACTAACACAGGAAACTGGTGCGAGATGTGAAGTTTCTGCAGGAAGTGATTTTTGACCATTTGGGTCTTAGGCCTTTAGAAATGGTTTGAGGGATGAATGTGGGTAAGTTTGGAGATGTAGGTCGGAGAAGCCCCACAATGTCACAATCAGAGCTCAGCGGATGGTTGTTTGAATTCAGGATGCTGAGCAAGGGTGTCTGCTGGAGTCTGTGCTCAGGATGTTTCGGGTGGGAACAAGAGCATTATTGAGAACTGTGCTAGAGGCCATTTGTGTTGTGTTCCGACAACAGATCTGTCTGCACTCAGCCCTTGTCTTGATCCTAAGTGAGGCTAAAGTCAAAAGCAATCGACTAATGCAACAGAGGAGAATTCGGGACACTATAGTATTTGTGTGGTGGTACGATTACTCGTGTCTGCTTTTTCTCAAGTTTACAGAGAGAATGGGTAGCAAAACCCAGAGCAGAGGGATCCGAAATCCATGCTAGTTGGCCAGGAATGGAACACTTTTAAAGTTGTGGGAAAAGCAACTGCTGATAAATTGGCCATAGATGCTAAAGAGGTCAGCATCATTAATTAATAAGTCTTTCAGTTCGCTCAGTGATATTTCTAGGCTAGGTGATACTTTTACCCTCCTGAACTCCAGATTATAAAACTGAAAACTCATTTAAAAAACTTTTCTTTAAAAAGAAAATGTCTCCTAAATGTGTCCTGGGAAGTGAAGTGTGTATCTCTCGTGTCTCTCTCTCTCTCTCTCTCTCTCTCTCTCTCTCTCTCTCTCTCTCTCTCTCTCTCTCTC
>JADRCG010010193.1:1433373-1450208 GCA_019844195.1 Rhabdomys dilectus | reverse complement strand
TCTATCTATCTATCTATCTATCTATCTATCTATCTATCTATCTATCTTCTATCATACCTATCTCTATCATGTATCTATCTCTATCCATTTATCTATCTAATCTATCATCTATCAATACATATGATAGCAAAGAACTGATTTCTTGATGCATTTGATTTAAACAAAGGCAACAAGACCATCCAGTGGGCAGGGACTGTATCTTGAGCTCTTGCTGCATTTCCAAGAAGTGGCTGTGGCTAATTACACAGTGGGCAAGCGAATGAGCAGTGAGGCCAAAGGCAACAGGCACAGCCTGTCTGCCATCAAAGGTCAGCCTGCTGAGGTCTCCAATTGCTTAAGAATGAGCAGTCTGGAAAAAAAAGTCACACATAGCAAAAGGCTTCATGGAAAAGTATGTAAAAAGAGGGCATGGAACACCACGATAACAAGTCTCTGAAAGTTTTTTTTTCCCTTGGGATCAAATAAAACATGGATGCTGGAGACATGGCTCAGAGGGTAAGAGTCTGGTTTCTTTTACAGAGGACTTGGGTTTGGCTCCCAGCACCCATATGGTGGTTCCCAATGGTTTGTAATTGCAGTTCCGGAGTATCTGGAGCCCTCTTCTGGCCTCTATGGGCTCTATAGGTATGCAGTATGCATGCATGTATGCATTCTCTCTCTCTTCCTACCCTCTCCCTCCCTCTCTCCCTCTCTCCCTCTCTCCCTCTCTCCCTCTATCCCTCTATCCCTCTCTCCCTCTCTCCCTATCTCTCTCCTTTCCTCTCTCCCTCTTCCCCTCTCTCCCCTCTCCCTCTCCCCCTCCTTCCTCTCTCTCTCTCTCTCTCTCTCTTACACACACAGAGGCAAAACACTCATAAAAAGAAAGAAGAAAGCTTCTCATGTATTCACTGGGACATGAGCAAGGCTCACTAAGGACCAAGGGACAATAGGGTGCTGTTAAGATGTACAGCCTTCCTGTTCTATATATCCACTTTACCAGACACTTGAGTGTGACCAGATCAGGTTGTGACAGACTTTGTAGACAAAGACTTGGCATTTTATCTTTTTGTTACTGGAATTTTGTTTTAAACTTGGTGAAAGTATGATGATCAATCCAGCTGTTTGTTCAGTGTTGCTTGTTTTTAACTGGGAGGTGGGGATCTCTGAGCTAGGGGCAGGGTCCTCTGAGCTAGGGGTGGGGCTCTCTGAGCTATGGTGGAACAGGTCTGTGTATGGAAGCATAGAGGCAGGACAGATGAATGTTTTCCGGCTGAGAGATGAAAGCTGAGACAGTGGCTAGAAAAGATAGAGTAAGCATAAAGGAAATTTCTGGTGTGAAAATGAAAGAAATTACATGTGTGTGAGAAGAAATGGAGGGGGAGATGAAGGGGAAGGAAGAATTTTGAATAGGTGGGTGCAGAAATGGAAAAATTAAGACTTCTGATAATTCCATTAGGATATATGACAAAGAGAAGATACAGGAATTCATACACACTGGTTTTGAAACTGGAGACCTCAGGTTTCTCATGCCTGAGGGTGACTTAGGGTTTATAAGCTAGGTGTATTATGCAATGCTTTCAGTAGCAGCTCTGTGTGTGGGGATATTATTAAGCTGTGTGGATCCAGGTATGTATTATAATAAGCTTTTTCTTAACAGACATTTGTGGGGTTTGCCAAAAAAGTTCATTTTACTTTTTATCATTTTATGGATCATACTGGTATAACACTGCTCCAAAAAAGTGACTTAACTTTTAGCGTATTTTAAGTCTAGGGATTTAGCATCTCAAGTCGAATGCCATAATTCAGTCACTCATAAAAAAAAGGGTTGAGTGCTGTCTATACGTAAGAATCTGTGTTAAGTACTGTAAGAAGCATGGGGATTATGTCCATGTGTGGAATTCAATAATGGGCATCTTTAGGGAACACTGCTTAGAGAAAGCAGGGGGTTGGTATTTCTGACATACTCTGTGCTGGTTCTGAAGATGCCATTTTGGAAGATACTGGCTCCACGCACAATTCTGTAGAGAGCCAATTCTGCAGTAGGGCTGGGAAGGACAGGAGCAACCTTGTGCTGGTGGATTCTCTGATGAGGTGTTTGTCACCTAGACACCTAGCAAGGATAGCACCTCTTCTCTGGGCCTCTTTGCCAGCCTCATTCTATTGCACTGCCAACAGTTCATGTTGTAGGTTAGTGTTGAGGGGACTTGCAGAAGTTAAGGGGCCACAGAGGAACATCCTGCAGGCTTTGACATCTAGGACACTATTCCTTTTTTTATTGGATTTTTAATTTACATTTCAGATGTTATCCCCTTTCCCCATTTCCTCACACAGAAATCCCCCATCCTATCCCCCTCCTCCTGCTTCTATGAGGATGTGCCCCCACCCACCCACTCCCACCTCCCCACCCTCAAATTCCCCCACACTGGGGCATCCAGCCATCATGGGACCAAGGACCTCCTCTCCCACCTATGACTGACAAGGCCATCCTTCCCTACATATACAGCTGGAGCCATGGGTCCCTCCCTATGTGTTCCCAGGCTGGTTGTTTGGATTCTGGGAGCTCTGGTTGGTTGGTATTGTTGCTCTCTGCATGGGGCCACAAACCCTTTCACCTCCTTCAGTCTTCTCTCTAACTCCTCCAATGGGAACCCCATGATCAGTTCAATGGTTAGCTGTGAGCATCTGCCTCTGTATATGTCAGGCTCTGGCAGACCTCTAAGGAGACAGCTATATCAGACTCCTGTCAGCATAGGACACTATTCCTAATCAGGAGGTCTTTACTGGGGGAAATCCATGCCTTCAGGATGTGATCAGAGAGACAATTTAGGGATAAAGATATTTAATGGCCGTGGCTAGAATGTTATGGAGATGATAATTGCATGTAATTTTGGGGGAGCTTTGGATAAGTCATTACTACCAAGTTGCACAGCTCTAGGGCCTCAGTTGGAGTGAAATATGGGCGTCCCATCTCTGTTTCCCTTCTGCTACTTGGAGAAGTTCTGGAAAGATCTTAGAGTTTTTGATCCTCTTGTTCTGTGTTCTTTTTCTAAGAGTTTAGTTACAGGCATTTTTTTTTTTTTACTCAAAATTTCTTTTTTAACTTAAAAAACAGACCAATTTTTGTAAGTAATTATTTCAATCAGCCAAGCAGGGAATATGACATGCAAGCATGAGATGACTGATTTCAATTGTGACTTCTGCCTCTTCATACTGTGCTGTTGGTCCAAGGTGCTCCTTTGGCAAATCATGAAAATGGGTTGATGATGTGTGTCTTAGCTAGAGTTACTATTGCTGTGACAAAACCCATGGCCCAAAGCAACTTGTGGAAGAGAGGGTTTACCTCAGCCTTCACTTCTGCAGCATAGTCCATTCCTGAAGGAAGTCGGGTTTCTCTTCTGAAACTTTGAGACAAACAGAAATTTGTCAGATGTCAGATGGTGACAAAATTCAACAAGCACACGTGCTGTCAAGTTTCATGTCAACTTGACTCACACTAGAGCATTCATGCATAGGGTTCGTGCCCCTATAAGGAGAGAGACCTGTGGGTGGAGGAGAGACAAGGATCCTAATGATGTATCATTCACCTTCTAAAGGTTCACTCAAATGTTTGATCCATAATATCATCTCATTTCCTTGGGAAAAGATGCTCTACCGAGAGTTTGGCAAAATCTCTGGGTAATGCTCTTGTTGTTTAATGACCTTCTCACCCCTTTCTCCTCAACTGTGAATGTCTAGTTAGAACATGGAGCCGCAGCAGTGATTCAGTCTTGGGTCCTACAAGCTTCCCTTGTTACCAGAGTCATTAGTCTGTGTGACCACCAGCTCCTTCTAGCCGGAAATGGCCTTTCACTGTTCACTGGGGGCCTCTAAGTGACCCCCTGATTCAACCAAACTCAGTGCTCATGCCTGTCAATAGACTGCATTTCACATGGCTGAAACATTGGTGACAGAGTTGATTGCTCAGGACTGTGGGCTACAGTGAGTTTGTGTTAACACATTTTCATGGGATGAAATCTCACATGGGTCACTGAATGGCTCTAAAGTCACCATGAATAAAGCTTTGAAGTGACATCATCATTTGGCTTATAGAATCTCCTTCTCTGCCAAGTCTGGCTTGGCCATGGCAGGGTGGCATAACATGGCTCTAACTGTAACTGAGCCAATAGGGCATGGGCCTCCATGAGTGTCAATGGTTGTGTGTGTGTGTGTGTGTGTGTGTGTGTGTGTGTGTGGTATGCCTGCCAAGGTTATCAGGGAATATTATCCTTGCCAAGGTTAATGACTCTATGATGATTAGAAACAGCACAAGTCTGCGAGGCAAGGGTGTATCTGTGTCTCCACACAATGGTAAATGCAGTCCTTGAGGTCATGGGAAAGAACTCTGAAGACATGAGTTCAAAAATATATAATTTCTCAACTATGCAAACTATAAGGATGCAATATGAATTGTAGAAGGAGCTTCACAGGTCTAAAAAAACAGAGGCAGCTGCACTGTGAGCCATCTTGTCAAAAAGAAGGAGAGAAAAATATTTAGAGAGATTTCAGGGCAAGATCCCACACAGTGAAGTTTTTTGTTTGTGATTACAAAGGCAGGTAGACTCCTAGTTCGAGATCAGCCGGGGATAGAGGGAGTTTAGGTCCAGGGCCAGGCATGGCAGGAATGGGAATTTCATAATGAGTTATCATACAGCTAGTTTATTGTCTGTGCTTAACAAAGGCAGGCAGACCTCTGAATTCATTTGCAATTTTTAAAAAATGTGCTTACTGTCTCTTTCTAAGTATCAAGGGGCTGGGGTCATGGGATGCTGATTCATGGGATAATCAAAAGGGAACTGGGGTGAATGATTGAATTGATATCTAAATAAAAGACTGGGCTTTTGATCTGCAAGATATGAATTATCCAGAGAAAGGTTTTAGAATTGCAAGAAAAAGCTATCTCAAGCTATCTTGAGGAGAACATAGAGAGATCTGTCTGGAAATGTGTCTCAAGCAGAAGATAAGCCATCAGTTTATAAACCTAGGATTTGACTTTGAGCCATTAATTTTGCTGCTCCAGGACACCCCTTCTCTCAAGAACCCCTCTCCAAGCTGAGGCTGGTCCTTGGCACTACTCCATGATCTTATAAAATCAGCAATAAGAAAGACTTACTGAACAATCTAAGCTCTTTCTGGAAGTTAGGGTGGCCACTGGACTTAGTCCTTTGACATAACTGCACGTTAGAGTAAGATTCTGTAAAAGTTCAACAGGGTTATCTAGCTGATGATCAGTGATGTGCTTATTACTCCCCTGAACTAAAATAAGACAATAGTTGTGCTGATAGTGATGGCGATGATTGTGGTGATGGTGGTGATGGTGGTGATGGTGGTGATGGTGTTGATGATGTTGATGGTGACAGACTCGTATCTCCTGGTCCCCCTGCCTCTGAATGAATGCTAGAATTGATTGCAGGTGTGTGCTAGCATGACCACCAATCAGAGCCATTTTTAAAACATGGTATGAGGTAATGATTGGAAGAAAAGAATACCTTTCTTTCTGTGGAATAGGGGATCAAGCTTAACATTGCTTACAGAGGTGGATTGTCTCAAGGTGATGCCGGTGATGCCTGCAGTGCTTTGTGCATGACTTAGGAACCTTAAACTCAAGGATACCAATGCTTCTAGTCAGGACCCAGGTAGTTGTTGTGTTGGTTGGCTGATGGGGAACCTGGCTAGTTTCTCTTGGAAAACATCATTGTGCTTGTGAAGCTCACTTTGGGGCTCACTAGGAATCAAGACTGGTTTGAAGCAGTTCCAGAGGCCTCTTGATCATCATCAAAGGAACTAAGAGGGACTGAGACTTTCAGGGTAAACCCAAAGACTTGCATCTTTGGAAGGTTATTCAGAATAAAAGAAATCTCTCCGGTATCAGAACTGCCGAGTGTAACTTTCGAGAATTCCTACACAGCTTCCTAGAGCTCGCTTAGAGAGAGTTTGTGCCCCAAGTCAGACGACGCAAGCATAGCAGCAACTACAAGAATGATCACAAGTCTTTCTTCAATGTATTTCCAGATTTTTTTTCCTCCAAACACCACCCTGTCAGCCTTTCGGCCACCTTGTTAGAAAATATTTGCTGTCAAACTTTTCCCACCATGATGGAATGATCCCTTTGAACTATAAGTCACAACAAACTATTAATGTCCTATAACGACAGAAAAACTAACTAATACACCTCAGTGACTATGGTATTGATTGTGGAGTTGATGCTTAGTACTGATTGTCAGCTTGCTGGGCTCTAGAATCACCTAGAAGACTGGCCTCCAGTCAAAGAGACTACATAAGCCTCTGGGCATGCTCTGAAGGATGATCTTGACTAGGTTAATTGAGTGGGGAGGACTTGAGTAACACCAGCTGTGGTCCAGAACAACATAGAAGGGGAAATGAGTTATGCAGGAACACCTACCAGTCTGCGTCCTGACTATGGATACAGAGTGGCCAACTGCCTCACCCTCCTGTAGCCCTGGCCTACCCGCCACGATTTACCTCCAACTGCTGGGAGCCAAAATAAAAATCTTCCTTCCTTTGTGTCTTCTGCCACTATTTGTCACACGTTGTCCAGGCAGCATAACAAATAACCAATCCGTGCATGAATATAGACAAACTTTGTGACCAGAAATAGCAAACCCAATCCTCCACATGCACCGCTGTTCATAATTAGCAAAAGTCAGGCAAGATCAAAATATTGAACAATAGGACATTGCTGATGGTTAAATAATCCAACGTTAGCTTCCTTTAACAGGGAAGAATTGATTTAGTAATGCCCTCTCGTCCCCCAGCTCTCCCTGGTGCTTTGTAACAGGCTGTCTTAAATAGATGTCTCCTGGTGAGGTGTTAAACGCTCTGAGTAGTATGAGTCAAACTTGGAACAAACGTTGTGTAACTGTAACCAAGTGGTGTGTATCCATCTTGTGTGCAGATGGTGAGCAGGGAGCAAATGTATTGAGGAAAACAACAATTAAAATAAAAAATAAATAAACAAATTTTTTTTAAAAAAAAAAAAAAAGCAATAGGTCAGACTGGAAGACATTTTCCAGGTTTAATATCAGGAACTAGAAGAGAAAAAGCTGAGATCCATATATGAAGCCAAGTGGTTGTCACTTCCTAGGTAGAGGAGGTATTATCCTCAACGCCTTCTCTGGGGGCCTGGTGCTGAGCGGCCTCTAGATAGCCAACCAGATATTGTCTCTGCCTTTACCATCTACTCTCTGTTTACCGTTTACCCTTTCAAGGCATTTACAAATTTAAATGTTTGCAAAATTATACTCTCTTAAGAGGCTGTGTTTGATGAATCTGGAGATTTAGAACAGAACTGAGACTTATTCTGTGGGAATTCTGAAGTCGGCTGTAGCCGAGGATGCTCACATGAGAAAGGTTAATAGGTAGGTGTAAAAACTCGCATGGACGTATCATCAGTGGCAATTAACTTTATATCATGTGCACATGTGTCAGTGAAGAGCAGAAATCCGTGCTGCAGTGAAGGGGGTGGATGAGGGATGTCTCTTTTCTTTCTACACAGTTTTAGACCACAGACTGTATCATTTTTTCTTAAACAAGAAGGCAAGGGAAGCCTGCTCTTCTCTGCAAGCTTTTGGTTAGGACAGGGTTTGCGATTTGGAGGGTGTGGTGTGTGTTTCTTAGGACCTTTACTAGGTATATTTTACCAGACATACAAATAACAGTCTTCCCCCTCCATGAAATAATGTTGTCACAGATTATATGTGTGTGTGTGTGTGTGTGTGTTGTGATTTAGAGACTATGCATGTGTATGTTACTGTGTATCAATATAAAGACTATGTGTGCATGTCTGTTACTGTGTGTGGATTTAGATACTTCAGTGTATCATTATTACCATATATAAATTTAGAGACTATAAGGATATCTATAGGTTTGACATGAAAGAGAAATAGCATTTTTACTCTTCTCCCTCCAAGCACCATTGCTCATCCCTGTCAGTGTTTAGAACTGAGGGTCGAGGCCAGTATCTCAAGAAACGACATGGTAGCTTGCAATAAGTACCATCACATAAGCAACAACAAGGCTGTCTGTGAAGAATGGAGAATGGTAAATACATTGGGTCAAGCCTGAAAATGCACAGTGAAAATCTAGAGGTATCCGAGACATGCCAACGGGTCCAACACACATCCCCGTATAATTCTGCATTAAAGTACTGTCACAGAAACACAACCAGGCAATGTATTCAATCACACCCTGCTCTTGTAAATGTTAAGAATCTCTGTGTACCATTGACATGGACTTTGCACTCTGATATCTAAGGAAAGACACTTTACTCAGTGTTGCAGACCTGGATTGCCTTGCTGTGATACATCTCCACTAATTACGCTGCACGCACTCAGACTCTCTCATCCCTTTACTTTTAGTCAGTTTGAAAATGAGGCCCCAGGGGTGTGAGAGGATCTGCACAGGCGGGGAGGATGTTCACCTTCCCAACTCTTTTTCTTAGAAGGACTTCTGACTTTGCCTTTCATGGCTAGCCTCTTCTCCACTTGGGGGCTGATGAGGGGACATGGGAACACCGAGCAACATTTTGCGAATCCCATCTTGTAAGTGTTGACAGAACCTAACAATTTTATTAGATGGAGCCAGCGCCTGTCAGGAAGAAGACCTAATTGGGTGGCATTAGAATGGAGCAGCTGCAAGTCTGAATAATGAACGCACGCCGTGCGTATTCTTTAGGCAGTAATAGGAGAAGCGACACGTTTCTGCAACATGGTTCTGGGCTGTGTTTTCTCTATGCTCTCTAATATTCTCAGAGATGCTTTGGAAGGAGGCTCTCTCTGTTTCTAGACATTAACTTAACACACTTTCCCCCCTTTCAGTGGAATTATGCCACAGCTTTACCTAGGGAGAACATGAATTAGAAAACACGACGTAATTTTTAATGCTTTAAAAGTAGTTGATCATAGAACTTCCTGTTGGGTTTGGTTTCTAGAATTAATGTCCTCTTGAAGCTAGATTTGCCTATCTGGTTTAACTCGTGGGATGTGGAAGACAGGAAATTAGTCATGCCTAAACCATTTGGGAATATCCAAAATAAAGAAGAAATCCGAATGAACAAAATTCTGTGTTCCTGGAGACTGGCCAAGGTGGAGTATGCAAGCTCCTCTATAAAATATATTTGACATGTTTTATTTAAAAGGTAAATTAAAACCCCTTTGGCAATTAAGTTGGATGCCAAATTATCATGGGCTTGGTAGACATAATCAGTAACACAGTTCTAGAATGTTGTGTATACTCTGGTCAAGTAGAGACCACAGTAATTAAATTCTTAGAAAGAACAAAGGCAGCTTTAGACACTTATTTTATAATTGCTTACATTAGAGGTTAATTCTCTATTCTCCAGGTTTTAATTCTCTGATTTATATAATTATAAGAAAGCATGTCACTGATGGTGAGTTTGACATGGACCAGGGTGTGTATGAGTTAGTGGCTAACACTAGTTTGGAAAAAATCTATCAAGGTAACTAGATGGCATCTTGGTGACCATCAGGTCCCATGAGTGGCTAGATTATGCCTCAGGTCATGAAAAGACCTGGAGACCAGTAGGTATGATTGTGGGTAAACTCCATTCTGGATGATATATTTGTAACAGATATTTAAATGTATTTACATGGCATCATTCTTGAAAAAGTCATAACATGCTAGAAGAAATACCCAATCTTCTTGTGAGATGAAACATTTTATCATACTACATTTAAAGGTTTCTAAACAATTCTGGAAATTTATAAATATTTCATTTCACAGCAAGAATAAGACAATAATTATCACCAATGCCTTAAGGTAGCCGCTCATCTCCCCAGAGTCAACCCAATCAAAGGTTTTCATGTAGAGACCTTGTGACTCCACACAGATGAGAACTTGTATGGGGCTGTGGAGGGGCCACATCTGTGCTCTCCACCAGGGTATGCTTTCATTAGATACAATGACTTTTTAATATTAGACCACAGATGTGAGCATGTCATCATGTCTCATGCAGTAGAATTTAATGATTTACTATTTGATTCCCAGTAGAAGATTTTATATTTATTTACCTGCTCTAAACTTAAAATTCTGATTCCTTTACCTATTCTTCAACCTATGTTCCTTAAAAATATTTTTATACTATCTTTGTGTCTCCATCCGTATTTACAGCTCCTAGTGTTTAAATAGCACTTTGGTGCACACCTGTTCAATTTTCGTACACACAACAGATTTATCGTCAATGAACTGAAAAACATTAAGAATGAAACAAAAATTACTAGACTGCAGTTGTTTATACATTTTTCCACCAAGAATGCAAATGTAAATATAGAATTAAAGTTGTGGTGGCCACTGCCAAGGAGAGGGTCCTGGTACCCTGGGACGTGGACCAAGTCCATTGGGGGAAGACTCACTGGAGGGGATAACTAAACCAGGTTCTAAGGGAAGTGATGACCTTATCAGGTGCACAAATCGGGGATAGATGGAGGTGCCAGTGCACAGTGGGGAAGAACTACAGAGAAAGGCAAAGAGAATAAGGCACTCCATAATCTCTTATGGCACCATAAGAACATAGATCTCTCAAAAAATCTGATTAAGATTTGTATATGTAGAGTTCAGGTTAGTGCCCTGGAGAGATGAAGCCAAGGGAGACAGAGGCTCACTGGGAGGCAGAAATGAAACCAAGGGAGATGGAGGGTCACTGGGAGGCAGACTGGCTTAGGGTAAAGGAGAGTTGGAGGCTTGTGAACTCTTTGTTGGGTGGGGTTGTTCTTTTCATTTGTGTTGTGACTTTGGTCAACACATTCAAGAATTCTTAAGTCCAGGTCTTAAAAGTTAGTAAATGGAATGTTCTCCAAGGAGCCAACCAACCCTTACAGATATCTCTGGCTCAGTTCTGCTGTGCTTCATCAATGTGACACTGGTAAGCTGTTTTATCTCTCTTTCCAAGTTATTCATGAAACTTTAACCTCCCTGCAAACACTGCCTTATACCACACCAATCAAATACTGGGGTAGCTTTTCAACCACTTAATTTTTTTAACCTCAAAATGATCAGCTTTGCCTGTTAAAAAAAAAAGACTTAAAAAAAGGGTCTCATGCTAAGAGCCACATGAACGACTCTGCTGGACGTGAAAGGGTAGAATTTCATTGGGTGGAAGTTTGAAATAAATCGAATTAAATACTTACATGGGCCAAATGACACACACACAAATGTAGGAGTCCTTTTTGTAAAAACAGTAGAATGTCTGAACTGTAAACCTAATTCTTACAGGGGACTACTACACAGGCACAAAGCAGACGCTGCTGCTCTGTCAGCACATTGCTGTTGATGAGGTATAAATACCACAGGCAGGAAACAGCATCAAACAGAGATGATTCCACGTGTGTGCATGCGGCATGTCCCGATTCATCAGGACAGTGGTTGTACTCAGGGGAGAACAACAGTGTCAGAAGGGCCCATGAGGACTTTCTGGAATTTAGCTGTCTGTTCTGCCCTGCCTTCCATTTTCCTTAGACAGAGGAAAAGAAATGGGAGCCCATCCTAGACAGCCTCAGTCCTACATTCCCAGCAGCCTCAGGGAGAGATCCCTGCTAATTAAACCCAGAGCCAGTGGTGACAGGTGAAAAGAAGTCAGAGGGAACATCCAGGCCACACCATAGGTATGAGCTTTGTTTTCTGTCTTACACAATGTGTGAAAAGTTTGTGCATAGTACAGAGACTGAAGCTTTTGTAGTAGGGAGCCTGGGGTGGGGCAGGCCGGGGCTATTCTCAGAATGTGAAAACAAATGCTAGGCTAAAGCCAGGGAGGATCAGGCAAACCTGAATAGGCTCACTAACCCACAGCTGAATTTAAGTCAGTGTGTTGTTTAAAGTAGGAAGCAAGACCTTTTATTCTCCTCTCTCAGTCATTGGTCACAGCCTTTGTTTTAATCGTTATTACCAGAGTCTTCATAGAAGTTGTTTTGTAACAAAGACCGTGCACACATGTGCATGTGCATGTGTGTGTGTGCAGTATGTGGTGTGTGCACATGCCTGTGTGTATGTAGTATTTGTGGTGTTGTGTGTATGGTGTTTGTGTGTAGTATGTATGCTGTATGTGTCTGTAATATGTGGTGTGTGCATGTAGTATATATGTATGTATGTATGTATGTATGTATGTATGTATGTATGTGTTTATATGTACTTGTCTCTCTGTGTGTTTGTGTACTCTCTGTGTGTGTATGATCATGAGTATCTATCTCTGTGTATGTGTTCAAGTGTAGCTGTGCGTGTGTTCATGTGTGCCTGTCTCTGTGTGTATATGTTCATGTGTACCCGTCTCTCTGTATGTGTTCATGTGCACCTGTTTCTGTGTATATGTGTTCATGTGTGCCTGTCTCTGTGTGTGTGTGTTCATGTGTACCTGTGTGTGTGTTCCTGTGCACCTGTTTCTGTGTATATGTGTTCATGTGTACCTGTCTTTCTGTGTGTGAATGTTCATGTGTACCTGGGTGTGTGTTCATGTGCACCTGTTTCTGTGTATATGTGTTCATGTGTACCTATCTCTCTCTGTGTGTTCATGTGTGCCTGTGTGTATGTGTGTTCATGTGTACCTGTCTGTGTGTGTTCGTGTGGCTCTTTGTGTGTGTGTGTGTGTTCATGTGTACCTGTCTCTGCATGTGTAGAGACCAGATGTCTAGATGTCCAGATGTCATTTCTCAGGTGAGCTCAGTCTACCCTGTTCACTTTTACCTGGAACTCAGTGATTCCACCAGGTTGGCCAGTGAGCCCTAGGGATTCTCCAGTCGTCACCTGCCAGTGAAGGGATTACAGACTCCAGCCACCCAGCTGCTTCTTTACTTGGGTTTGGGGGTCTGACTCAGGTCTCCAGGCGGTAAGCGTTTTACTGCCTGTGCTCCTGCTCATCAGTATCATTGCAACAACGTTGAATTCCATCTGACATTTTTCTTTAGCTAAACATCCATTGAAACTTGAAATGATATTGCCCTGTTAGAATACATATCTTACATAACTGCTTTCAGAAAAATTCCCTGAACCAGAAAAACAAGCAAAAAACAAATACGAGCAGCAACAAAACATGGTACTAGCCAAAGCCTCTAAATTCTTCCCCCGCTGAATTCAAACTCGTGATTAATGGTTATGGGCAGCTGAGGCGGTCACTGTGTTCCCTAACATGGAGGAAACTGGAAAAGTGACACTCAGTAAATATTTTATTTATGAATGATTAAAATATTTTACAGCCATATATCACTGTGCATTTCAGTGCTCAAGTGTCGTTAAAATCAATTCCAAGGGAGAGTGAGAGGCAGCCAGGAGAAAGATCTGCTTCTGCCTGGACTCTGGGCTTGACTTTAGGGTGTGATGTTCCATTCCTGCCTCAAAAACCCCCGTTTATCTGGGTGAGCAGGGCCATAACAAATCCTGACAGGCTTTAATGAAGAGGTATAGAATGTCTCAGATGCATTTGAGGGAACTCTGCTGTTGTGGTTTGTATATGGTTATAGTAAATAAGCAGCCCACTGATTGTTGTGGTCTGGCCTTTGCTGGGAGCCCTGGACCACTAGAGACCCATTCAGCCCACATCACTCCCACCTGCGGAGATCCCTGCTTTGCAGTTGCAGCAGATAGACACAGGCAGAGCCCCATCTTGTCTCACAGGAGAGCCAAGAGCTGGTTTGCTCTAGAAGTCGAGGAGGCTGACAAGCCCAGGCCTGGGAGGAAGGGCTGTATTGGGGGTTGTCACTCAGCATTCCCCTTTCCTCATGACTAACTCTTGGAGATGCTCACTGCAAATGAGCCCAACTGGGAGAGTTGGGTGGCTGCTGAGTTCTGAGCTATGATGGCTTCTCCTCAGATCCCAGGGGCTCCCACAGCCTTCACATCCTGACAGGAAGTGCTCAACCAGAACTCCAGTAGCCCTGGAGTGGTGGTCGTGTTTCAAATTAGAGCAGGGCTGCAGCCTCCGGAGCTCAGTGCACCTACTTCATCTCTTCTCCTTTTTGAGTTGGTGTCATTTCTCTATTAGGACATCAGCATCCAGAGAGAGAGAGAGAGAGAGAGAGAGAGAGAGAGAGAGAGAGAGAGAGAGAGAGAGAGAGAGAATGGGCTATGAGGCATGTCAGGGAGTAGAGTTGGTGCTAAAGGTCTTGCTATCAGCAGTGTGGAAGAGTTCCTAGCCCTCTCTCTCTCTCTCTCTCTCTCTCTCTCTCTCTCTCTCTCTGTCTGTCTGTCTGTTTTTCTGTGTCTCTCTCTTTGTCTATCTGTCTGTCTGTCTGTTTCTCTGTCTTTCTATGTCTCTGTCTGTCTTTCTCTCTGTGTCTCTGTCTCTGTCTCTGTCTCTGTCTCTGTCTCTCTCTCTCTCTCTCTCTCTCTCTCTCTCTCTCTCTCTCTCTCTCTCTGTGTGTGTGTGTGTGTGTGTGTGTGTGTGTGTTCAGATAGGCTGGCCGGCTTGCCTCAGAGAATCTACCTGTCTCTACTTCTCCAGCGTTGAGTTTAGAAGCACGTAGCACAGCACTTAGCATTTCTGTGTGGATGCTAGGGACCCAGCACAGCTCCTTACATCTGCATACTAAGCACTGAGCCATCTCCACCAGCACTGTGCTACTGTTTTCTGATTTTATCTCATGAGAAACTTAGGATGAGGGCTCATTTAATGGCTACCTCATCTCCTGCTTGTTCAGTGTCTACCTGGTCTGGGCATCTGAAGGTCTTTTGTGCAAGAGCTGAGCACTGGGCTTTTCTTCTGGTATGCTAATGGTAAAGAGACTGTATGCTTGCTCTCCCATGCCCCCCAGGAGACAGCTCTGGATTGAAGGGTTGACAGGCATTTTCCTCTAAGCCATCAGCTGTATTTTCTTTCCAAAAGCAGAGGTAAAGGAAGCGTTCTCGCCAACACCTTCCCTGTTTTTCCCAGCATCCCTTGGGAGAGATGCTTTCCCTATCATTGGTGACTGATGATGTCATCCATGCTGACTGAGCACACTCCCCTTGGGATGCTCCAGAGTTATTTTGCTCCTGTGTATTCAGCATTCACTACACATGTGTTCTTTCTCCAAATCTCCCATACTCCCTTGCTTCCATGGAGAACTAAGAGAGAAGTAGAGTTAATGGACACCCGCTAAGCATTTCCGACTCCACATCATGCGTCAATGCACCAATCCCCATGGCGATGGCCTTTGAAGATAGCATCTCTGGGAGGTGGGACAATTATATCATGCAGATTGGGTTAGTTACTTTTTTGTTGCTGTGAAAAAATACCATGACCAAGACAACTCA
Organism: Rhabdomys dilectus; assembly: GCA_019844195.1. NCBI lineage: Eukaryota > Metazoa > Chordata > Mammalia > Rodentia > Muridae > Rhabdomys > Rhabdomys dilectus. Next base: position 1,434,938 of record JADRCG010010193.1, on the reverse strand, counting down.
CAGAAATAAAAAGGTTACTGGGCTTAGGGTTCCAGAGCGTAGGATCCTATAGTGGTGGAGCTGAGGCGTGGCAACAAGCTGCAGGCATGGTAGTGGGAACAGGAAGCTGAGAGTGCACACCCTGAGTGGTGAACACTGGGCAGATTGAACTGGAAGTGGCAAGGAAAGTGGAGTCATTAAACTCTCCTTGTGTACCTCCGTGGCTCTTCCTCCAACAAAGCCACAAACCCTAACCCTCCTCAGATGGTCCTACCATCTGGGGACCAAATGCTCAAATGTCTGAGACTATGGGGAACAGTCTCATTCCACTACCCACAGAATAGCACATTCCTCATGGAGATCAGTGACCTGATTAAACTGTTTTCTTTGGTCTGTGAGAAACCAGGAGACAGGTTTCTCATTGGACACTGAATCTGTCCAGACTCTGCTGCAGGGGCTTGAGCAGACAGTGATGACATCTGACCAGGCATTGCCATTGGAAAAACTAATTATTTGCCTGCTCCTTCTGTCCATGAATCAAAGAACAAGTCTCTGAGGACCAGGCTCTTCCATGGAATGCATCATCCCTTTATCAATCCCCCTTTGCCATCTAAAGCACTGTGACTTCAGACACTTTTGACTGCTGTAACTAAAGCACCCTAGAAAGATGACTGTCAGCACTGGGGCTCACCCTCTCCCCTCTTGGTGCTGGGATTGAGGAACTAGCACATTTGGTGTCTGGTGTGGACCCATTTCTTGCTATGCTCTCCCCACGGTGACCTCATGAACAAGTCTACTGGAGCTTCCCAGAAGACATCAATCCCATCACCATTGCCTTCTCAATCAACTCCCAAAGTGTCCTTCTAAAAGTGTCACTGTGTGGACAAAGATTTCAAATTTGAATTTTGGAGAAATATGAAAATCCAGTCAAGGGGCTGAGGAATATGATTTAGTTGGCAAAGCACTTACAGAAGCTGTTTTTAAAATATGCCAGACATGATGGTATATGCTTGTAATACCAGACCTGGGGAGGCAGAGATGGGTGGATCCCTGGGGCACTCTGACTAAAGCCTAGTCTAATTCTTATTGGTGAGGTGACACTGACATGTAAATTTGGATGGGGGAATCAGTTCAGTTGATACTACTCTCTAAAGTCAAGCATCCCCACATCACTAGACAGAGGGAAACCTAAGAATTATCTTTGGTGAGACTTTCTTCAGTTGAATATGATGGTTAGTTAATTCTGTGGTCAGCCTGACTGTGCTCAGGGATGCCCATACATATGGTAAAATGTTATGTGCAGGTGTGTCTGGGAAGGTGTTTCTGGAAGAAATGAGTGTCTGGACCAGTAGAGAGGACAAGATGGCCCTCGCCAACCTGCGAAGTTCAGCGAATTACAAAAAGGTCTGAAGAGAACAAAGGTTGGGGGAAGAATATCTTTTCTCTTTATGAAAGCAGACATTTATCCCTCTTTGAAATCTAGAACATCTACTCCTCCTGTTCTCAAACTCTGGGTATCTATCCCTTCCCATCTTTGGACCATGAGACATCAACCCTTTCTGCCCCTGGACTATGAGACATCAACC
>JADRCG010010193.1:1422850-1433363 GCA_019844195.1 Rhabdomys dilectus | reverse complement strand
CCATGAGACATCAACCCTTTCTGCCCCTGGACTATGAGACATCAACCCTTTCTGCCCTTGGACCATGAGACATCAACCCTTTCTGCCCTTGGACCATGAGACACCAACCCTTTCTGCCCCTGGATTATGAGACATCAACCTTTTCTTGGACCATGGGGCATTCATCCTTACTGCCCTTAGACTATGAGACATCCACCTCTCCTGCTCTTGGACTATGAGACATCAACTCCTCCCGCTCTTGGACTATGGGGCATCCATCACTTCTTGCCCTTGGTCTATGGGAAATCAGTCCCTCCTGCCCCTGGACTCTGGGATATCCATCTCCTATTGATCTTACAGCTTAAAGCCCTTAGGTCTCAGTCCCCATGGATTGAACAAGCTATGTAGCAGTTTTCCTGGCTTTCCACTTGTTTATGGCAAACTGAGGGACTGGTCAGTCTCTGCAGCTGTGTGACCTCCATGTTAAATTGTCTTGTAAAACACATGTCTCCCACTGGCTCTGCCTCTCTGCAATCCTACTGAAATGGGGAAAAGATGGGTCTCCTTTGGGAGATTTCTCTATTCTTAGACTAGCATTTAGGAATATACTGCTTTAAGTCAAATAAATTAAAGCATAAGTTGAGTGTGTGGGTATACACAGCTACAAAGGCACGTGCACATGTGAATACACTAGTACACACAGACACACGCACACAGTCTCATTGTTCTTATTATCTATGAAGCTATTTCACTGGTATCAGACTACTATTAAACATTGGCATGTTAATGAGAAAGAAAGGAAACATCTTAACATTTGCCATATGAATCTTTCTGGGGCAGTCATGATGGGTAAGCATAATTTGTCCTTTGTAGCACATGCTGATAAGGGCATATCAAATCAGTCTCAAACAGCTGATAAAACTGGCTCTTTAGCTTTGATAACCTATACATCTATGGCACAATATTACATACTCATAAGAGAGATACCACAAGCAGTCATGTCACGACATAAAGCATTGCTTCAGGGATGAGTAAAAGTAGCAAGTTAAACGGTGTGTCTTAAATCAGCCTGTTTTATAAATCTGCACATGCATAGACTGAGTGCACAAGCTCTGAGTGGGTAAATCTATCTGACAGATGATCTGAATTTTCTCTCTAGTGTTTGTACAACTCTCCTTACAAATAATTAAATATCAGTGTGCCTGATATTTACTGAGTTTTACTGAGGTGTTTTTTCGGTAGAGCTACTGTCATAGACAAAACACATGCAAAGATTGTTGTGTTCCCACCCTAACTTAAAAGAGCTGATATCCCACTCTCCCAAAGGGACAAACGCAGTTTTCAGAAGGAAGTAGATGTGTGGTGCTGGCCCTTGTGAGGGTCTCACTCACAACCAGACACTCTTGTATTGAGTTGGGACTTTAGCAAGGCAGTCAGGGAGAAAGATGTCCAAGAGGCTGTGCGGCGGGCACAGTGGTAGAGAAAGACAGAGATGTGGTCAGGCCAGGTATATCACCATAAGGAATATAGTCAGTCCACGAAAATATAGCTAATACCTCTTTTCTTAACAGATGAAAGCAATCGAAAGATCAATAATATTTCCATAAAGAATCCTAGCCAGACTACATGGTAGACTGCCTTCTTCCTGGCTCTCCTGCTGGCTTCACCAGGAACACTGAGCTGGGACTCCAGCTGATTAGAATCATGAGCACTGAGCCCTTTGCAAGAAGACTCTTGCAATTGGAAGCTGTAAGCTATGGCTTCCCTTGGTTCCTCCTAGGCTACACAGAAATGTATTGAAAAGTGTGTCCTACTGACAACATTAGTTAAGATTCTCCCTGATGGTGTTACTAAGTACCAAGCTGTCCTGGCGCCTCTGTTGCTGAACTGTCTCATTTCCAAAGTGCTAACACAGTGGTAAGTGCAGGGTCTTATTTTGAAAACACGGAGTCTGATCTAGTCTGCAGCTGTTTAGATGGAAAGTGGAGACAGCTAAACAACTTGTTTACAAGGAGAGACACAGATAGGTTTTCACGTGCCTCATAAGTCCTCTCTCTGACCGCAAAGGCAGTTCTTCCTGGCAATCAATTAGCCTGGGTGGGGAGACAGCGCTTCTCGGGTGTGTACTTTCCCATGTGGTACGGTCCAGGAGGAAAGCCGAGCAGCAAGGAGTCCTGAGGATGCATTTAGTGGGTTGGGCTGGGGGGTCCTCGGGAATGGCTATGATGTGAGGGAACGCCCCCTATTGGATGAATGAAGACATACACCAGAATAGAATCGTCCTACCAGAGGTTCTCAAAACCCTGGCTCTCCCAGTCTCCCTTGCTCCCTGTTTTAGTGACTCAGGATCTTGTGTAGTCCATTCTGGCTTCAAACTCACTATGTAGCTGAGAATGACCTGAAGCTTCAGATCCTCTCGTCTCCACCTCCCAAGTTCTGGACTACAATTGTGTGTCTCCACACAGGCTATCTGCACACAAGGCAAACATTGTACCCTGACTACATTTCCAGCTCAAGCCTCTGCACTCTGGACCTCTTGGTCCAGCACTTTTACCCTGTGTGTTGAGAATTCGGTAGCATCTACCCCAACTGGCACCTGCTAGATGCCAGTGGCACCCAACTTCCCTCCAGTTGTGATAACAGTATCTCCAATCATCGCTTTCCTGTTTGGGAGGCATCAATTGAGAAACGACGTTTCTTCATTTTCACATGGGGTATTTCAAGGGTTAATCATTTTTTTTTCTTTCCAAATGCAGATTGACACTTGGCTATCCTTCCTTCTCCCCTCTCAGCTGAGTGCCAGGCTATAAGATTACATATTGGCTAATACTCCCATCTCTAACCCGAAGCTTTGAAAGGAAACAGCTTTTATCTTCTCAGTTACAAGGAGGGGAGGGGATGGTTCGCATCTCCATTGCTTTGCCTGCAAATTTTAATCCTTTAATCACTTCCCACTGAAGCTGGGGACCTGGGCTGGGGTCCACCTGCTCTCTCAGTCTTTGCCTTAGGTCTGCTGGAATCCTGGGAAAGCTCACTTCCTTCCTGCCAGCCAAGGCAACCAGGTTTTGGGCAGAGATAACTTCAGGCCTTCTGGAATTGTAGCTGAGAGGAAGCAGGAGATTGGCCCCCTCCGTGGCCCTGTCTACCTCCTGGCTCCAGAGCAGGTACTAGTTCCATGCAGTACTTAGAATTTTTATTCTGCCCCCAGGAGGACCAAATGTCTTCTTTGTCTGGTGGAAACCTTGCCAGTTGGCTTCATATTTTAACCTCAGTGAAATAATTTGCTTATTATTAGCTAAAATAACTTTTGCTGATTCAGTGATGGAGCAAAGCTAGATAATCTTGTATTTTACACTAGTTCACTAAGAAGGGACCTCTGCCTTTGGCTTTCTTCAGAGACGAGGGAGAAGGAGGCCCCAACCCCTGTGTTGTGACACTTAAGATTTGTGTGGGGCCAGTTTCCAAGGCAGTTCTTATCTGGGGGACATGACTGTGGGAATCTACCCCTCTCACTGTTAACATTAGGTTGTAAATTATCTGGCTCCAGTATTCTCTAATTGTTTCTCTGGGAAACAGCTCAGCTATGTCTTGCCCTTCAGAGGGTGTGTGAAACACGTGTCTGTCCAGTGTGGGCATTTCACATGCAGTTCCCAACAAGCATTTTGTTGGGTCAAAGATGCTTCTCCACATGAAACCCACTACACAAAACTCCATTCTCACTCGGAGGAGGATGAGAGTGGGTTTGTTCTGAGCCAACCTTGAGTGACACAGCCTGGGGACACAGATTCAGGCTGTCTTAAGAGATATTTAGTGTCACATTTGAAACTACTTGTCATAAAACCAAATAGAAAGGCAGGGCTATACTATACATTTTCGGGCTCGTATTTCACTAGAAATTGCACAGAAAGACGCAATGTAAGACACATGTTTACAATAATTTTCTTTAAATTATTTTAATTATCTATGGCTCCCCTTTCCAAATTTGGAGCATTTGCTCCCACTGGCTGTTTATATAATTTCTTTTTATTCAGAAGACTTCTCCGGGCTATCTCAGAGGGAGAGTGATTAGCCACATACCTGAAGGTCTGGGTTCTCTCTCCAGCACTGCATAAACCAGATGTGGTGACGCAAAACCTGTAAGCACAACACTCGGGGTGGAAGCAGGAGATCCGGAGGTCCACGGTGGTCCTCAGCTACCTCATGAGTTTAAGGCTAGCCTGGATTACCTGAGGCTTTGTGTCTGTGATACATGAAGGGCACTGTGTTTTTGCCACAGCCTAGATGCTCCAACTGTCTCCTGGGCTGCTATAGCTTGATGGTGGAGCCCATTCCTGGGAGCCAGCCCCTCCCTTTGCTCATGGATGACTTGGGTGGTTATAGACACTGGTTTTCTCATCATAAAACACAAAAGAGATTATTGGCTAAGATTTGAGCAAGGTGCATCGCTTTTAGAATGATATACACTAGCATAACCAATAAACTTTGTTAAAAACAAAGGCCTAAAGTTTCCAGTGATGAGAAAAACTACCACAAAAACAGTCACACAGAGAAACCCCCCCCTCCGAAGGCTGTATAAATAATACAGGCTTATTGTAAACAGGGTTTCTGTAGAGCCAGGAAGGACACAGAAGAAAGTTTTTATCGCTGCTTCTTTCAAACGACGCAAGTGTAGACTTTCAACTTCTTCAAATTTGCCTGTGTGCGTGCGGGCCTTAAGTTTCCTATCGTGAGTCAAAAAGAGGAAGCTGACTGTTTGCAGAATGCTTTGTCGGGGGTAAGGGTGAAAACATGAAGAAGTACAAATGTTCCTGGAAGAAGATGTGCTCCTAAATCAGTGGTTCTCAACCTGTGGAACCTGTGCCTTTGGCGTGGGGGGAGGGGAGTTCAAAGAACCTTATCACAGGGGTCACCTAAGACCATCTGTAAACACAGATGTCTACATTATCATTTATAACAATAGCAAAATTACAGTTATTAAGTAGCAACAAACAATTTTATGGTTGGGGGTCACCACTGCATGAGAAAGCGTATTAAGTGTGTTAGCATTAGGACGGTTGAGAACCACTGCCCTAGATGAAGACTGACTGGAGACTGACGTGTACTGTGTGCTGAGGCCTACACTGCCCACAGCCTCTCTCTGTCACCAATGGGGCTCCAAATGTTGCCCCTGTCTGCTCTTCATGCATCTCGAGGGAGATGGGGAGAGGCTCTCGGGGCTGCACGTCCTCTGGAACACAGAACCTACACGTAGATTGCTCTGGAAAAGGAGTCGGACTCTACCCTACCGTGTACTACAAGCAAGCTTTCTTGGCTGCTTCTTCATTTGCTCAAGGCCGAGGGACCTGTGGACATTCTCACTGTTCCTCCAACTGGGACTCTCCTCTGACCCACAGACCCAATGGAGAATGCCCCAGAGGAGGAGGTCCGTGGACTTCCTGACCTTTGGAGCACAGCACCACCATTCCACAGAGTCTTGCTTTCTGGGGCTTCCTGCAAGGACACAAGGTTAACCTTACAGCCCCATGGTAGCTGAATCCCAGTGCCCTGGAGCAGGACTGCTTGCTGTCACACTGCAGAACTCAGCACCTTTTGCTCTCCTGGAGGATCTGAGCTTATCGGTATTTGGATGTGTACTATTAAAAGTCCTGGTCATGAAGGATTAGGGATGTGGCTTCATTTGGCTTGTGAGCTCAGTTTTACCTGGGGAATTCATTCATTTTGTTTTGTTTTGTTGATTTTTTCCTCTGCATTTTTGGCTGTACTGAGATGATATTGGAAGCACCAAGGTTACTTACACATGAAAGGCAATGCTAGTGTGTGACTCTGTGATCTGTGCTAGTGATGTGTTTGTCCTGAAATGAGATGGAAGTGGGGACAGACAGGTTTTGAAATTTCCTTTGAGGTCGCATGTAGATTATCTAGGAAATGAATTTGCTTCCTAAGTTTGCACCAACCAAGAAAAACTGGGAAAAGCACATAGCTCCATGCGGGGGTGAAGCACAGATACCTTAATGAGAGAACTTGGGGATGCTTTGCCCAAGGGAACAACAAAATTATGGAGAAGCCTGAGCTAGACTAGTTGGAGGACAACCTGGAGACATGCAGAGATCAACAAAGGGACACCGGTCTGCAGAGACAGGCCAGTGGTTCATGTTCTCCTTGATGCAGAGGGGAACAGAACAACAGAACGATTGTTGGCTTGAAGTCTCATCAATGTATCAGAATCTCTGCAGGCAGGCCCAAGGTTTTGAAATTGCTACAATGTGACTTTGTCACCTCAAAGTTCACATTGAGAGCCATGAAATCAAGTTACAAAAAAAAAAAAAAAGACACACACAGAAAGTAATACAATAGTAATACAATGCTTAACTTTACTTTACTGTTTACCTTAGGCTACACCCATAGCTATCCTAGGCTACACACAGCCATGGCAGCATCCTAGTCTGACACAGCTAACTTTGCTCAAGTGAACAACAGAATCTAGGCAGGGTTCTAGGATACATATGGCCAATGGCATGCAGGTTATACATGCCTGGCAGGTATCAGAGTATTTGCATCTTTATATTAATTCTTACAAGGACCATTCTCAGCAGGACGACCCTACCTTACAGATGAAGAAGCCGGTGCTCCACAATAGACTTATTTCCTGGCTGGAAAGAAGCAGAGACTAGATTGAAAATGAGGCTAAGAATGTCTTCTGACTATGATCACCTGGGGCCAGGGAGATGAATCCGTGGGTAAAGTGCTCACACACACCCTTCCTGGAGCTTGGGTGAAAAGCTGGATAAGACAGTGTGTGTGCGTGCGTGTGCGTGTGCGTGTGTGTGTGTTTTAGCCTAGATCTCCTGAAGTGAGATAGGAAGCAAGAACTGGGGACTCTGTAAGTTCACAGACCAGCTCACCTGGGGTCTGCAGTGGTGAGGAAGAGCACCTGCCTCCAACAAGGTGAGGGCCAATATCTGTAGCTTGTCCTCTGATCTCCACGTATGCATCTGTGCACCTGCACCCATAGACAGACATGATCGCACACACACATGAACTCACATATACTCTTAATTACACACATATACTCTCATATACACACGTGATCACACACACGTGAACTCATATATACTTCTAATTACACACATATACTCTCATATACACACATGATCACACACACATGAACTCATATATACTCCTAATTACACACATATACTCTCATATACACATGTGATCACACACACATGATCACACATGCAGATGATTATACACATGATTGTACAGAAACATAATCACACACATGATCACACACAGTGCTCACATATACAATATCATACACACACATGGTCACAATATGGTCACATGTGTGATCATACACACATGATCTCATACACACACACACACACACACACACACACACACACACTTCTCTGCCATTTGTAATTCACATATGCACAAGTGCAGGCAGAACACCCATACACATAAAATGTAAAAAGAATGTTTCTATTTGGGAATTCACTGTATTTCTTAATGTCATTATGTCTCCTTACATCCCCAAATACCTTATAAACTACTTAGTAATAAAAATGGCATCTTATTTAAGCTCTAGAGCTGGGAGACTCTGAAACAGAGAAGGAATAGCATCGATAAATATCTGCTTTCTGACTGGTTTAATTCTATAGTAAAGCCATTACTATTTCCTAGGCTAGTACGTGATCTGTGTGATTTGGTTAAGGACTAACACTCAGAAAACAAAAGAACCAAAGAACTAAAACCAGAGCTCAACAGACTTAATTTTCCACACTTATGGGAAAACTTTTCTATTGGGACAGGGTCTCATAGAGCCCAGGCTAGCCTCCAACTTGTTTTGTAGCCGAGGATGACCTTAAGCTTATGTACCTTGTTTCAGGTCTGCACCATCATACCGGTATATGCTATGCTGGGGTTGAACTCAGGGCTTCACGCAAGTTAGGTGAACACTGCCCACTGAGCCATTCCCTCACCCCGTGTAAGTTTTTATAGTATGCAAGAAGATTTGTGAGAAACTGGACTGTTATGCATATGGTTAATGCTTCTTTAAGTAACAGACACAGGTCTGTCACCATAGCAGGTCAGGATTTCTGCAAAACACCTTGTAATTGCCTTCCAATTCAATATTGAGGTTCCCCCTGGGAAATTCAAATTATTGAAGATTTACTATAAGCTGAGTGTTATGGGTTCCTAAGGATTACTGCTGACTGTATGATAATTTGGCCACATGGTTATGGGAGCGAAAGCTCCTTTCTCTGCCTGGGGGAACAGGAGCTAAAGCAAGCCCCAGGGGTATAGAATGGTGGAGCAGTGAGCTTTGTGTTTCCCACCAGAGAAGCTTCTTGTGAACCCCGGTGGCACACAGTTCACCTTGTCATTAAATGTTTGCAAACGCCTCCCTAAAAACATAGTATCGGGAGAGTTTTCCCTGGGAAGAATTTTGCCTCTCGTAAAACTGACACTTTGAGGACTAAAGATGGGCTGGGGAGATGTTAGAGGCCAGAGGAAACCGCAGAAGCTATATGTCTTGTTGAAAGGGGAGTTTCACCTCCGATAATTTAGGAGGTCAGAGGGCAAGTCTACATTCTCAGCCTCTGGATGCAGGAGACGGCTGAGAACAATAATGGATGTGTGTGTGTGTGTGTGTGTGTGTGTGTGTGTGTGTGTGTGTGTAATACATTTAAAACACATTGTCTCTCCTTCACTTCCAAACACTTAAAAACATATTTTACTTTGCTGGCAAGAAAGATAGTGGGGGAATGAAAGACTCAGCAGTTCCATGAATAGCAGTGTTGAAATGTTCAAACAAAAGGATTCAAGGTGTTTCCCGTAACCCTACTCTCTGGAGACATCTAGGGTTAATAAATTAATCAAAACCAAGTGTGGACCACACTGCAAAGTGTCTAGGGGTGGGACCTCCTTAGCTCTATCTATACGCACTGATGTCAGAACCCAGAAGCATTCAGAAAAGAGCTCGGGCTGAAGCTGAACTTTGTCTCAGAATTTTAACCAAATGTAACGGAACAAGTGACTAGCAATTTGGGAACTCTCTGGGTTAAGTATCACCGTGGACAAAGGATGTTCGGAAATGAGGAAATGGAATGAGACAGTTTCGCAAGCATAAATATATAAATATACATTTGAGTGTAATGACAGAACATGTAGCATCTGATGGATACTCTACTTGAATTTTTACTCCCTCTTCAGTTTATACTGATAAGAGGGAGTGATATTTCCTCCTAAAAGGTGTGTGTTTGTGTGTGTGTGTGTTTGTTTGTGTGTGTGTGTGTCTGTCTGTCTGTCTGTCTTCCTGTCATCTCTCTGTGTCTGTCTGTGGTGTGTGAATGTGTGTGTGAAAGGTGAGTGTGTGTATGTGTGTGTATTTGTGGTGTGTGTGTGTCTGACTGTCTGGTGTGTGTGTGTATGTGTTTTTATGTCTGTCTGTGGTATGTGAGTATGTATTTGTGCATGTGTCTGTGTGAGAGACAGAGAGAGAGATATATGGTGGATAGGTCTGTCAGTCTGTGGTGTACATGTGAGTGTGTGTGTGATGTGTTTGTGGTAGGTATGTGTGTTTGTGTGTGAGTATGTGTGTGTAGTGTGTGTGTGTGATATGTGTTTGAGTATGTGATTATATGGTGTTTGTGTGTGAATGTGTGCTTATGGTGTGTCTGTGGTGTGTGTGTGGTGTTTATATGTGTGTCTGTGGTGTTTGTGTGTGAGTGTAGTGTATGTGGTGTGTGTTTGAGTGTGTGATTGTGTAGTGTTTGTGTGTGATTGTGTGTTTATGGTATGTCTGTGGTGTGTGTGTGTGTGTGCTGTGGTGTGGTATGTGTTTCAAATATATAAAAAGTATATATGAACTTAAATATAAGAAATGCATTTTCCATGCTGCAGAGTTAGTGCGTTCAGAAATGTGTTTGTCTTGAGCATGAGGACTGGAGTTCACGCCCCTGAGCACCTGTTAAGAAGGTATGCACCTGAGTCCCAGCCCTGAGAAGGCATAGATAAATGGATTCCTGGGGCTTGCTACTACCTAGACTAGGCAAACTGGTAAGTTCCAGGCCAGTGAGAAGCCTTGTCCCCCACTAAGCAGGTGATATCACCCCAAGAATGTCCTGCACACTCACACACGTGTGTGCACGACCGCTCAAGTCTGCATGCTTATGTGCACACACACACACTAGCCTCTTCCCTTAGAGGCCCAATAACAGGCCATCCAGCGTTGATTAACAGACATTAAGATGAGTTGCATCGTTTGGAATCTCTGCTTTAGCTGAGCCCAAGCTGGAGTCTGCAGAGTTGGTCTCTCGTGGACTCTAGATTTCTTCTCAGTGACTCTTGCCTCGCCAAGGCTATCTGACAAAGCTTACCGAAGGCAAAGCCTTTACTTTGGTCTGTAGAGAAATTCCAGAGCTTCAGTTGCTGATGGATGAATGTGACATTGGCTCTAACAGGAGAAAACAATCATAGGATGTGTGTGTGTGTGTGTGTGTGTGTGTGTGTGTGTGTGTGTGTGTGT
>JADRCG010010193.1:1353891-1422840 GCA_019844195.1 Rhabdomys dilectus | reverse complement strand
GTGTGTGTGTGTGTGTGTGTGTGTGTGTGTGTGTGTGTGTGTGTGTGCACCTGCGTGTGCGCGTGCACATGACACATGACAGGACAAGACATGAAAGACCAGGATCATGAACAAGACACTCACTGTCTGAAAACCCAGCTGAGCTTGCTTGTGAGCCTGTTGGTTTTGAAGGCTCTTATGTAAAACTTCCCACTCTGACCCGGCTAATTGTGGCTGGTTAGTTATGGGTTGTGTGTCAGTGACTAGATGCCAGATAGGAGCAGGAAAGGGACCTAAGGAAAGGGACTTTCTCTTTGGCTCATCGGTCAAGGGTCCATCCTAATGGGGGATGTCTTGGGACTAGGAGCTTGAGCCAGCATGTCACACCACATTCACACACAGGAAGGGAGAGAGAGAGAGAGAGAGAGAGAGAGAGAGAGAGAGAGAGAGAGAGAGAGAGAGAGAGAACAGTTGTGCTTGGCTCATTGTCTCCTTTCCAGGGGTCGGTCTTCCCACCTCCATGAACCTAATTAAGATCAATTAACCTAATCTGTTATAGGCATGGCCAAGGGTTAACCTAATGTAGATAATTCCCCACAGACATGGCCAGAGACCTTACTCCTGTGAGATTCTAAATCCTTTCAAGTTAATAATATTAAGGATTGTAGTGGTTGTATTTTTTCCTATACTTTATGCCTAATTTAAATATGACATTAAGTGTATATATATATATATATATATATATATATATATATATATATATATATATATATACATATATAAACACATACACACACACACATATATATGTATGTGTATGTATACGTATATGTATATGTGTGTATTGTGTATATTTTTTACCCTATGTTAGTGTCTTACATCTCAACATGTATGTGATTTTAATACAAAAAAATATTTATATATGGGAGCCAGGGAGGCAGCTCAGTGGTTAAGAGGTTAAACACTGGCTGCTCTTCCAGAGGACCTATGTTCAATTCCCAGCACCTACATGGTGGCCCACACTGTCTGTAGCTCCATTTCCATGGGATGTGACACCCTCTTTGGCCTCTTCAGTCACTGCATCATGTGGTACACAGACACACATCCATGCAGGGAGAACAGTCATGCACGTAAAATAAAAATGAGACATTAAAAATCTTATAACAGTAGTGCAGTCCTTGTGGCCATCTGTGAAAAGGAAGAGTAACTCTAGCTTTATAGTCTATAAATAAGTTTATTCTCTCCCAATCTCACACATTAGATACTTGAAGCACATTCACAGTCTTCCTTCATTGTCCTCTTGGCCCTTCTTCCACTCATGCCCAAGTTCTTCTCTTCTCCACACGGTCCCTCATGTCCATTTTTCTTTTGTTAGCATTGGGCTTTGCCACTCCCTGTATGTAACAAGCGCTGCTTGCATGAGCATGAGGAGGGAGATCATTTACTTGAGCAAGGGCAATCTGCTGCTGGCATTACCGCATAGTAACAATGGTGATCCCAGCCGCCATTAACTGCCTGTATCTAGGGAGGATGCAGTCCCCTGAGCCCCACTCCAACCATGGCCCAGAGCTTGGAGGAATTCATTTGCAAGAGATGCAAGAACTAAGATGACCGATCTTCAGAGTCTGCATTCCCAGGCAGTGTGCCCTTGGGGAGCCATCTTCAGAGCCCACGCCATGTTCTCTGCATGAATGTACCATGTGTAAGGTCTTTAGTGATGTCTTTGGTGCTCAGTGTGGTCTGTCTTCTTTGGAATGAAGCTTTCCAGGACAGCAAAGTAACTTTTTGTTTTGCCACATTTTCACACACAAATGCCTGGTGGAGATCTGTGTACTCTCTGCTTCTGAGGCTTCACAGTGTCTCCAAGGAGGGCTCTATGGATTCTTGGGAGCAGAATAAAGAGTCTGCAGGAAGCGTGGGCAGTTTGTATTGGAAGGAGTTAGTCTGGCCTGGTAGTGATTAGATAGATGGTAGACTAGGCTTTGCCTGGCTTGTGTGTATTGTAATTCCTATTTCAGTCTGTCCACCCAGAGTGGAGGTGGACAGACGTTTCTCACATTCTGAGAGGAATGTCCCCTAAGCTGGAGTAGAATCTTCGCCTTCCTCTCCCACAGGTGACATATGCTGTTGCTTTATCTCCAGACTGCTTAGACTGTTTAGCAAGCTGCAGTTTTGTTTGTAGTCTGGAGTGGTAGCTTTGACCCTAGAGGCAGGCTCCGTGATCAGTCTGGACTCACAGGTCAGGGGAGGTAAATATATCTCACTCAAGATGGGAAGAAAAAACTTCCTGCTTCATATGCACTGTGTCTGAGCAACTGGACCCTTGCACCACTGTGAATGTCCCTGGAGGAGTCTGCAGCAATCTGAAGAAGCTTGAAACATCCACACCCTGAAGTGATGATTCCAGGGACCATCAGCACTAAGTCTGCAACCCAGGAAACAATCAGAAGGATCCTCACTCTTCACTGGTCGCTTGGACATCCCAGCAGCACCCAAGAAAGTGCCATTCTTTCGTTCCAGGCTCTCCTCCTGTCCCACAGTTTTATCTCTGTGGGTGAAACCAGACCAGTGTGGATTGCACACACTCCTGAGCGTCACGCTTCTAAAGACGAAGGTCACGTGATAACAGCCGTCAGAAGACTGTGGTGCAATCAGGCTGTGTCTTATAAAGCTAAACATGATTTACCACCGGAACCAGCAACAATGATCCAGGGCAGTGACACTGTTCCGTAACAGCACACATGGATTGTCTAAACTTATTCATCACTGGATGAGAAGCCTAATGCAGACTGTAGGCTTTAGTTCGTCACAGTGTGATTACTGGGTTAGGGATGAGAGGTGAATCACCATAATAAAAGGTATTGATGGAGATGAAGTGGGGAGGCCGTGGAAAGGGTTAAGCTTTTTCCACAACTCATCTGAAGCCTAAAATGTTCTAAATATTAGTCTATTGATGTAGAAGGGATGATTTTGAAGTGGGGTAGACAGTGGGGCTGGTGGTTGGCTGAGTGGTGTTGAGGCAAAGTATTCTGGGCTGTAGTGTGTGAGGCGTGAGATTTGGGCAGATCTAAGTTGATCCAGAATGTTCTCTGTAGTGCATCGAACAGGATTTGATGTCATCCAGTAAGTCAGGAATTCCACTTAAATCAAGAACCAGGTAGCCATTTCACATGGCACTTCCTCTGCTCTCCCAGCTTCCAAGGCTTGGAGAAGACAGGGAGTGTCAAGTGTCCCTCTGTGCCTGCTCTCCCGTGGCCGGTTCTAGCAATTTGTAGTCATAGTTCATCTTTCTCCTGTGCTTCACGAGCTCCACCTGGCTCACACACATCACCCAGAGGCTCAACAATTCCTCTTCACTCATGGCTGTTGGCATGTGCCATGCACGTGAGCTAGGCAGTGATTTAGCTCAGTGATGAAGACAAGACAGGTGCCTTGAAGAAAAGCTGTTTCTCACTCACTCTTCTGAAGGTTTCTACTCCCGAACAGGGCGTGGCTGAGGCCAGCTGAAGACTCTCTGTGGCTTGCAGACAGTCCCCCTGTTCCCTGTATCCTCCTCAGATTTTTTTTCACTTTTTTCTTTATAAACCACTGATCCTTCCATGAAGGCCCAATCTCCATGGCCCAATATAACCTTAATTACATTCTAAATCTCTCGTTTCTGATTCCTGTCTCGTTAGGAGATAGAGCTTCCATATCCAACAGCATCTGTGTGAGGAGAGAAAACCCAAAGCCTTATCTGCCCCCACCAACTGCACTTTGTGTTTTGCTTTTTTTTCTTTTATTTCCTTTTCTCTTCTGTCTTTGCCCACTGCTTTCAACACACAGGAATTGAAATTTTTCTGGGAAATGCTGACTTTGCATTTTGCTGTTTGATATGGATTTGTGTCTTGCCTTTACAAGCTCCTTCTGTCCATCTACAAAAAGAGCATTAGAAAGTCCACATAATAACAGTGTTCCAGGGACTAAACAAAGTCGAAAGACACACTGTTCACTTGGCCGGTACTCATGTAGACATACACACACCTATTCAACATGATCCTTTCTTCTGCGTGTTTCGTGGCTGAATGGCCCACACAGCAATGCCATGTACTTAGAATTTACAGTCTCATGTGTATCCATGGCAGTGTAGCTGTGGCATGGGAAAGTCTCATCTTGGAGTTTGTTGGGAGAGAGCAATCCATTAAAGAAGGGAAAAAAATCAATAGCCCAATTAGGGACCATTTCATCCCATAATGACGCCAGCTGCCCGAGAGGACCCTGGTACCCAGTGCTGCCTCTAATGGTGTGCTGGCTGCCACTAGAGCCAGCCCAGGATGCAGTGCCCTCTCAGGACCCCTTAGATATGGAAAGTGGAGCAGATGCAGGCATATGTATCCTGTCTTAATCAACAACACAGCACGGTACCTTAACAAGAGACAACCCCGCCCTCCTCTGCTGAGCTCCAGCAGTAATGGAGTTTGACTTTGTACATCTTTTCTATTTGATTTTGTGCTCTTTGTCGTCTGCTCTCTCTCAGGAAGACTTGAAACCAGCACCAGCATGAAACCAGTTTTGCCACATAGTGAAGGAGCAGCTGTAAGACCTCAGGAACATTCTTTGTGAAAACTTGCTCTTAGAATGACTTAGGTCTAAGCTGAGCTGCCATTGAATGTGTGCGTGTGCGTGTGTGTGTGTGTGTGTGTGTGTGTGTGTGTGTGTCCGCGCGCGCGTGTGCACACATGCATGTGTGTGTATGTGTGTGTTTGTGTGCATGTACAAAAGAAGCCTCAGTCCACATTTGTCTTTGATCACCATTGTTAAATGCCTTCTGACCAATCACAGACTCATTTCAGAACCTCAGCTTACTCAGCTCTGTATAGTATGTGGAAAGCTGGAAAGTTTTTTGGTTTTTTGTTTTGTTCTTATTTAAATATGGGCTTTGGGGCCAATGAGATGGCTCACCTTGCGAAGCTGCTTGCTACCAGACTCGATGACTTGAGTTTGATTTCTGGAGCCCAGGCAGTTAGGAGGAGAAAACTGACCACAAATTGCCCTCTGACCTTCGTGACCTGTGTTGTACGTGCACCTGCACACTCGAGCAAACACACATCTCCACAGACAGATATGAATGAATGAATGAATGAATGAATGAATGAATGAATACATGTGATAATCAACACCTGTCCCTACCAGCCTTTTGACCTTCAAAGGTCGTTCCCCCTTGTGAAACCCCCGTCTCAACGTGAGCCCTGAGCCTGCTTGTTTCAAGGCCACTTGAAATTTAGGATGTTATTTTAGTTCTGTTTGGAACAAAAACAAAGCTGAGAAGAAACTTAATCTCTCCTCGGTGGAAATGGTCTCTATTAATTTCAGTGTAATTAAAATGTGTATTTTATGACTAAAAAGGGAAAGAGAAGAAGCGGGGTAATGTGGAAATGAATCACCAGCCTGAGCTTCTTGGCTAGGTTCTTCAATGACGCTTCCTCTCAGCCTCCATCCCTCATGAGAGAGCAGAGCGAAAATCTCAGTCAGGGCAGAGGGCTCAGTTTGCCCTTTACCTTCTCTCTTGTTTTCCAACATCTCTCAGATACCCAGGGACAAGCAGTCATTTATTAAATGGCTCCAGGAGGCTAAGCACCCAGCCCCCGCCCTCCACACTCTCACCAGTGCTTCCTCCCTCTCCCCCCTCTCTCTCAAGGGGGAAAAGCACTTAAAAGTGCATCTTTCAGGGGTTCAGCCCATGTGCCCCTGCCTCATTTTCTAATGCCCTGGAGGAAGAAGAATCATTGTCTGGATTCTGAGTGGGAAGCTCCCCATTGCTTGCTGACTCTTCCTTAGTCTTGAGTTGTCTCTGCTTCCCTAAGGCTCTTGGCCAAGTGGAGAATTCACTCCTTCAGCTCTTAGAGAAAGAATGCAAGAACCACAAGTGCCCACCTGCCTGCTGTGTATCCCAGCCACTTCCTTGTCCTGGCCTTGACAGATTTTGAAAGAAAGGGCAACTCTTCAATTTATTACCATGGCAACCACAGGACATTGATGACAGGTGACAGTGTGGAGTGAGAAGTGTTTGGGGTGAGTTAGCTTACCGAGTGAATCAATTCCCTTATAAGGATTAGTGTTTGATCTCCAGAAGCAGTATTTTTTAAGGTTGGGTGTGAAGTAGGCATGGTGTCTTTAATCCCAGCACTCCAGAGGCAGAAAGAGGCCGATTTGTGTGCGTTCAAAGCCAACCTGGTCTACAGAGCAAGTTCCAGGAGATCCTATCATAGAAAAAAACAAAAACAAAACAGACAAAAAAATAAAAATATCTGGGTGAGAGTGTACTCTTAAAATGCAATGTTAGAAAGATAGGGCACATAAGACCCCAGAGATCCAGATAGCCTTGACAACTCGGCGAGTTCCTGGCCCCCGAGAGACCCTATCTTAAAACTAGCTGGATGGCTTCTGGTGAATGATACCAGAGGCTATCCTCTGCTGTCCACAAATACCCCGTGCATGCATACCTTCATGCACACACGCATGCACATGCACATGCATGCACATCTACATCTCCCAGTTGTGTTTTGACTTGCATGTCCACTGGTTAGGCATCTTGCCTCTGCTATGTGTTGAGAAAGGACTGTCACATCTCTGAAGGCTGGGAAGGTAAATAAAACAGTGACTAACTCTGATGTTTGACAGTACACTTGCTTATCATGGTCAGGAAGCCTCAGTTCTTACATCAGAACTATGTTATGGCCAATGGGAGCATCTGGTGTCCCCCATCATGTCACTGTGCATTAAATATTGCCCAGTGCAGGATGCATGAACTCTGGTTCCTGGGAGGGCCCCTGAATTGCCTTTGGTCTGGTCATTCTGCTTGCTTTTTTTTTTTTTAAATAGCTGCTTTATTCAACTTGTTGCATTGGATTAAGCTCCCATTTCTGCAGAGTTTGGAAACACAAGAACCATTCCTATCTACGGTTCCTTGCCGAGGAGGCAGCACCACACTCTTCCTTCCCAGGCTGGTTGCCAGTCAATATACTTTCACACTAAAGACTGATATTCTGTGCCCTGGGACAAACTGCTTGTTACATCGAGCACACTCAAAGTAGCACGTATAGGCTTTGCCTGGACTGACAAAATTCTAGTGACTCCTGCATTCTTACTTTTGATTCAAGTTTTAATAATCAATTTGGCTTGATAACCATCATCAATATATGCTTGGTAAACAGGGTGATTTCCTGTCTCACTGTCTATCTACCTGCTATGGTGTCCTCCTGAACTCAATAGCAATTTTAGGAATTGTCCATTTCTGGACATTCTTGGGACCTTACTCCAGGCTCTTCTTCCACTGTCACGATGGTCAGTAGCTGTGCTATGGTAGTGCCACCCAGAACAATGGCTTGTTTTCAACATACTTGGTACTCTGACCTGGATGCAATATTGACTGCACACATTTCTGCAGTGAGACTTTAAAGTAGTCTCAGAGTGCTTCTTGCCATGAGTTTTGTCTTGATTTCCTCTGTGTTGGTTTTGTTTTTCTGAATTTGTTTTATCCCCCATCCAAGAAAGAATATTGGACAGTTGGAGAAATAGAAGGAAGACAGATAGATCCCAGTGGAGGTGAGTTAAGAGTATAGTACATTTATTTTTAGGCAGGATTTGAACTGAAAATATGAATAAGTATATGAGTAACTGGTAATATTTAATGCATAGCTGGAAAAAAAGAAAGAAAAATGCCTAAGAGCATTTAATGTTTAAAGCCTAAGAGGCTGGGATGTGGCTCGGTGGGCAGAGGGCTTGCCTGGAGTAGAAGCCTTTACACCCATCCACTACCACATGCTGGATGTAAGCACATGCTTAGAATCCGAGGCGCAGAGTCAGGAGGATCAGAAGTTGAATGTCAGCCTCAGCTGTCTAACAGGTTTGAGGGTAGTCTGGTCTATATGAGACTCTGTCTCAGAGCCTATGTAAATCAAAATTCAAAGAAGCAGACAGCTTATGAGGAAAGAAAAAGACACTTAATGTCCAAGTGACACTGCCAACATGTGTAAGTGTGTGTGTGTGTGTGTGTGTGTGTGTGTGTGTGTGTTTGTATATGCACACCTTTACATCACTCTTTAATTACATATGTGTGAAAGATGATTTGACAAACAAGGCTTTTTGTACCGTTAAGGATTATTAAGACAAGAGTTCAGTAGCCTATGCTGGTCTTAAACTTACCGTGTCACCGAGGAGGACCTTGAACTTCTGATCCTCCTTCATGGAATGGCATTAAAGTATTTTGTGACGTTTGGTCTGGAAGTGCGTGTGGCAGCTGCCTGTGCCTCTTCTTACAGATGTGGTAAAGTTTAGTTCATTGATGCCATTCCGTTGGCAGTATAAGCAGTTTTCCTTCCTTAGCGTTACAGCAGCGAAAACATTTCTGCTTAGCGAGAGCCACGGTGTTGAACTGCACTTATTTCCTTAATATAAGTTCCCAGAAATGGAATTGCGAGGTCAAATACCATGCATATTCATTAAGAATGTTAATACCATGCACGGTCTGTGCCTAGTCATTGATGATGTTAATATCTATGGTGCAGAGGGGGAAATTATTTACAGGAATAAAGATAGAGAGTCAGGCATAGAAGCTCACGCCTGTAACCCCGGCATTCACGACAAGGAATCAGGAGGGTCAAGAGTTCGAGACCATCCTTAGCTATATTCAGGCTAGCCTGAGCTACATGGTACCCTGTTCCCCAAAGCCCCAAACACAGTAAATGAAATAAACATAAGTAGCAGTTTATGAGGTGATTTATGAAAATGTTAAATTTTGATTTTTTTTAAGGAATGACTTCAAAGTGTTCCTGTCTACATCAGATTATCCCTCTTCTGATGATGATGCCACTGAGATGCTGTGTTCCGATTAGCCCAGTCTCTGTACATTTCACTCTTTCTGTTGACTTTCATTCTTGTCTTCATCCTGATGCCTTTTACCCTTTATTAGTTATCATCACATTAATTTAAATCTTCTATTAAAAATTGAAAAACAGCAGCAAACAAACAAACAAACAATGACTGTAGCTCAGTTGGCAGAATATTTGCTTAACATTCATAATGTTTCAGTGTTACTCCCTAGTACTAATGAAACTAGTGTGGCTCTACATATCTATATATCCAAGACAATAGAAGTAGAAGCAGTATCAGAAATTAAGGGTTATCCTTAGCTATCTGGAGAGTCTCAGGTTAACCTGGGCTACTGAGACCATGTCTCAAGACAAACTTTCCCGATACACATTTGTAACCGTGCCACAATTCCAGGTGCTAAGCAGTGGGTTCTGTGTACACTTCACTAGTCTTGGGTGTCACCATCTTGATAGGAGGTAGTAGCCTCCTGCTTATATCATATGTATACAGTACTCTGCCCAGACAGCCTCTTATGTATTGACCAGAATCCCATGAGTCTTGTATCAATGCTCCCGCTGACTCTTAACCACCACTGAGCAATGACTGATACATCCATCAACCTTTCCTGAGCATCTGCTCTTTGCTGGGAGCAAGGCACCATTGGGAAATGAAAGCAGGAGAGAAAAGCATAATATCTGGGGAAAGAACACAGACTTTAAAGTCATAAAGGAGACATCTGGGTGCACGGGATGGAGAAAGAATGGCTCGCTGAGAGAATAAGGATGTGTTAGCAAGGAAAGACATTGCTTGACCTGGTCTTTTAAAGCATTGAAGCTTGTACAGGTTGACAATGAAGAGTGAATGTTGAAAGCAGACAGACAGTCTTAAAGTCCAAGAAATGGAGGAACACAAGGAGGTCACGAGGAAGAGTGTGACGGCGCTGCTGGGGATTGGGAGAGATTGGGTTATAAAGTGTGATGGGAAGCCAGGTCAGGCAGTTTTCCTAAACTAAAAAGAGGGTATTTGATCTCATATTTGCAATTAGTAGAGATGACTGATGTACCCAAAGAGTAATTTTAGAATTCCTTAAGATGTGGTAAAGGGCAGTAGAGACCAGAGGCAGGAATACAAGAGAACCTGTGCTGTCCTGGTTAGTTTTCATTGTCAACTTGACACAGCATAGCATCACCTGGGAAGAGGGAACCTCTACTGGATTGGCTTTATGGTATTGGTGGCCATATTTGTGATATATTGTCTTGGTTTGTGATCGGTGTAGAAGGGCCATGCCCACTGTGGGCAGCACCATCCCTAGGCTAGGTGAGTTTGTGCTATACAAGAAGGCTGGCTGAACATGAGCAGTGAGCAGTTTCTTCTCTATCTCTTGCTTGCATTTCCACCCTGACTTCCCTTGATGATGGGCTATGATCTGAAGTGCAAACTGAAACAGACCATTTCTTCCCCTACGTTGCTTTGGGCCATGGTGTTTATCAGGAACACAAAGCAAACTAGAACATGTGCCAAGAAGAAAATGTAGACATTTGGACAACACAAAGACTTGGTGTTTAGATGAATGTAAAGACCAACATGGAGAAGGTAAAAATTTGTCCTAGGTTTTGGCCCTGGTTGATGGGCATCTGGGTGCCCATTAGCAAAATAAAGGGGATGTTGGGAGCAGGAGTCGAGGCAGAGGTAGGGATCAAGTTGAAATGATTTAAGTTTGACGTGGTTAAGAACATTGGAGATAGGTGTTGAGAGACAGCCTTTTGACTTTGAGGATTGGGAAGGAGTGTGTGGTGCTTGAATACTTTGAAAACAATACCTTGAAAATAAGTTATTGTTGTCAGCAGGAAGAGGGAAGGAGTTGCTGGAGTCAAGGCTGAGAGAACAGTAGCGAGGGGAGGCCAGGTAAGGCTGCCATCAGTTTAAAAATGGTAGGGAGAGGAAGGAGAATAAGGAAGGAGCCATTGAACAGGAGGGGAGGGATCCCAGAATGCTAAGCAGAGTAACCCAAGGAATCATCTCTAAGGGCAGAAGTTGATGTGAAGTCGGAAGATGATGCCCCAGAGAGTCCCAAGGTAAGGTATAATTGAACCAGGTCCTGTTGCTTGGTAGGTAACTCTTTAGAGAACTCCCTTAGTAGGACACTAGGGAAGGGAGTCTGGATTTGTTTGGGAAACGTGAAAACAAGAAGGGCAAGAGGTGACTATAGTATGAGAATGCACCAACACACTCGTAGAATAAATATGAAATGCAAATAAAGAGTGGACAGGACTAAGGAGGCTTCCCAGTGGAAGACAAGAAGGCAGAAGGCACCTCTGGCTTGGAATGGGGGTAAGGGGGGTGGGGGGCGATTTCTAAGGAGAGGCTCCAGGGAACTGAGAGCACCCAGGGGATGTTCCCAATGATGGAGATATTATCTGCTAAAATGAATTGTGCTATAGAGCGGGGGAGGATCTCTGACTGTAATGTGCTTGATTTGTGAACATGAAGACCAATGTCTCTAGGACCTATGTGATCACAAATGTGCACTCCCCCCTCCCCTGGAAACACACTAAAGAGAAAAGGACCAGTATAGAGGTGGAAGGAAAGGAAGTTGATGGCGTTATTCCTCACACCCTCTGGAATTGGGGTATAATGGAGATGAATTGACCCAAGGAGTGTCAGGGCCAGGGGAAGAGTCAGCAGAGGGTGGAGGGGAAGAGGTGGGGAAGGCAAACTAAGGGATACAACCTAACCTGTCCTTTGCTTGTTCTTAGCCAAAGAAGCAGCAAAAAAACCTCCATCCTCTAAGGGTCCCCATCTGATTCCCAAGAAACCTCCATCCCTGAAGAGTCCCCAAACCTCCATCTCCTAAGAGTCCCCATCGGATCTCATGAAACCCATTGTGTTTATTCTTCTGTGAGAAGTTGGAAGGGAAGAGGAGAAGAGGCCAGGAAGGGTGGAACAAGTAGAGAATATGTCAGTATATACCACAAACCCAGACCTCCCATTCTCGACTCTCACAGTGTGGTGAAAGTGTACAGATATCACCCTGTTTGCTCAAACAGCACAGGAGGGCATGCAAGAGCTTATGATTTTTACATGCTCAGCTCACCATGCAGGACTAGATTTGCATGTGGATTGAAACTACAAAGCATCATGTGTAATCCAAAGTAATTACACAAGTGATTCTTATTTAGGCAAGCTATACTCCATGGTTACACACCTAGTACTGTTATACACCTGGTGCTGTGCTCAGAACTCTTAACACTAGAGCTTTTTAAACACAGGGAATGATCTAAAAATTAGTATTTTAATTATACAGTTTGCTATCTGCTTTGGCACATTTGAAGCCTAGTTTCAACATGTACCTTCGGAGACTCGTGCATCTGAGGGTTCCACAGCGACTCTTCTCGGGTAGTGTGGAGTTAATTCTATGGAAGCTTTTGACTCAACAACTCATGACCTATTCCAGGAAACACATTAGGAAGGAGCCAGCAGATAACAGATCTCCAGCTTAGGAAGAATTGCTTCTGGAAACTGCAGGGCAGGAGATAAGGTTTGCTGTATGGGTGGTGACTTTACCCAACCGCATGCTTGGGTGATGTAGCGCCTCTGAGTAAGCTTTGTACACAGACTGATAAACTCTGCACTAAGTAAATTAAGAATTCTATTGCTTTAATAGCTTGGCCTCCAAGGCCAATGACTAATGTGATTAGTTATTATGTGTAATAATAAATGGGCAGTGTAGTCTTTATAATGGGGGTTCTGGTGTGATTGAATCATCTTCAGATGTTCAAACACTTATGATACCCAAGCTATGCTGCATAGAACTGATAGTTTGGAATACTCCGAGGATTCTGTCATAAGCAGAATGATAGCTGTTGAAGTTTGGAAGGGCTTGGCTATTTGTGTGTCATGTGATTAGAGTGACATATACTACTTCCTTAGACTCTGTGTTGTTAGGTAACTCACAATAGCTAAAGATATAGTGGGGATTTGAACTCAAGACTAAACACTGAGACTCAGAGAGGCAGAGTAACTGCACTGCTAGTCACTGAAAGATCCAGAACTAACCCTGACTGGCAGCAGTCACCCACTGTGTGTATCGAACTGAAGACCAGAAATGAAGCTGGAATTCTACATACAACACACGGTGGCTCACATTTATGATTCCTCTGTACTTCTGAGAAAAGATAAAATAACACATAGCCACAGAGAGCATAGAGCAGGGTGAGCGCATGTCCCAGGCACCAGTCTTGGCCTGGACCATCTGTCAGCTCTGTTTCTCACTGCTGGTATGAGCATTAACTCTAGGCTTTGTTACTGTCTTCTGTCCCTTCTCTCCCCTCTTACTCCCCATTCGTCTTCCCTTCCCTTCCTCCTCTTTCCATGCCCCCTCCTTTAGAGAGGCCTAGTAGGGTGCTGGATAGTACAGGGAATGCTCTACTCTCTTTCTAGTCTTCTATAGTGAAGCTGTGTGTATCCTCTCCTCCAGGAATGGGACAGTATCTTCAAAGATGGAGACTCTCTTGCCTAGAGAGTGGTAATGTCCATCACCCCATATAAAAACCACCCTTAGTATTATAGAGATATCCTTTTTAAAAATATGAAGTGGGGATCTGAAAAGATATTATCATCTTTTTGAGAGTGTATGTAGTCCTTCATGGAAATATCGTTCTTAACGGGGTTGAAAAATTGTTCTTCCAGGCTTAGACCAGGATGCCACCCAGTCCCTAGAGCTGCCCACAACTTCTGGTTTCTTACATTTCACTATTGTTATTATACACAGCAAACCACTGCCTTCCTCCCTGCCAGACAGTATCCCATATACTCTTTATATATATATTTCTCCCTGATATGTGAGTTGTGAGTGTGTGTGTGAATTGATTGTCCATTCGTTTTGCAGATTTTTGCATTAAATTATCTGTTTGCCTTCTTCTTGGGTTTAGAAAGTGGGCCATTTATATATTGTTATGCAAAGTATGATCTCTACGTTAGCAGATATGAATAATACACAAACAACCTTCTTACCAAGAAATTCTCATGCACAGTGGAGGGGGACATGGCTTGAAAACCAGAAGCTCCCAGGAGAGGGGAGGCCTGGACAGCTTTTTAGCACAGGCCCGATGGTTTAGTTCTGAGGATGTCATTCCTAGCAGGAATGTTCTCATTCAGATATAACTTACAAAGATCCGTACGAAAATGGTGCATCAGCACAAACTAACTTTTAGATTGTTGATTCATTTCAGGCCAGATCACACAGAAAGGTGTTAGGACAGAGTGTGTTCATGTGTGTGCATGTTATATGTGTTAGGACAGCACATGTTCATGTGTGTGAGTGTATGTGTGTTAGGACAGCATGTGTTCATGTGTATGAGTGTATATGTGTTAGAACAGCATGTGTTCATGTGTGCACATGTATGTACATGCACGTAAATGCTAGAGCTGGAGGTCCGGGGTCTTTCTCAACATTGTTTTTTTAAAGACAAGGTCTATCACTGAACCTGGAGTGTCACAGTTCAGCAAGACTCACTTGTGAATGAGACCTAGGATCCTCCTGTCTGCTTCTCTAGATTTAGGATTATAGGCATGAGTCACCACCTCTGGCTTGTGACATGGGTCCTGGGGGGCAGGAACTTGGGTCCTCATACTTACATGGCAAACACTTTGTCCACTGAGCCATTTCACCAGCCCTCTCATCTGTATCCTTTTAATGGGCTATTTTCTTACAATATGGCTGCCTTAAGTTTTTGAGAAGATATAAGCTGCATTTCTAGGCTGTCAACCTAACTTTGGTGTCTGCCTTAAGTAGAGAACAGGATGGTAGCTATAGCCATGGTACCATCACAGTTGGTTGGCAAGATACTCTCTCCTCAGAGGCTCATTGGTCAAGCCGCTAGACTTTAGACTACCAGATGATGGGAGCCAGGCCAGGCTATCCCCATGGATCTATAGTCCTCATCTCTTAAGCAGGGAATTGTAATATCTGGCATATTTATCTCTTAGGAATGTCACAGTCTTTTACTGAGATATATTTCTCTTATCTATTTCTATCTATCTATCTATCTGTTTGTCTGTCTGTCTGTCTGTCTATCTATCTATCATCTATCCATTATATACATATCTATATATTTATCTATCATCTTTTTATCACCCATTTATTTATATATTTATCATCTATCATGTATCTATCTATCTATCTATCTATCTATCTATCTATCTATCTATCTATCTATCTATCCATCTTGATATATAGATATTTGTTTATGCAAACTATAAAGTGCCACATCAAATGTAAAATGTATCATGTTACTGTTACTGTCACTAGAACATGATTGTGACTCTTTTTTTCTGCTAAGAGTCTGAAGAGAAAGCCAGGGTGCATTCAGTCTGGGGTATGGGCTGTGGGTGGGGCTGTTTGTACTCAAGTGGCCCCTGTGCGTCAGTCATAGAGATAAACATGACATCTGCTTAGTGACAGGGCCAGGAACTTTCTTCTTGTCTTTAAAGTAAATATTAATTTCCTTTATCCCATTTTTTTCCGATGAGAACCACTCGTCAGCATGAAGGTTCCAAGCAGAGGTACTTTTTGGGGCGTTTCTCACAAGCCAGGCAATCTCAAGACTCCGATTTATCCACATGGTTTTTAAAGACACACCAGTGTGCTTCCTCTGTAAATGGGCACCTGAGCAAGTCTGCTCATCCTACATCTGCCTGGAAACTGGAGCAGTAAATATTTCAGTCTTTGTTTTTGGAAGCCATCTGGGTCATCAGACATGTTTGATTTAGTCTCAGCTCCCTCAGAACAAACGACGACCATACTTCCCCTTCCTCTTACTGCTATCGTGTTTTTCCAAGAACACAGTTCCCCCTATTCCCAGTGTTAACTTGTCCATCTCTGGGGAAGTCTTGTGCCTCATGTGAACAGAACAGATGGTTTTATGAGACAAGGCACATTCTGCCTTGAGTAATATTTGCCAATTCACGCATTTGCTCAGGGATCCAGATATCCACAGATCCACACTCAGTGCTGGCCCTGAGCTGGCAGCCCTCGGGTGGGGATGGGGGTTGTTTTAAGGACTTAGCATTCTTTCTCCAAGGAGGACACTAAGCTGATAATTGCTGGAATTGTTTTCTTAACTAGGAGTCCCTCTTGTGTCCTTGGGTTGGAAGCAACTGAGTATTTGCTGGATCCCTTATCGTGGGAGCTTGTGAGCAAGGGAATGAATCGTTTACAGTTTGGATAATGACTCACTGGTAGAGTTCAGAGGGGCTGGGACTGTTTCACAAGGAGCAAGAGTAGCTTGCTTGTTTGAGTTTTGAGGCACAAACTGGAGTCAGGCAGAATTTGTGTTTTCCCATTGAAGCACAGATGGGGAATTGCCCTTTCAAATTTGTGAAGGATTGGCAGGGTAGAATTCCTAGACATTGCAAGAGAAGCACTGGGTTTCATGTTGCCCACACTCCCTGGAGCTTGGGAGTGGGAAAGCTTTCTGGCTTTTCTTTGCCCACTGTTGCCCGCCAGGGCACGGTTGAGCCTCCTTCCCCCAGTTCAGACTGGAGTCACTTCCTTTAACAAGGTCTGAAGCTGGAACTTGTGTCTTGCCTTTCTTAGAAATTTTTTATTTTGTTTTCAAATTTTCCATTTTTATCTCTATGATCTATCTCTTCCTGTCATAGCCGGAAACATGATAGCAGGATTGGGCAACTCTCCAGTCCCTTCCTCTTGGGTAAAGTCTGAAAGCAAATCACCCAGACCCATCTCCTGTCTCTTCAGCCTGTCTCAGTTGCCTCTGCCACTTATTAACTTCACTCCTTGATTAAAAATAAATAAAAAACCCCACAATTATTGACCATCTCACCTGTGTGACAGGGATCCTTTTTGGTCTTTCTGAGAAGACATAGAGCACACGCCACTAACAGGCCATTTCTGCTTTCAGTTTTGGCTAATGAGTTTGGTAGCCTGTAATTTCTCATTTTTCTTGTTGTTGTGGACATAGCAGAGGCTTTGTGTCTCAGGCGCGACTCACCCTGTGGCATTTATTTCCTGTTTACTGTATGAAATAAACGAAACCTACAAAAGCACTAGGTTTATGTTTTATTTCAGGAGCACGAGAAGCAGAAAATCACACCGAAGGGAAGTGTTTGCAGGGCACAGCATGCCTGGGCTGGGCTCCTTCTTCAGGAAATAACACTGAAACTTTTTTTTTCTATATGGAGATGTGTATTTAGGATGGTACCCGTTGTCACATCCCTGATGCTAATGTGGTGACTAAGATGGAGAACTAAGGTCCTCACCACATGCCACCCAAGTTCCTCAAACAGCTTGGGAAACACTCTTCTTTGTGAGAAATGAAAAGAACAGGAAAAGCTCCTATGGGTACAGAAAGCCTGCCCACTGCATCCTTTCCCTCTAGCCAAGGGGACAGACACTCTCACACACATGGGGATCTCCAGGTACAGATGTCACAAGATGGTTCTGAGCAGTAAGTGGAGCAAAGGTCTCCTTGTGCTCTGACGTTCCCAGCACAAGTTAGGTAAGAAAACCCTTTGCCAAGTGTAACACTTGTAGGAAAAAATATCTTAAAGTATCACATTTTCTCTAAACTTACAGTTAAATTTCTCTCAGTTAGAATCTTCATTTCAAATCAGTTTTTTACTAAATTTTTCACACCAAGTTTCCACCAGGTAGCCCCCTTCCCCCCGCCCCGTGTGTGTGTGTGTGTGTGTGTGTGTGTGTGTGTGTGTGTGTGTCTGTATGCATGCATGTGTGTGCCATGACACACACGTGGTGGTACTCAAAGGACAGCCTTGGATGCTGATCCTTACACTCCGCCTTCTTTGAGACAGGCTGTTCCAGAGGTTTTCCTGTTTCTGCTTCTCACCTCACCCTTGGAATGCTGGGAATAAGATGTGTGCTGCTGCCATGTCTGACTTTTACATGCGTTCTTTCGGATGACGAAAACTCAATCCCCATGTATCTATGTCAAGTGCTTTACCTACTGAGTTAACTCCCCAGACCCTCATGTACCATTTTCACAAACACCTACAGAAAAAAAAATCCTAATTTACAGTTGAGAAGCACTTAATTCATTCATCAGTTGTAACCTCTAGCTGAACCACTACATTTCTATTACCGCATTTCCAAAATTCTGTGTATAGAAAAATGAGAAAAACATTCTATAACTTAGAATTCTTAATCAATGTACCCCCAAGCACTATATATTGGAAAGAATGTGATAATGCAGGTTTTTTTTTATTTTTGCATGTTCTTAAAACTGTGGTCATTTTTCTTTGTGATTATAAGGTGTCAATTAGCACTCAGGCTCACCATGTGTTCCAAGATCCTCTCACATCCAGAGAAGCTCACTTGTGAATTTCATATGAGGAGTGAGCGACAGTGACTCCAGGGGCAAGCGTTTCTGTAATGCAGAGAAGTGGACACAGAACTCCTGTGAGCTCAGGTTCCAGGGAGACGCTGTCTCACAAATGTGCGCATCCGTTTAAGCACCTGCACCCTCAGAAGTTGTGAAATGTTAGAACCTCTAACAGCCGACTTCCCACCCTGGCTTCTAGGAAATGTTTTTGTTCTCTGAGGAGAACAGATACTTTATGATCTCAGCCCCTCTCTCTTCCCCTTTCTCTTCCCCAACTGTCTTCTCCCTCTGAAAAGCCCCAGGCTCAGCAGCCATGCAGCCCTCCTCCTGACATCCGCCGATGGCTTCTTCTGCAGGTGTCTTGCTTGGTTGTCTTGCTCTGGAAGCCCTTGGAGCTCCATTTACAAATGGCATGCTTACAGGTGCAGCCCCAGAGATGAGCACAGGGTGTCCCAGTCTTCCTTTTCTGATGTCAAAGGGCAAAGAGTGTCAGGAACTGTGACAATGGACAGCAGAGACCTTATCCCTCTGAGTGCTGGCCTGGTGTAGCCGGTTACGGTGGAAGTACAGAAGTGTCTCTGTGGGCAGATCCGTCTGTTCATCTGAGATGCTCGTGGGTAGGGGAGGAGTGGAAGGATTTAGAGAATGGCTGGTTCTGAGAAAATATCTGAGTGTTCCATCTTCCCAGGACAGTATAGTTTCTCACTTATGCTCGTGTGGTCATGTGGGTAGTGTGAAATACACTGTGAAGTAAAGGTGTTTCTGTTAGATTGGATCATCTAGCTAGTGATTTCTTTCTTGATAATATATTTCTCTATATAATATATATAATATAGTGTGTGTATGTGTGCAAGAGAGGGAGAGAAAGAGAGAGAGAGAGAGAGAGAGAGAGAGAGAGAGAGAGAGAGAGAGAGATGTGAAGTCAAGTAGCAAGATTATCAATGAGAGAGGTAGACAATCCTTGTTTTAATTCTGGAAAATAAACTGCTTTCAAATTCCTTTCTTCCTTTCTTCCTTCCTTTCAGGACAGGGTCTTGTGTAACCTAGGCTGTCTTCAAACTCTTTATGTAGCTGGGGATGATCTTGAAGTAACCTCCTGCCTGCTGTTTCCAAGGGCTAGGATTATAGGCTTGCACCGTTATGTCTGGAGCATGAACTGCTGTGGATGGAAAGCAAAACTCCATGCGTGCCAGGTCACATTCTAGCATGTGACACACCCCAGGCCCTGTTTAGTCCTAAATGGGAGATCTACTGAGATCTGTAATCTACAAGACAGCTCTGGAGTTTTGCCAGCATCTTTGTAGACCTCTGAGCAGTTGCTGGAGGGGACAGAGCCATTCTTCCGGCTGTCTGAGAACCTCTGCATTTGGGTCAGATAAGGCTCTGCTTAAGATACAGGGTTGCAGTATTTTAGAGGGTTCTCTACACAGTCTGTAAATAATGTACTATGTTTCATGGTTTAGTGTGTGTGTATTTTATGTTTGTATGTAAAGTATGTAATTTAGTGTGTGTATATGGTTTAGTGTGGGTGTTAGTGTGTGTGTGTGTGTGTGTGTTGGTGCATTTTAGGGATGACAGAAATCAAGTTGAGTGTCTTTCTCAATCCTTCTCCACATGAGCTTGTAGCTCAACAATTTGCCTAGGATGGCTAGCTAGGGAGCTTCTGGGATCTGCCTGTCTCTTCCTGAGACAGCTCCCTGTGCAAAAGCCATGAGATGCCGGGATTCAGACTCAGGTCCTCATGCCTGTGCAGCAAGCATTTTACCAAGCGAGCCTTCCCCTGGCTCCACTTGCTGACTTATTGGACACAGTCAACTCTTGGATGGTAGTGTCATTTGAATGTGTTTCTATCCATGTTCTACTAAGAACATGTCAGAGCCATGTGTCTCATTGACTAAGCTCCTTCCTGAATAGGAGCCAAGATTACTTCAACAGTGTTCAGAAGGACAAAACAAAGATGGAGTGAGAAACAAAGGAATGGGAGTCACCCATTGGCTGTCTCCAGCTGCATCTTAAACTGGCAGATAGGCCCACTTAGCTGGGCTTTCTTAACCTCCTTCACGGAGCACTTGACTCATGGCCATTTTCTTTGGAGCCTTTCAAAACAGTCTTTTGTACAGATCTAGAATTTCCAAACTTTGAAAGTACAGTGATTGCAAAATCTTAATTATCTGTGATTCCTTGAAGGCCAGAATGGTTGCTTTTGATAGTGAGAAGAAAGACAGGACTGGCTTTGCGGGAAATTTCAACCAAGAGTAAGTATCTCACCAGAGGGTGGAGTGATTAAAGACAGAACAGGCAATGTTTGTGTTTTACATTCACAAGGAGCTTGTCTGTGAATGTTGGCTATTTTTTTAATGGGAAGAATATGTAGCTTGAAAACTAGGAGAAAAGGTGGGACTTACATTTGTAAAATGTGTTCAAAGTGAGAGGTGTCTGTCCACTTTCTAGAGAGCATGATGAGGAGCAGCAGTGGTGCTGCTGGGCCTTCACAAGCCTTTCTTTGCCTCCCTGTTGTAAAAGCCATCACTGTGATATCTGCTGGGGACCAGTGGTTCCAAATTGCAGTGCCATGGGGCATTCCTTATAGCTGAGGTTACCAAGCCTTGTGGGAAACACAAAGTAAATGCATATCCATTGTTTTTCTAACAACTGGTCATACTCTGTTCTTGTAGATTAAATATAGGAGGCTGGTCCTTGGAAAAGGGGTCTGTGGTGTTCAAAGAGATCTCTGTTCTGAGGAGTGTCCCTGTATCATCTCTGTGTCGAGGAAGACACCTGCTCTCCCTGTTGTCTGGAAGAGCTCTGGGTCACTACCCCACACACCATGGGTTATGGCCATCCTCCCAGCATGCAGGGCATTCTGTGGCCTAAGAAGATGTCCTACCTGATCTTGATCTGCTCTCCCTCAGGTCAATAGACCAGAGCTCTTCACTGGCTACACTTTAAGTTCTGCTGACAAAACAAAGCACGCACCAATGGGGAGGGGGGTGGGGCAAAGGGATGATGGACGGGAGGGGGAAAGGAGAGCAATGAGAATGCTTCGTGGACTTACATACAATTGTCAGAGAACAAATACAATTAAAGAAAAGAAAACAACGGGCCTTGAGGGATGGGAGTTGATCATCCCAGGGGCTTGGGATAAGGTGGTGTAAAGCCTTCACTTTAAATAGAGCCATGAGCAACAGAGAAGGGAGGCCTGAGTCTTTGGTCCACATTGTCTCTGTGTGAAAGCTTTATCATTAGCATGTATGTGTAGGAGAGAAACTGTAAGTTTCAGTACATGTACTGGGATGTATAACCACATATAAGGAAGGCTGAGGTTATGTGTTCTCTGTCGCAGGACATAAGCCAAACTCCAGGAAATCAATAGCAAAGCCAGTCTGCTCAGATTCACACAGCCAGTGACTCACTGATACATTTGAGTCATGCTGCTCTGTTTAAAACTGAACTCCCTCTAGTGCAATAAAAATACCAAAGTCCTGATAGGAAGCTTGCAAGAGACTGAGGTTAACTCGTGTTAATTTAGATTATATATGGGATTCCAAGCACTGCTGTACCCAGATTTGCCAGAGGCCAAACTGGTGAGGTTATCATTTCCCCAACCCATGTGACCTTTAAGTTGGCTTCCCCTGCCCCCACCAACTCCAATTTATATTATTGCATCTGTGCAGAGTGCAGTCTTTTAGTGAAGTTCCCTCACTAAGCCATGGATGGAGGATAAAGATGCCAAAGGATATTGGGGAGCAGTGGGTGGATACCGTTTTCTTTGGTTCTTTTTAGTGTAGGCTATCCACTCTGTCAGAATCTCAGGCCCCGTCTCTGCTCCCATTCTCCAGAGATTAAACCTATGTGGACAACCTGGTGTGTTAGTCGTCGTGTTTTTTGTTTGTTTGTTTGTTTGTTTGTTTCATTTTCAAATTTAGTCATGACATCATGTGACCGATGTCTTAGGGTTTCTACTGCTGTGAGGAGACTCTGTGACTACAGCTGCTTTTATAAAGAAAAACATTCAAATTTGATTGAGGCTGGCTTACAGTTTCAGAGGTTTAGACCATTATTATTAAGGCAGGATGCATGGTAACACACAGGTGGACATGGTATTGGAGAAGGAGCCAAGAGTTGTAAAGCCGGATCGGCATTCAACAGAGAGAGGGGTGGGGAAGGGGGGAGAGGTGTGTTGAGCCTGGCTTGAGCATCTTAAACCTCCAAGTCCATTCCCAGTGACACACTTTCTTCAACAAGGCCACACCTCCAATAAGGCTACTCCCTATGAGTCTATGTAAGCCATTTTCATTCAAACGACCACAACTGCTTCACACACTAGTGTCTCAGCCTCAACCATGTTGTCGTTGTCACACTGTAGCGGCCCACTCCGTTCCATTCTGCCCCTCACTTAGGGGCCATTATGTTGCAGACCACTCTGCCCCACGCTTGGGGCTAAGTGCTCTGGTCAAGAGAGAGAGTAGAGATGGAAGGGCAAGAGATGAGAAGAATGGAGACAAGCCAGAGTGTGTAGTCAAGTCTGGTTACTCCTTTATTGCCCCTATTGACTCATATTGACTCCTCTTATCACTGTTCCAAGGAAATCCTGGGTATTTATAAGCACACGCAGGAGAACACAGGTAAAGACATTTTACCACGTGCACCATGCAGCTGAAGTCGCTAAACAGCAAAACAAGCTATGTGGGATAAACAAGATGTTTATCAGAGTGTGCTTCAGCTGTTGATAGGCTGTGAAAAACAAGTCTCTCATCAGGATATATGGCTCCAGATGGCTGCAAAGATGATCTAGCCGCTTTCTGCTAAAAGTCAGCTCCCAACATCACACTGGACCTGGCTTTTGTTTTTTGTTTTTTTGTTTTTGTTTTTTTTTTTTGCTTGGCACATTGTCCTGCACACTGTAGGCTACTCAGGAGTATCCCTGATCTTCAGTCACTAGATACTAATGGCATTCTCCCTCAAGGATTTTGTTTTGTCTGTAGGCACGTGTCTATTTGCTTGTATTTGTGTAGGGACATGTGCATACATACATGTGGAAGTCTGATGCTGACACTGGGTGTCATCTCGTTCCCTTGAGGCAGGTCTCTCACTTCATCCCAGAGCTGGCTAATACTGCTGGTCTCACTAGCCCTTGTCTCCCAGGTCCTCTATCCT
This sequence comes from Rhabdomys dilectus, assembly GCA_019844195.1. Taxonomy (NCBI): domain Eukaryota; kingdom Metazoa; phylum Chordata; class Mammalia; order Rodentia; family Muridae; genus Rhabdomys; species Rhabdomys dilectus. The sequence continues at coordinate 1,399,495 of JADRCG010010193.1, read as the reverse complement.
TGCCTTGTGAGAGCCAGCACAGGAAGGCTGTCATACCAGAATGGCGCTTGCTTACACGGGGGTTAAGGGTTCAAACTCTTGTCCTTGCTTGTGTGGCAAGTGCTTTGCCTGCCGAGTTAACTCTCCAGCCATTTTTCGAGTTTTGACAGGCCAAACTCATCATTGCCAGGTGTTCCAAATGCCTGTGTAGGAACAACGGACATGAAGGCTTAGTTTTACATTTAACTTTAATTTCATTTTTTTTCTGAAAGTAGAAATCATCTTGTACACTCTTCACTATCCTGCTTCTTCTAACTCAAAATCATGACACCAACCCCCCCCCAAATATATATATGACAAACGTTTTCATCAATCAAGGTGCTGTTTGGTAACTTTTAATGGCTGATTAATATTCTGTGAGGTTGGCACCAGGCTGCAACTAACGTCTTTGACCTCAAGTTCTTAGAGATTCCCAGAAACAGAACTGTGTCATGTCTATTGTTCATTTTAAAAGATACTCACCGGACCATCTGACGGTACACAGGACTATCTGACAGTAGCCTTTGGAGGCAGCTGTAAATTGTACTTGAATTATGGAAGACTGACTGGTCAGATTCTGAAACCTCAGTGGACAATGGATGGGATTATTTGTTTTTTTTTTTTTAAACAGGAAAAGAAACACAAATATATTTGAAAATTTAGCCCTAAATATAGCAACTCTGCATGCTGCGGGAAGGTTTTGGTTCAGCTGCTGGGTCTTTCCAATGATGTTAGTCAGGGTTTTGAGTGAATCCTACAGTGAATGAGTGGTGAAGGTGTGTGTATCCGATCGGACAGTGTCTTCCGTAACTGTCAGGAAGCAAAAGCTATATCCAGTGATGTAGTCCTTTAAAACCATGTCTTGTAGTTCCCTTGGCATTGATGTGCACTGGAGACTCTGGACCCAACTCCATTAATCAATACAACACAGTCTGAATATCATGTCAACATTAAGGGACTGACTGTACAGTTCTCTGTTTAAGACTTTGGATTATTGAAATGTCACTTTCGTCCTCAGCCAGAGCTCAGCCCAGCCTCTACGTAGCATGTTCTCATGTTTTCTACTTTTTTCCCCTTTAGAGACTTACTGAACGAAACAAAGTACAACTTGGCACTAGTGTCCCAAGATCTCACTCCTCGGCTAAGAGAATGAAGACTTCCTTTGGCCTGTAGGAGTGATTTGGTGAGTGCGACATTTCTGTTGGGCATTGAGCTGTAAGCAAACCCTTCTCTGGATTTGGCATATTGTCACAGCGGACAGAACTGAGTTCAGATGAAGTGCTTGACTTCTTTCTCACCAGATTTACTTTAAAATGCACGTGTGCTGTGTGTTTGGAAATTTGCACAGAGCTTCCTTGTTGTGATACAAAGGAAAAGATGACCTCCGTGCGGCCAGGAGGGTTGTGTTAGCTTCCAGCCTCGGAGGAGGCTCTGCTCTGGGCTAGAAGCCTTTTGGTGGTACAAGCACAGTTTGCAGTCTTACTCAAGTTCACTATGTGAATTCTCCAATTCCTCTGTTCTCTGATGTCATTGCTCCTAATAAGATTATCTCTCTGTCCCTTCAATGTTTGGGCTGTATCTGAACAAAGCAAAGACGGATTTTATGTAGAGTTTTGAGAACATTGAGTTCAGTAATTGGAACATTGAGAGAAAAAACCATCAAGGGATTGGTTGAGCATGAAGTTTAGTAACGGCAGTTGATCTGATTTTTACTGGTTGGTTTGAGAAGTTTGGGCTTGTTGCTGATTGGCTGGTTGTCCGAAGTGCAAGGTTGTTGCTGATTGGCTGGTTGTCAGTATTACTAAAGCACATTTTTGCTGTTGGCTTCAGTGGCTTCATTCAGGTCTTGGTGGTAACAAGTTTCTGCCTTTGGACTCTGGCCATGAGTTATTCTTTTCATTTTTTTAATCACGAGTTTAGGAACTTCCACTGTGTGAGGAAGTCAGGGGATAGAATCGTTCAAAGAGTGAATGTGTCTGCGATCTGTTGGCTTCTGTACTCCCACCTGCAGTGGGACACACAGGGCTCATCAAGTATTTGATCTTTGTTAATCTGTTTGGTGAAGGAATCTTTTTTTGTTGTTGTTCTGGTTATATATTTTTTTGAATATTTTATTTACATTTCAGATGCCATCCCCTTTCCCCATTTCCCCTTCCTAGAAAAACCCTATCCCGTGCCTCCTTTTCCTTTTCGCTTTTATACATTTTTAAAATGTTAATCAAAGGCTTTATAAGTGTGGCAATGCTCTAATTGTATTTTGAGAGAAAAGTTTTACTTTAACAGGAAGGGTGATATGTAGGAGGAGCTAAGGGGGAAGGAGTATGGAGAGGAAGAGATGGAGTAAGGAGAGGAGAAGATGAAGTAGAGGAGAAGCTAGGTGGTGAGAGAGAGAAAGAGAGAGAAAGAGAGGGGGCATGGAGGCAGATGTTCATATGTCTCCACCAGTGAAGGAATCTTAAATTGTCTATGACTCCCAAAAGTAAAGCTGAGAGAGCATTTGCTTGTGTGCATCGTACAGTGTGTGAGGTCAGTCTTCTTGCCCATGTGGGTGTTTGTGGACATAATAGGTTGTCATCAGGAATCTTTCTCAATTGCCTTCCCATCTTCATTTTTGGGGATATGGTCTCCTGTTGAACTTGGAGCTCACAGTTGGCTGGACTTGCTGGTCAGTGCACCCTACAATATGCCTGTCTCTGCCCCCAAGTGTTTGAATTACAGAGGTACTACGTCTGTCTTTTCTGTGGGTTTTGGAGATCCAAACCCAAGTTCTTATGTCTGTGTATCAGGGACTTACCACCAACTCATCTCCTCAGCCCAGAGCACTGTAAAAAAAAAAAAAAAAAAAAAAAAAAAGAGTTTAAGTATCTGTACATTTCTGCTGTCACCTGACCATTTTGTTTAGATTTTCACAATCTTAATTTTTAAGGACCAGTTCTGTTAGTCCTTTACATTAAAAGTTGTCAGCATATTTTTCAATGTGATGTTTGTTTTGGGTTTTCTTCAACCATTCAGGGAGAGAATACCCATGAAGACGTGCTTTGACACAGTCAGATTGCTCAATTATTTTTCTTGGCTTCTAGGTTTGATATTATATGTGGAAAATTCTAACTTAGAAATTCTAGTTTTTCTTTTTAAGATTACATTTATTTGTTCATTTTGTTGAGGGTGGCGCTTGTGCCAGGGTGTGTCTGTGGAAGTCAGAGGATAGCATGCGGGGCTGATTTCTTCGTAATGTGTGGTTCTCAGGGATAAAACTGTGATTTTCAGCTTGGTGACAAACATCACAGGCTGCTGAGGGTCCTCACTGGCTCTGGAGATGATATCCTCCTGTGTTTCCTTTAGAGTACTCCAATGCAGTGGTTCTCAACCTGTGTGTGGTCCAATGACCTTTTCACAGGGGTCACCTAAGACCATCAGAAAACACAGGTATTTATGTTATGATTCATAACAGTAGCAAGATTATAGTTATGAAGTAGCAACAAAAATAATTCTGTGATTGGGGGTCAGCACAACTATAACTTAGAAACTGAACTGTAATGAAGGGCTTGCAGCATTGGGAAGGTAGAGGACCATTGCTCCAATGGTTTCATTTCCAACCAGCCTTCTGTAAGCCACACTGGTGTAAACATGGAGGCAGGCTGGGTAAATAAAGTTCTCAGGCAACTTAGTTGCCCCAACACTATTTTTGAAATGGCCTTTTTTATTGATATGAATTACTACCTTTGATTAACATCTATTGCTTATGGCATATTAATTTACTCCTGAGTTTCCTTCTCAGGTTCATTGAGCATGACCAACATGCTGGAGTGGTGATTTATCATGATACCTCGTGTGTTCTGTGCTTTGCTCCCGTGATAATTACACTGTGATAATTACAGTGGGTGGACGCTCTGTGCTGGGCTCCTCAGCTCTCTTTCGTGTTCACCTTTAATGATGGGGGAGGGGTCAGTTTAAGAGCAACAGTGTGTTTTCTGAAGCTTCTTCTCTTTATCCTGTAAACCATCCATGTGAAGCCTAACTGTCCCCTTCTGATGTCATCTACTGAGGGACATTCTAGAGCATTGCATCTTGCCTTCCACATCACAGGCCAACACTGTCACTTACAGTGTGGGTAACAGACAAAGATTCTTTAGGAGACAGGCGGATTTAAAGAGGATTCTCATACTCAGGTCCACGTGTTCTTTGGCGAGAAATCATTCGTTTTGTGAGTATGTACTAAAATCGGTGTGTGAGAGGGCTGTTTTTGAATGTGATTTAGAAACATTGACTAAATCAATATGGTGCTAATCTTTCACATGTACATATTTATCAATACATGGAAGAGTGGATTGGGTGGCAATATGTGTTGTCTTGGCTGTGGTTTCCCAATGAAAGAGTACTAACTTGATTGCTCCTCTCTGTTTCAGAGATCAATCCAATCATCTATCTATCTATCTATCTATCTATCTATCTATCTATCTATCTATCCATATCTATCTATCTATATCTATCCCTATCTATCTATCTATCTATCTATCTATCTATCTATCTATCTATCCATCTATCTATTTCTCTAGTGTCTATCATACAAATGATCCATTGATTTATATTGAGAGACACAGAGATGGAGGACTGTTATTAGCTACTCCTGTCTATAGTTACTGAAATAAGGTTTCAACTCAGAAACATATCCACTCCCGCCCCAGGCCTAGGCTTATTTTACTGATTGAGGATTGCCATCTTTGGAGATGGGCAACATGTTCTCTACCTGTGAGTGACTTAGAGGAGACCCTCACGCTGCAAGAATTATGCACTTCAGTGTATTATATAGCACAATGGCCTGCACTTTTGCACAGAATTGTTACATAACCAAATTTAAGATTATCACGTAACTCAGGTCCTTCCCAGGAGACACTGAGATGGAGAGAGGCTATAGAGGGCTATAGTTGCTCACCTGAGGTCACATGGCAAGTCCCTGGTGTGAAAACAAATGAGGAACTGATAAGATGAATGTCTCCATTCTGGTGGACGGTCCTTGAGTGAGACCACTGTCATGATTTGCAGTGTGGAGCAGGAGGCTTCTGTAAGCCGAGCTGTATATGTCCATTCAAACAATTTTCCACCCTAGAATTAAGACACAAATGAAGAAGGGGAGGAGGGGAGGGGGAGGGAGAGAGGGAGGAGGAAGAGGGGGAGGAGGAATGTTGGAAGGCTCTGTTTTTCCTGCATTGGGAAAGTGCTGGCATCCACTTCAAGCTGATAAGAGCAGGAACAATTCCCTCACTTCCTGTGCACGACTAGATTTTCTGTCTGCAGGTGGATGATACGAATACGAGAGCTCACTAAATGTGTCCTCTGCATTGACAGTTTCCCATCATTGCATCTGTTGTGTTACCTTTCCTGGGGACTCTAGAAGGAACATCTGTTCACTCGAGGTGGGCAATGGTGACAGACAGAAGCACTCTTTCACCAAAGTCTGACTTGGTGAGAACAATGAGTTTATTGGGCTTTCTCACAAAGCATGGGTGAAGTGCTTCTCACAGGAGTGTGGGTAACTCATAAACAGCTAGGTCACCCACATCCTGCTCTATCATAGATGACCTTGTGGGGCTGCACGGTGGAGCCCCACTTCTCATTAACCTACTGTTTACACGGCCCCTGTCTCTCACTCTTACTTGTAGCTAGGGGAGGGGGAACAACAGCTGGAATCCCAGGCTAGGGACTCTTGGGGGCACTTCTGGGCTTAATATCTGCTTTCTCCTAAGTCATCTACAATATAGACCTACTTCAGCCGTGAGCCTGAAGCTGCCCTACAAGGCAATATTTGTTCTGTCTTTCCGGGCAAGATGGGCCTGGTAGGATTTCATATCTCAGAACTTCTCCCAAAGTCTGATTCAGTTGCTTTGCAGTGACTGAGTTTCTCATTATTAAGGTTTTAATGTGAACTGTCACTCACCTGGGTCCCCAGTTGATGGTGTTATCTCTGGAGGTTATAAAACCCTTGGTAGGTGAAGAATAGATGAAAGAAGTTGAGTACTGGAGAGTAGGTCTTGGTGTTTGTTTTGGAGCCCTGCTTTCTGTTGTCAGCCTGCTTTCTGGTCCACTGAGATGTGAGTAAACAGTCACTCACTCTCCTTTGGCCATGTTGTCACCTACCGCCCTGCCTTGTCCTCCATAATGAACTGTGTTCCTATAAATCATGACGCACACACACACCCCTCTTCAGTTGCTTCTTTCAGGTATTTATTATACAATGAGAAAAGTAATTAACCAAGTAGTCTCTAGTTTAGCCACGCTCCCAGCCAATTCCAGGGAAGGCTGAGATTTTGTGGGGCACTGCTCTTTGGGTCTGCGTCTGACTACACGAGGGAATGTGATTACCTCAGAGATACATTTTCAGGTAGTGATGCGAGTTTGACCAAGCATACCCATTAGAGATGTGCACAATCTAGTCCCATGCATCAAGACATATGGAAGTATGTGTCCTGTTCTAAGGCTGATTGGCAGGTGAGGAAAAATCAAGGGGTTGAGACACCATGTGACTCCACTTACAGTTTCTAGTTTTCCTAGAACAGTAGAAGAGGGTGATTGAGCAGTTCACCTTAAGACTGAAAAAGGGCAAAGTACAGAATGGGGACCAATGACTTTATTATATGAAAGAAACAGGAAAATGCAGTGGAATTCCATCCTTCCCAGAGGATTGGCTCCTCTTAGAGGCTAGAAGAACAGCCTAGAGTGATATCATACTTACCAGGCTCCATAACCATCACTCTGGAGCAACTATAGGAGGGCTATGATTAAAGATGAAGGATCTAACATGAAGCTTGGAGCTTTAAGTACTCTCTGTGGTGGCCATAGAACTAAAATAGATAATTAGTCCGGATGCATTGTCCCCTGGAGAACAGTGAATAAAGCTGTGTCTAAATCAGTGAGAACAACTCATGTAAAAAACAAACCAGACTGCGAGCATGAATTTCAGTGTCAAAGGCAGAAGGTCCAGAGTGCCAAGTGGTGGCATATGAAAGATACTAGAAAGAAATGAGTCGGGAACATTTAAAAGCCATAAAGAGTGAGCCCTCCCATGACTGTAGAGAGTTCATTTCATGAAGGCAAGTTTTGTGGTACCGAGACCACTGATGAAGAACTGAGTTCCACTGGGCTCTTGTGACTTCTAGCTGAATAATATCATTGACACATGTTAGAGAGTGGCCCAATGTCTCATCCACACATTTGAAAATGGAGGGCCTCCCTTAGGTAGCAAACATCAGGGGAGTCAGATCAGGAAGAGACCTCTGATGATCAGGAGTGTGTGGCCCATGGAATCAAACAAGATGAAATACTGTCCCTTATTGCCCTGTGGTCTCCAAAGGCTCTGGTGAGTGCGGCAGTCAAAGACAAACCTTAAAATTCTCTCAAAACTTTAATGATTAAAATTAACTGGCAGCCACAAATAGGATGTAATTTCCCATGAAAGCAAACATGTATACTTGCTGGGAATTCTGCACTGTGTCAACTTACTTTATAAGACGGCCATATAGAACTGGCGTAATAGCCAACAATCCACTGGTGGGTGTGCACCAGTAATTGCTAATTACCCATGGACACTGACTCTCAAACAACAAGGGTGCATTTTAATTGCTTCTTAGTAAGCCATGTATCTTTTTCACCATCCACCTAGGTCCCACCAGCACTTACCCCAACACTGCCTGAGCAATAATAGATTCATAATAGGCATGGTCATGTATTAATAATAATAATGATAAATGATGTTCTCAAATGCTTTCCTTATGCTTAATCTTCATAACGACTCTACAGGATGTGTCAGGAAAGTATAGTTATCCCTGTTTACTGATGATGAAGTGAAGCTACGGTAAGGTCAGGGGATTCTCCAAAGTCACATGACTTCACCACAACAAAGGCAAAGCCTTTGTTTATTGTTGGGCAGTCTTATCAAGTGTCAAAGAGACCGAGCTGTGCTAAAACACCCATGATTGAAATCCTAAAGATGCGGTCACTCGGGTAAATTCTGCCTCTCCCAGGTGCCTCTCCCTAACTTCTCTGAGATGGACCCGTCATCTTTAAGACAGTAAAAATAATAAATATTCCAGCCTACAAGGTTTCGGTGAAAATAGAGACTAACACACTTGAAATTTCTTCACCTTGGCTCCATTTAGTCCAAAAGATGTGTGACTTAATGCAAATTTTAGTGCTTATTTGCATAAAATGCATTTTTCTTTGGACCATTCTAGAAAATTGGTATGATTTTTCGAAGACTCCTTTGATAAAAATGATAATGAGAAGTGTACAAGCCACTCTGCTAGGTACTTGTGTTAGATACACTGCATGTCTTTTCTGATATTATATGCTATATTCTGCTCGGAAAATGTCGGAGAATCAGAAGGGAAGGAGAGAAAAACAGATGCATGTAAAATCATCCCATTTGGAAGAGTCATGTCTTGTTCTAGCAAAACGGTGGATACTTTAGTGTTTTAATGGTAAAGAAACTTGTTGGAAAGTGAGCAACAACGATCTGCCTTGTCAACAGTCTAATCCAAATATTTTAGGAGACCGAGAAGATAAAAATTAGATGTTCAACATTATTAAATCATTTCCCATTAAAGAGTTAACATCTTTGGGCCTCTGTACTTTTAACCTATTAGCAAATGTGAGTTACAGTCATATTTTTAAAGTACTTCATTCTTGAATTCTAATAATAAAATTTTAAATAAAAGGCAGTAGTTTTATTGCAATTTCCAGCTTAAAATGTTAATGTTTTATTTAGAAATGTAAAAGCTACATTTCCAGAGGAACTAGGACTCTGCATTTATTTTTCTGGGAATTTTTATATATTAATATAAACATTGGCCTAAGGGACTGAAAAGTCCCATCTTTCTTGGTGGGAAATTATAGACAACAGTAAATTTTCCTTCTCTATCTTTTGGTTGAATTTTTTTAAACAGGTTTTTTTCTTCTTCTGTATTCTTTTTAACAATCTATTTTTAAAATCTAGAGATTAAGGTTTTACACTAATACCATTGTCTGGTCCATTTTAAATTTTATGTAATTTATATTTCTCTCATTTTATATGATTATTTCTACTTAAATTTTAATTAGAACTATTTTTTAAGAAAACAAATCAGTTCTTATATTTGTTCATTTCTATAATCTACCTATTTTCCGATCCATTGTTTGTGGCTGTTATTTTTCAACTTCTTTCCATTTCATTTTTCTTAAGATAGTCTTGTGCCCTAATAAAAGGCCTATTGGCCAGGAATCTGCTCTGGTGTGAGACCCAGTCACTTTCCCTGCTGTGTCTGCACGGCATGCTTCTCTTACAACTCGTTTCTGAATGATGTTTAATGCCTTACCTGATTTCCAATTTAATCATGTTTCAGACTGTGTAAGAATTAAAGCTTGCATATGTTTCCATTTACTGACCTGTGGGAGTCATAACTTACTGTATAATTAGTGTTTATCAGTGTGTGTTACAATGTTGAGAGGAGGTATAGTTTCCTACACTCCGTTCTACATCCTTTCTGTTGTCTATAACTTCTTTCTGTGGGCCCTACCCACAACCCTGGACACACCTGTACACCCCAACCTTGGAAGGAAAAAGTACAGTGAAGTCTCTGATGTCTCAATGCTCCTGCTGCATCCTCTTTGTGCCTTCAACACTTGTGGCTATTATTTTTGGAATATAAAGACTTATGTTTTCTTTCCAGAGTTTACTTACTGTTAAAATAATGTCTTCATGTGGAGATGTCACATTAAGTTCTCCGTTGTCTGACAGGAATATGGCAACCTCACTTTTCTATGATTAAATTTGTTGTATTTCTTCTCAATGTCAATTCTGATATACTTGCTTAATTATTTAATAATACACATAATTTCACATAATTGCTAGGGCTGAGTGAAAACATTAGATTGAACTGACTTGTTCACTGAACTATCAAATACTTGATTATCTATCTTAGTTTCTTTTCCTGACAAAAGCAACTTAAGGGAGAAAAGGTTTCCTTTGGCTCATGGTTTGAGGGTGTGCAGTCCATCATGGTAGGGAAGCCAAGCAGACAGGTTCTGAAACCTATTGATCAGGTTGCATCTATGTTCAGGAACAGAAACAGGTGAAGCTGTGCTAGTGCTCAGCCTACGTTCTGTCTTTTACTTAGTTCAGGATTCCCTGACGAGGGAATGGTCCCACCCATAGTGGACAAGTATTTTCACCTCAATTAATGCAGTTAAGATAATCCTCCGCAGGCATGTTAAAGGCCCATCTCCTAGGTAACACTAGATTCTGTCAAGCTGACAATGGGACATTAAGCAGCACCGTTCCACTAATGTGGCAATTCATGTGTGGTTGCATGAATTATTACTGTTTTACTTACACCACTAAACTTCATTGCTTTCTTTTTCCTGGCAAGTCTTCTCTTTTTCAATATGGATCTCACTCTCTATGCTTTTTCCTGTAACAATTCTGTTTCAACGTCTTACTTATTTATTAATTAGTCCTCTGAGAATTTTGTATGTGTTTTGATCATAGTCACCTCACCCTAGTTTTCACAGATCCTCTCTCACTTCCATAATCACCATGTGTTCAACTTTGAGTCCCCCCCCCATCAATACCAATATGGCTGCCCAAATACTCTGGCAAGTGTGGGCTTCCACTGGAGTATGGTCAAGTTATCATTGTCTTCTCTTTCTCTTAGGGAAACTGTCTTTCCTTTTTACAGCATCCAACAATTGCCAAAAGCTGCACAACCTCTGGTACAATTTTATGCCCAACCTCCATCCTTGTGCTGGGATTGTGTCCAGTTTGAGCTTCTACAGTTCTTGAGCACGCTGTCACGGCCTCCATGAGTTCATACGTGCAACTGCCGTCCTCTGACCAGGAGACACTGCGTCTTTATACTCATCCACCACCTCTGCCTCTTACATTTTTCCTTCCTACTCTTCGGCAGTGATTTTCAAGCCTTGGAAGAGAGGGTATAACATTTACACACCCTGTAGGGCTGAGCATTCTGTGGTCACTTACTCTCTGCACCCTGACCAGTTGTGGGCATCTGGGTTAATCATAATCTCTGGGCAATATTTGGGTCTTAGATGAGGGTTGAGAAATGCATTGATCTGAAGAGAGGGAGATGAGAAAGGTTCAGGAAGACGGCTTTAAAATTTCTATTAAGTTTACATTGTTAAGAAGTTCACGTTGATGTTTGTTAAAGTCAAACTCTGGGTGATGACTGGCTTCCTTATAATGTGAGTGTGTCAGCAGTCTTTCCACACTAACCAGTTGTTGTTGTGTGTGCAGTCTGCGATTATTAATTTTAATAAATTTTATGATACTGTGTTACCGTGTTCTAAACAAATACACACAGGAATGTTTGCCTGACTGCTGAAGACGTATTTTCCTTATTCCACATTCAAATGTCAGCTTCTTAGCTAGAGGATTCTTGGGCAACACTTCTTCTTCTACACACTTGGATGAGTTTTATTATATAATAGCCTTTGATTATTGATGCAGGGGCCCTTTGTATACAGATTACTAGTTCTGATATTGTAAATGGGGATTAAGTTCTTTTTTTTTTAAACTTGAAATAAAAGGAAGGAAGAAAGAGGGAGAGGAGGAAAGAAAGAAGAAAAATGGAAGGAAGAAAGGAAGAGATAGAAAAAAGATAAAAGAAGGAAAAATGAAGGGAAGGAGGGAGAGAGAAGAAAAAATAGAGTAGGAGAGGGAAGAAAAGGAAGAAAGGGAAATAGAAAAAGGAGAGGGGGAGGGAGAGAGAATGAGAGAGAGAATGAGAGAGAGAGAGAGAGAGAGAGAGAGAGAGAGAGAGAGAGAGAGAGTTAGCCTGTTGGTTTCTCTCATTGGCTCTTCCTGAACTGCACACTCAGGCCTTCTGATAATGTAGCTCAGAATATTCTGTCAGTCAGGTTTTCCTGTGGGACTAGATGAGAGCATGTTACCAAAGATGATGGTAGAGAATGGAGTTTGCAGACAGACTGAAGGTTATACACTAGCTAAGCCGCACATACATTTCTGTTGTCATAAAAGACTATAGGTAAGACAGCTTACATAGGAAAGTGTTTATCTGGGCTCACACTTCCAGTGGGATAAGGGTCTATCAAGGCTGCATGGCAGGCATGGCAACAGGGGTAGGAAGCTGAGAGCTCACATCTCCAGACACTAGCACAGAACAGAGAAAATAAACTGGGCATGGCAGAGGCTCTGAGCTCTAAAGCCTGTTCTTTGTGATGGGCTTCCTTCAGCAGGGCCACATCTGAACCTTTCAAAGCAATGCCACTAACTGGATTCTGAGAGTTCACACTGAGCCTCTGGGGATGTTCTCCTTCAAACCACTCAAGTGGAGGTCATGCTAGTGGGCCCAATGTAAGCACAAGAAATTTTAAAAGTGGAAGTGAGGCAGGAGAAGTCGGTGAGGTGATGGGAGACACACTGGGATCCATTCCTAGACTCAAAGATGGAGCAGGGCCACAGCAGCCTCTGCAAGACAGTAAGAGACCAGCAAAGGATTCTTCTTCAGAGCTCTGACGACCCCTGTGTTTTCACCTAAATGAGTCAGATATCTGACTTTAAGAACAATTAAATAATAAATCTATGGTCTTGAAAGCTGCAGAATTTGTGGTGGTCTGTGACAGTAAGAATGGGAACCTAACACATGTGTTCATGTTTTCACTTCGTGCATGTCTGAACTATGCCACAGGAGCTGCACGCAGTCCCTCGGCCTTGTACCTATTTAACTGGCTTTTCAGCTGCGCACTTACCACACTGTTTACAATAAGCTAGTGTTTCAGAAGCATAGGCACAACCACAGTTCTGGATTAAGGTCTGAAATGGCGGCACCTTGGTTGATTTGATCCCCCAGCATGTGGATCCTGACACACACAGTCAGTGCGACAGTTTCTCCCCTCACTCTGTGTCAGTGTAGGGTATCAGCTTTCCTCCCTGAAAGTGTAAGGAAAAAGTAGAAATGTTTACTCAACCCAAATAAAACTGTCGTCTTAAAATGTTAAAGATGTGTAAGGAAGCTTGGGGAAGAAATTGATTCTGGAACTGTGTCAAAGGGTGTTATTTTCATCATCATCATCGCTCCGATGTGCTGTCAGCATAACAAAGTCAAGTGCGCAACTCCCGTGTTCCTAGGAGAAAATCTTGAGGATTTGGAAATTTGATTTTTAGTCACTTTTGGTCATTGGTGTCACTGTGATAAATACATGAGGAGGCTAGATGTATTCTGGTTTGTAGTTTCAGGGGGTTCAGCTCAGGGTTGTCTTGTTCCATTGTTTCTGAGCGTGTAGTGAGAGTATATCGTGGTGGAAGGCTGTGGGGACACAGAGCAGCTCACGCCAGGGCTCCATCCCTCTTCTTTGATGGTTTCCTTTCAGTGTCCCCACATGGAAAGTGAACAGCCTGGGGCAGAGCTCATGGGCTGGAATCTGCTGGTAGCAACTAAGACTCAGAGCAGGGGACGTTCAGTGATTAGCCAGGAGAAGCTCAAGACTAAACCAGAGAGATTGGAAACACTAGAGGAGGAGGCCTGAGTAGCAGGGGTCTGGTCTTCTCTCATCCACCCATGTGGTCCTTCCATCCAAGTCCACTGAACCCTGAAGGACCATATGGGTGGATAAGAGAAGGCCAGAGTGGAGGCAGGAAGATACATTATTCTGCTGCTGCCATTCCTCAAGTCAGGATCCCAGGCAGAGAGAAGTTCCCAGCAGGGACATGCCTGGTCTTTCAACTTATGTAGGTTAAACATAACAAGACTGAGAATTCCCCAAAAGTTTTTATCTGTTTATTGTGCATATATTAGGTTACAAGAAATAAGTTCAGAGAGGCTTAATGTTTTCCTCTATGGCCATAACCAAGGCCTAAAGACAGCCCCACACATTCACTTCATTGCACTGAGCAAAGGCTCCAAGGGCACCTCAGTTCCTCATGTATTTCAAAGGATGTTAAGTTCTCTTGCTACCAATAAATGAGTGTTGAGGTCTTTCCCCTTTGTTCTGAACAATATGTCTTCATTATGAAGCCCAAAGGGAGTGAAATCTTACTTGTATAAACCCAGGAAGAATACTCCTGAACACTCTTCCCCGAGCTTTGACAGAAATTCCCTAATTTCTAATCTTCCTTTACATGGAGGTCTTGTTTTTCAAGGGTAAGTCATTCTTTCATGAGCCTGCCTATAAATTATGAAGCTGGAGGCTTTATGTATATGCTGTTCTTTTTCTGTTTTGTTTTGTTTTATGAATTAGGGACACAATGTAGTCCAGGCTAGACTACAATTCATTATAGAGCTGATAGTAGCTAAGATCTTGCAGCAATGCTCCTGCTTCAGCCTCCCAAGTGCTGGGATTGCAGATATGAGCTGCCACCGTGCCTAGCTCCTTTAATTTACTTTTCTGGTGTTATTATATGTCTGTGTGTATGTGCAAGTGTGCATGTGCGTGTGCGTGAGTGTGTGTATGTGTGTGTGTGTGTGTGTGTTTGGGTGTGCATGTGCATATGTGTGTGTGTGTTTGGGCGTGTTTGAGCATATGTGTGTGTATGCATGTGTGATGGTTTATATATGCTTGGCCCAGGTAGTGAGACTGTGAGAAGATGTGACCTTGTTGGAGTAGGTGTATCACTGTGGGCCTGGGCTTTAAGAACTCATCCTAGCTACTTGGAAGTCAGTCTTCTCCTAGCAGCCTTCAGATGAAGATGTAGAACTCTCAGCTCCTCCTGCACCATGCCTACCTGGATGCTGCCATACTCCTGCCTTGATGATACTGGACTGAACCTCTGAACCTGTAAGCCAGCCCCAATTAAATGTTGTTCTTATAAGAGTTGCCTTGGTCATGGTGTCTGTTCACAACAGGAAAATCCTAAGACAGCATGTGTGCACGTGTGTGCATGTATGCGTACAAACATGCAAGCATCTCATGTGCATGTATTCCTGTACATTTGCATGTGTTTGGGTGTGGAAGCCAAGAACAAGACCAGGTGTTGTTTCTCAGTACCATCTACACAACTGACTTTCGTGAAGGGTCTGTCTGTTTACTGAGATTGTGAAGGATTTGATCACTCTCCTGAAACACAATATCATTTTTTTTTCCTATAGTAGAGAGTACTAATAAAGGTTCTTTCCTCAGGAAGGGGCAGGGTTTTCCACAGCCTCATTCCGTGGTAAGGAGGGCATTGATTTGACTCAGTACTCTTGGAAATGCTTGTTTTCTAAGTATTTAATGTACTGTGGTGGTTAGTTTTTATCAATGGAACAGAATCTAAGAGGGCCTCTGGGCATGCCTGTGGGGGTGGGGGGCTATCTTGATTGTTTTCAGTAAGGTTGGAAGGCCTGCCCACTCTTCATTTCGCCATGCCCAGTTTGAGATCCTGGACTATACACATGAGAGAGGGAGCTGGGCTGTGGCATGTGTGGATCACCCTCTGCTTCCTGGTTGATGTGACGACGTGACAGCTGCCTCATGCTCTGGCTGCTGGAACTTCCCCATCGTGATGGGTTACACCCTTAAACCCTGAGATAGAATAAGCCCCTCCTCCTTTTAGTAGCTTTTGATGGAGGTGCTGTATCACCGCAAAAGAAACAGAAACCAGCAGAGGCGTAATAAGTGTTTACTGTGAGTTTCTAAACGGACAGTAGGCACTCACAGCTCCATGTGGGGAGACAGTTAACTTAAGATTTTGGCTGCTGCCACGTCCAGCTTCTGCCCATGTGCCCTAGGGATAACACTCAGGTCTTGGTGCTTGCAAGGACTTTATTAATTGAGCTATCTCTTCATCTGTCAGCAGCTCGTGGTTAAATAAAGTAATGATATTGAATGTAGTCACCTCTGGCTTAAAATTGATCCTAAAGCTAACTTAATAAAGCCAAGGCAGTGCAAGTCTTCAGCAGGTATGAGGTAAAGCAAATGACTGTTTCTGTGACTAAATTGTGTCCCCTGGAATGATGTGGGGGCGCCAACACTCAGGAGCCACGGGAGTGACTTTATTTGCTAATAGAGTCCCAGTAGATGAGCAAGATAAGATAGGGTCGTGATGGTGGGTCCTAATCTAGTTTGACTGCTGCTCTTAAGAAGTAGGGGATTGGACAGTGAGACAGACACAGAAGAACAGAAACTGACGGGGAGGCACAGAGAAGGAGAGAGCATCTTCTCAGAGGAGCTAAACTCACCAGGACCTTGATTTGGAGTTTCCAGGGCCCAGGGCTGTGAGTCCATTTCTGTCGAGTCACCTAGTGTAGAGTCATTCTTACTAAAGCCCTAGACAATGAATAGAGCTCTTTAATTCTCAGAGTAGCCATTTGAGTTAAATCTGCAACAGTCATCATCACTAAGGGTTAATAAATAATTACAGCAGACCTAGTAACTGAATCACTTGTGTTAACAGTCACCTGGGGTAAATGCGCCAGGTGAGGCATCTTAATGCCGGATGTCAAAAGCTCTGCTCAGTTCTTGCAGAGAGACATGGCTTCCGCGCATGTGTATAAAGGCTGGGTGTAGCTAACCAGGGCTTGCTCTTGCTCTTTCCATTTTTCTGACATGTGGATTCATCATAGACCAGTTCTCCCAATGAATATCAGGAAATTGATGTACCCACAGACACACAATCATGTCCCTACTGTTTATGATTTTCCCATGAAGTTTTTGTATGAGACTCACTAAAGAACTTATCTTGTTCCTGCTTAGCAGCAGGAAGGTGTGCGGTGTCTAATTCTGCTCTGCCCACACAGGCTCCTCTTTCAAAATAAGTTCATGGGAGTCTGTGTCCTCTGTAAACCAGATGACTTCCAATCGGCTCTGCTTCCTGATGTATTTCCAAGCCTTAATTTTGTAGGGAGTTTCAGGGAAGTCGCCTGGTTTCTTTAGACTGTCTTCCCTGGGAGTCGGGAGGATAAACAGGCAGGAAGGGAGGGAGCAGCTAAGGGAGAAGAGGAGAGTGGGGGAAAAAAAGAGCTTAAAAAGATTACAAAAGACAAGCAGTCAGGTTTGGTGGAACACATATCTGAGGGAAGGGAGAGTGTTGGGGTTGCTGTGGGTTCAAGGCCAGCCTGACCTACAGACTAAATTCAAGATTCAAACCAAACCTGAGTTGCTCTGAGAGACAGTGTCTCAAAAAGGGAGGGGAGGGAGAGAAAATGGGGACAGTGTAATTCTAGAGGGCTCTATGTGGGTTTTCTGTCATCCACGCTGAGTGTGGTATCTATCAGAGATCACCCTCAACCCATTCTCTTTCCAGTGAGACTAAGATTATACCACTGTGGGTATTTCAGTTTTAAAAGCACAACGAGACCTGATAGCGATACCGCATTAAACTCATCTCCTATCGATTCTTTCTAACCTTGCAAACCGAGCTGCCTGCGTTAAGTACCTTTTACTCCAGCCCAGCTGATGGGACCACAGATGTTAACTGCAGGGCTGGCTGTCCTCCGAGGTCAGCAGACAGGGCGAGTGGGGAGATGACCGAGGGAGTACCTTCAGGCCAAGGGACTATTTACCCTCATTGACCTCAATCCAGCCTGAGGACAAACGTTGGAGCAGATCTGAGTCACGGGGAAGTTAAACGAAGCCCTCCCAACTCTCCACTCTCTATGACACCACTCCACTAATGTGTGGGTCTCTTAAAGTAAGGAGTCTGTCACCATGATATTATGGCTTCTGTGGCTGAAGTTCTCTGTTCCCTGTGTGTTTTCTTTAAGTAACAAAATAAACAAATAAAAATAACACTGATTTCATCAGCTCTTCTCAGATGTCTGCCATACTACCTTTCCCTGAAGGTTCTCCATGGGGTTGATAATGGACACAGAGTAGGCAGGGAGAGAGATGAGATGTGTCTGTGAGAGCCATTGACACCGTCCTCAGATCCTACAGACTGGAAACTCTGCTTCCATGGGGAGCTCTGCATTCTTGTGCAGCCTGAGAAGCAGCCCCTCATGTCAGTCAGCAGGATAATAACTTACTGGACCTTACCATGTGCAAGATCTCAGGCTAGTGGTTGGTCAGGCTCTGTGATGTCATCTGAAAAATGACTTGGCAGTATCAGAAGTAAGACTTAGGAGCCACAGTAGGTAGCATGCCAAATAGCCTGTCCTTACCAAAAAGCTTTGTTTTAAACACATTGTTGTTGGTGGTGGGGGGGGGGGGGGGGGGGGGAGGGGTAGCAGCGGCACCTTCATCTTCTAGTTTGAATGGTTTCCTTAAGCATCAGGAATAATCAAATTATAGCAGGGTCTGTCACTTGACTAGAGCAGGAGGGAACCTTCTTCTCATACTATGGCATTCAAAGGGTGCTGGAAGGTTTTCTGGATGGTTTCTATTCATATTGATTTACTTAGGGTCTTGTCTTAAAACCCTCTCACCATCATTAATATTGGCTCTGAAAGTAACTGTAACCCCTGGGCAGGTGCCTGGTTTTAGAATGTGAAGCAGTGGAGTGGGTGTGCTGGTCTGGTGTTCAGTCTCACTTGTATCTGACTTATTCTTGCATGGTTGCATGGGATGGATGGATGGATGGATGGATGGATGGATGGATGGATGGATGGATGGTGCATGGGTGGATAGGTAGATGGATGCATGAGTGGGTGGATGGATGGGCGGATAGATGAGTGGGTGGATGGGTGGATGGATAGATAGATAGATAGATAGATAGATAGATAGATAGATAGATAGATATGGTTGGGTAGATGGGTGGATGGATGGGTGGATAGATGAGTGAGTGGATGGGTGGGTGAGTGGATGGATGGATGGAAGCATGAAAGTCAAGGTTATTTTTCTCAACACTTTTCTTCTTCCACATACTTAGTAAAAAGAATTGTCAGGAAAGGATCTGTCAGTGCTTGCTACATTTTCTTTAAAATTAGATTTCAGAAAGAAATTGGTTCTTGAAGAATAGTAGGTCACATGGGATATGTAATCAGTGGGGACCACTTTGGTAGACTCTGGGGAAAGCAAGCTACTCAGAAGAGGGACTGACATAAAAAGGGCACAGGAGACAAAGTTGGGTGAGGAAGGTTTCCCAGAGCATGGTGGAAGCAATGGGTAGCTTCTAGTCTACAGAAAGGTGGGTAAATGCTTCGGGCCTGGGCCATATGTGATGTGTGGTGGGGTACTGTCTGTTATGTGTAGATAATGGGTGTGTGCATACATGTAGAAGGAGTGGGTTATGGATGCATCAGCCTGTGTGGTATGCATGTGGATTCTTGTGTGCATACAGGATAGATGTGTGTTGAGTGTTGTATCAGTTACGACACTGGTGTTGTTAAGGTAAAATACCCTGAGCTACAAACGCAGCTGAAGGGAAAATGGGTGAATTTGTGCTCTCAGTTTCTGGATGCAGATATTAATGGTAGGGAAGTCATAGGGCCTGGAGTGCAAGGCAGCTGGTCATGCTGCATTTACAGGAAGGAGGGAGAGGGTGGGGGATGGTGGTGCTCAGCTTCCTGTCTCCTTTCATTCACTCCCAGACCCCAGGCCATGGGCTGAGATAGCCCACCGTCGTGCTGCGTGTGCTGGTGGTGTGCTGGGTGTGCTGGTGGTGTGCTGTGTGTGCTGGTGGTGGTTAGTTTTAACTGTCAACTTGACACAATCTAGATTCACTTGGGAAAGAGTCTAGATCAGGTTGGTCTATGGACATGCCTGTGGCCCATTGTCTTCATGATGGGAATTGACGTGGGGAGGCCTAGTCTAAAATATGGTGGCACTGTTCCTTGGGTTCGGTGCTGGGCTCAAGCAGAAGCATACATGCACTTGTTTTCATTCCAGTCTTTACTATGTGTGAGACTGGCTGGTTCAGGGTTCTAATGTTTTGACTTCCTTGCCATGGTGGGCAGAGACCAGGAACTGTCAGCCAAAACTAAACCCTTTTTCCTCTAAGTTGCTTCATGTCAGGGAAATTTTTATCACAACAGAAGGGAAGCCAGAAGGATGGGTCTTCCTATTTCAATTAATCTCATCTAGAAACCCTCTGACAGGTGTGCCCAGTAGCTCAGCTAAGCCAGCCAGTCTCTCACAGGCATTGTTTCCTAGGTAGTCTAGATTCTGTGAGGTTGACAATATTGACCATCCAATGTAAATCATGACTGAGTATGTTCACTTGGGGTGTAAACTTGGGGTGTGTGTGTGTGTGTGTGTGTGTGTGTGTGTGTGTGTTGGGAGGTTATACAGACACGATGTACCTATTGTGAAGGCATGCTGGGTGTAGATGGAGACATGTGACTCCCATTTGCCACAGGCATGAGCTGGAAGCACTGAGTGCGAACACTGTAAACAGCTGTTTCTCTAATGTGATCCAAATAACAGCTATGAGAAGCACACTGCAGAACTTGCTAGAAATGAAAAATCTTGCCTCCCATTCCATATCCACTGCTTTTGGCTATAGAGCACTAGAGTTTTATTTAATTGGACAATGATGAAAAATTTGGGAGATCGCTCAGTGATAAATGCCACCAAGACTGACAACCTCAATTTAGTCCCCTGGGCTCACACAGAGGAGGGTAAGAACTGACTCCCCCAGGTTGCCCTCCAGTCTCCATAAATGGACCATGGTACACGTGTGCTTCATCTCGAGCACAACAGTAAATATAATTCAAAACATGAGTAAAAAGAAGTTTTCCCCAGGTCACTTTTGGATTTAATAGCTAGCTCTAAGCTAGATCTGTTTATTTATGGAACCGTTGTCTCCAGCGAAGAAGTACTTTCTGGGATGGAAGGTCTACTGTCTGAAGAGAATGCATTTCTTACTGCGGAAGTATGTCTCACTGTGTGGGCAGCATCAGACACGTGCACAAGCAGAGAACTCTGCAGCCTTCCACCTGGCTTTAGCTGCACCCCATGTCTACTGGGCCAGTTTTCAGCTTCTCTGGCCTTCACTATCTTAGCTAGCAACACGGACAACAAGAGAACCATCCTTGCTAAGTCGCCAGGAATCCTTGAAGACATTTTGGAAGAAGTGTGAGGTGTCCTGCCATAGTTCTGCATTCAAGAATAGAATAATAGCTAATGGCAATGAAGAGTGAACACACTCGAAGTGCCCACAGTTCGGCCTCTTGGCTGCTAGGAGGCTCTGTTTCTTCAAGGAGCTAATCAGGGATTTGAAGGTGAGAGCACTTTTAATCTTAGCGTCTCTTAGGATTCTCTCCACCTCAACTTTGCCCCCCATCTCCTTTGCTAGCTTATTTAATAGCCAGTAATTTCCATAAATGTCATTAAATGTCTTTAGAAAAAGCACAATGAAGTATAGCCAGACAATGAAATATTAGTCTACCTTGCAGACAGATAAAATTCAGACATATGCTTCAACATGGATGAGTCTTGAGGTCACTGTCCCAGGGGAAGGGAACTGGCTATAAAAGTCCAAATAATACTTAGCTCCACTGACATTCAGGGGCTACCACAGTAGTCGTAGTCAGGCTTATGTGCCTGAAGCCATGGCTGTAATCCCAGAAGGAAGACTGAGAACTACACCCCAGTCTGCAACTCTTAGCAAGTGATTAGCCAACCTGGGACACATAGTAAGACCTTGCTTTAAAAATATACAAAGTTTGAAGGGTGCTTGTCAGAGTGTGGGGTGAGGGGAGGATGGAGGGGGTGGGTTAGCGGGCAACCGTGTGGTTAAAGATAGTGAGCAAGGGTCTGAAGCCATAGTGAATCGTGGTGAAATGTACAGTAATTAGAATGGGGTTAGTCCCGGTGACATGAATGAAGTGGTAAAATCTCTCACCATAAAACCCCAATGAGATAGATTTTTTTTTGTCTTTCATTTATTTAGAATACGTGGACAGACGTGCCTTGGCACATCCATCAAGGTCAGAGGACAACTTGCAGGAGTCGGTTCTCTACATAGGACCATGTAGTTATCAAGGGTTGAATCCAGACCGTCAGGCTTGTTAGCCAGTTCTTTACTCACTGAGCAATCCCAGTCAGCCTGATATAAATTCCTTCTAATAGACCTTCTAATAGGTGATATATCCCAGTCGATAATGAGTTTTATCCATAAACATATTGATTAAGTAGATACAAAATGGAAGAGAGTGACAATGACTTCTTCAATTATTGGTGGGTTTTGATTTGACAATTGGTGGGAATCATTGTAAGACAAGAGTCTGGAAGCCCGGTTTCTTTCTAATATCTGGTCTACCCATCAGTGCTGTAGGCTTATGAGGTTCGTACTTGTTTTGTACGTTTATACTAATGGAGATTTACTTTTGTGCTGATGATAGATGAAGTGTTTACTCCAGAGAATGTTCCGTAGGAGAGCTCACGTCTTACCTCAGGCTGTTGGAGGGGCCGGGAGGGCCCAGAGCAGAGCGTAGGCCTCAGGAGCATGTGCCTGTGGCGTCCTCTTACATACTCCACCGTGTGTCTGACCATGGGGAGTCATCTGCCTGCCAAGTCAGCAGCAGTGTTATTATAAATGGACGGCTTTCAAAGAAGGTGGACCTTGAAACAAACAAACAAAAAAACCCCATAAAAATAAAGAAATTAAGTCAGGAGCAATGGCTTCTGTTTATCCAAAGAAAAACATGTGCTATCCAGTGCTAACAGCAGAGCTAACTGAATCTAAGGCCTGGCTTCTCTGAGGAAGAGACGGCTGAATTGATCTTGAAGTGTAGAGCAGTTGTTGCCCAGGGATGGGGTTGGGTGCAAGAAGAAGTGAGCTCTAAGCAGAAGCAGCAGTGTCCCAAAGTGTCTTAAAGTGACCTGGATGCTATGAAGCATCACGGAGCCAGACCATCAGGGGAGTTAGCACAAGAGGGAAAGCCTCTACTGAGTCAATAGGGTGAAGTCATATGGCACTGCATTGCTTTCTTGGGGCCTTAGAGGACAAAGAATGACACTCGTGGAAAACCATGTTGAAGAGGACTAAACTGGGGCCAAAGTCTTCATGGGACATCCTAGGTTCACGGTTGGACACGGAGAATCAGAGACGCACATGTAATGCTGGGACCTAGTGCAAGCATTCTTTGATCTCAAATTGCCTTGATACAGCTGGATTCAGGCAGTGGACTTTGGAATCACAAGGGATCATGAAAACTTTGGGGTCCCACCATCATCAGGATGTGAGAACATGGGAGATTCCTCTCCTCTCTCAGCCTCTGTAGTTTCATTGTCAAATGGGAAAGTTATACTTATTTTACAAGAATTCTATGAAATATCATGACTTCCCGAACTTTAAAAATTATTCTGTCTGTGTATGTTTATATGTGTGTTTGTGTGTGCATATGATTATGTGTATGTATGTTTGTATGTGTGTGTATGTATGTATGTGTGTATGTATGTATGTATGTATGTATGTGTATGTATGTCTGTATGTGTGTGTATGTATGTATGTGTGTATGTATGTTTGTGTGCGTATACACATGTACACCTGCATGTGTCATTGGAGTCAATGCTTATCTTGTACCCTGTGGGTCCTGGGATGGAGTTCAGATCATCAGGTTTGGATGTAGTCCCCTTTACCTGCTGAGCCATCTCCTTGGCCCTGATTTCTCTTTTGAGCACCTTTTGATTTCTTGCCTAAAAACACAGCAGTATTTAGCTTTTTTTGTGAATTGAAGGGTGGAGCTATTCTGCTTTTCTAATGAATTTTCATTTGACTCTGTCTTAGGTACAATTCCTATTTGTGTGATGAAACACCAGGACCAAAATACAAGTTGGGGAGGAAAGGGTTAAGTTCACTCACAGCTTCATATGACACATCATCAAAGAAAGCAGTGAAGACAGGAACTCAAGCAGGACAGGACCTGGAGGCAGGAGCCTTGCTCAGCCTGCTTTCTTTATAGAACCCAGGACCACCAAGTCCAGGGATGGCACCAATCACAGTGGGCTGCCTCCCCTGTTGTTCACTCATTAAGAAAATGCCTTACAGCTGGTTCTTAGGCATTTTCTAAAGTGAGGTGCCTTTCTCTCTGATGACTCTAGCTTGTGTCAAGTAGACAAGAAACCAACTGACACAGCTGCCTTACCAAGGGGGAATTCTAAAAGTGCTAGAAGATCTCTACCACTCCCAGAAAGTCCTGGTTTTATAAGGCATTAGAGAATATTGTTCAATAAGCAGCCTTTGCCTTCCATGGGGCTAGACAGCATCTCTGCATTTTCTAGAGCAGCAGGGACTCACAGGAGTGGCAAGACTAGGGTCTGAACTGCAGAATGACTTGGCAAACCATTTCATCCTCCTGAGATGCTGTTTCTTCTTTTGCAAGTTTAAATAGGACGAATGCAGAGCAGATGCAAAGGCCCAGCATGCAACAGAAGCTTAGCTCGTGCTGCAGACCCTTGGAATGCAGATGCCTTTGCAGACAACATTTCTTGGGAGTGTCCTGAAATCTGGTTGGGTTTGGTCCAGTATAGACAGGGGGCTTTCCCCAGCACTTCCAGTTAGTGTTCCCAGCTCATCTCATCTGCAGCATCCCTTCTCCTGAGCATAGGGGAGAGGCTGGAAGGCAGCTGCCAGCCAGGTTAGACAGGAGTGCTAATCCTGATTTTGCATCTGAGAGAACTGAAGCCCAGGGAGGGAAGCAGTTTCAGTAAATTACACCTTGCTCACAATAGGGCTGAGATAAGGATCCATTTTTCCATCTCCTTAGGCCAGGGGCCCTCTGTTTTCTCCTCTGTCTAGTCTCACGGAAGCATCAGGAAAGAACTATTGACTTCAAGTCTCAACTTGGTAGCAATCTAATGATGTCCTGTTGATGTGCCCTTGTGTATTGACACAGGGATATGGTTTGTCTATACACACACACATGTGAATATCGATATACCTACCACACGCATGCCACAAACACAAACATAAAGAATGGTGGGAATGAGCACGTGCGGTGTGCTACCTTTTGGTAAGAAAAGTGGATATGTATTTATTGAACATGCTAAACGCAGTGTGATGGGACACACCAATTACGAGCAATTCTGAACTATCCTACAAGAAAATAAGCTTGAAAGCTTTTTAAAATATGCCTTTGAGAGATATTTAGTTAAGTATTTAAGATATTTAGTAGTTAAGAGTACTGGCTACTCTTCCAAAAGACCCAGGCTAGATTTTTAGCACTCACAGGGTAGCTCACAACATCTGTAATTCTAGTTAGAAGGAACCAAATGCCCCTTTCTCTGGTATCTCCAGGCACTGAGAAGGGACATGATGCAGAAAAAAACGTACGTCAGTACGGAAAAAAAACCATTTATATGCATAAAATAGAATTTAAAAATGAATAAATATGCATTTTATTTTATACATTTGGAGATATGCAAATGTTTTGTGAAATTATAAAGCAAAATGCAAAGATTGTAATATTTTAACTCAAAAGAAAAATTAAATAAGTCAACTGAGTAGAAATCACACAGAAGCAACACTTGAAACAAGTTAAACCTTGTTATTTGGCTAGATTATCGACAGTGGGGTCTACGCCTAACAGCACAGTAGCAGAGAGACCTGGAATCGCCTCAGTCAGTGTGTCATTAGGGATGCCCTGTGTGGATGTTGCTTTTGTGACTCTGTATCATTGTGAGCAGCAGTTCCCACCTTAGCAACTCCAGGAAGAAAGAGTTCCTGTGGCTCATGGTGTTGATTCACCAAGGTGGAGTAGGCACAGCGGAGCGGGTCTGTTCCTGGTGGCTGGAGCCTGTGCTGGATGCTGTTCACACCATGCCAGGGCCGTAAGAAAGCAGGGGAGGGGAACTCTGGAGCAAAGTACACTCTTCCAGGGCTCACTTCTAACCCTTCTCTGGCAGCTAGGCCCCATCTTCAGAAGGTTAGACTGCCTCTCAAAGCAACACTAGTTGAGGAAATAAACATTAACATCAACAGCCTGGGGAGGACAGTTGAGAGTCAAAACATATAGGTTTTGTTTCTTTCATAAACCAAGCATATAATAATTATGTTTATGTTATAGAGACATGAGGGCTCTTGCAGGGTGGGATGAGGAGATGGCTCAGCAGTGAAGGAAGCTTACTGTCTGCCAGAGAATTCCAGTTTCGTTCCTCTATCTAGCAATAGCTTCCTGTAACCCTAATTCCAGAGGACCCAACGCCCTCTTCTGGCCTCCATGGGTACTGCATGCATATGTGCACATAACCCCACACAGACAAACATATATAATATAATTAAGCAAATGAAAATCTTTTTAGAAAGTAAAGTTTGTTTAAAGTACAAGACAAAGGGACTCAAGCAACAATGAAAGGATTTGAACAAAACCTATAATCCTAAAGTTGAATGGAAGAGTCATGAAATAGACTTTCTTATGTATTCTTCAAAACACATCTGACTTTGTCTCCTGAAGAGGCAGAACCCATGGTCAATCTGAAGGGACATGGTTCAGTGTGTCACATTCGGCTTTACACATCCTTCCACTGAAAGGAATTAGCACTTCTTAGGAACAGTGATGGAGATCAAGGTGGGACTGGAGGTGTTCAAGAGGAGCCTGAGGATCCCGTTCCATAAGAAGGCAGAGAAGCTAAGAGGTTCTTTGAGCTGTGGCAGAACATTTGGAGAGCACAGGAGTCGCCATGCACAGACCCCACTGGCCAACGTAAGCCAAGACATTGCACACTGAATATAAAGAGAATGTCTGTAGTATACTGAAATACACACTCTACATCAAGATCCATGAGTCCACAGCAATGCTAGGCTAGCCTAGTAGCCCCGCCAGGATGCTAAAAATCAAATTCATTATTCTGAAGACCTAGAATTAAAAGAAATAAATAAGCGTTCCTTTCCAGGCAGAGCTGTGCCTCAGGCCAGTCACGTAGTTGAGGGTGGGTAGTAAACGATTCGCTTTTTAGAAGAATTAATAAACAAAGGCGAAATCAACTATTGTGTCAGTAGTCTGTGGTCACACATGGAAATAATAGATCTTGACAATGACTGTTATAACTCAGACTATCAGGCAAAAAGCTGAGGGAAAATCCTGAAAAAAGCTGAAGCTGGTAATACCTAAAACCAGGGGTTACTGCCAGCAACTGAAGAGGAGAAGCAAGTACTCTGTGACTCCTGGAGTGACATAACGGGAGAGCCATGGCTCATCCCCTGGTGTGTTGTTATCCACACACTTCCTAACCCAAATGCCAGTGGGTTTCTGCATCTACGTTTTGGGAAGTTCCAGATGACACACGGAGAGGGGGACATTCATTAAAGATCACAGCAGCATGAACGACGACATCCCAAAAGGGAAAAACGAGGCGTAAGAGACTCGAAGCACTGAACTTGCAGTTGAATAACATATGGATGAATACTCTTGGAAAACACGGTCCAGGGCTGGGGAGGAAGCTCGGGATGAGTACTTGGTGCATTGTGACCTCCGAGGACAGAAGTTTGGTTCCCGGAACCCAAATCAAGTGGCTCTCAACCTACAATTCCAGCTCTTGGGGATCTGAGGCCTTCTCTGACTTCCATGGATATCTGCACCCAATGGTATATAATCGTACATATACACATATAATCACACATACATATAATAGATACACATACATGTAATCACATGTATGCATAAATAAAGGTAAATCTTCAGAAAAAGAAACAAGGCCCCAGATGCAGGTCAGGAGGCTTGGCTTACTTTCAGAGTGAAGTACACCAGTGGAAAAATCAGCATTTACACATTTCTACTTGAAGGAAGCCTTGGGCGACTATTTGATTATAAGCTGATACATTGAGATGTTGCTATGGGTTCTGCAGTAGCTGGTGCAGGACGGGGTGGACATTTCTAGAGTATATTTATACTTCATGGAATCAACAGCCTTCTTTATATTTTCCTCCAATTCAAAAACTCTTTAAGGACAACAGCTAAATTAATTGTTTTCTTTCCTTCCAAACAATACTTACAAAATGATTCACGGAGTCTCCTCTGTGCACATGAATGGGTTCATCATGGCGGCTGACATTTCACCTGACTCAGAAGTAGGTGGGATTTGTCTCTCTTGTGGCTTCATCTATTTGGGGTTACTTGATTCACCCTCCCTCCTCTCTGAGATCCTCCCTAACTCTCCAGCATCTTCTGGGAAAGATGTTCCATTAACTATTTAAAATCCATTGTGGGATTGCTAGTGTAACCTTTCTCACAGGTATTTGCTTTGTGGTTGCTCTTGGTGACTGTGAAATGAAAAGCTGTTGTCCTTCTATTAGGGAAATTACCTGGAACAAGAGGGCGAGGTAGGTCTGAGGCCCTGGGACCTACCCAGTATCCCTGTTGCATCAGCTCACTTCTGGGCCTGCTGGGGAAGCCACTGCTTTTATCCAGTCAGAGGCTTGGAAAGTTTGGGGCGCAGCCCTGGTTTCTGGGAATACAACCCTTGTGGGTGGTGGATTAGCTCTTTCTTCTTGGTGAGGAGCTGTTATTGACATGCTGTTAGCTGTGTTCTGACATACCCAGGCTATGGGAGAGCATCCCAGGCGTGGTGGAAGGAAACCATAATTAGTAAATCTCAAAACAGATTCAAATGAGTTGGGCATATTTGCATTTGAAGGGATGCACACGACTTTTCTTCTGTCCCCTAAGGATCAGGGGACATAGCGGGTGGGCACAGAAACTAAGCCTGCCACAGCCCACAGGAGAAAGGACAGTCTCATTTACCCACATCAATGTCTTTGTTCACGGGGATTTTGCCCGCAGTAAATCAAAGTACAAACATGTGGGTTGCATATATCAAAAAGCAGTAAGGCGTGGGGAAGATACCCTGGACCAATCGCAAGAGGCTAAGAGAAATCACAAGATCACTGCAGTAAATCGGCTTATGTAGACCGGCTCATGTCAGTGCCTTGCTCCCAAGGACCAAGGTTGCTCTTTCCAATTTAGAACAGTGTTGGGGAATTCTTGCCACTTTCGTAAGATGAGTTAGGATGGACAACACTTATTTTTATTTTTATTAAATGGTTGTGTGTGTGTGTCCATGAGTCCTGTGTATGAGAATCTGCAGAGGAAGAAGAGATCACTGGGCCCCTTGGAAGTGGAATTACATGTGGCTCTGAGCCACCTGACATGGGTGGTGTTTTGGGGACCAAACTCAGGTCCTTTGGAATAACAAATACTTTTAACTGATGAATCTCTCCGGTCCCAAAAAGGTTCATTAAAAAAAAGATTTTCTAATTCTAAAAAATCCTATATGTACACGTGAATGCAGACACTGGCAGAGGCCAGAAAAGGCAGTGGATCCCTTGGAGCTGGGGTTATATGTGGCTTAAACCAGCCGACGTGGGTGCTGGCAGTCAAGCTCATGTCTGCTGTGACAGCATCAGGCTTGCTCAAATGCTGAGTTACCACCTCAGCCCAGAGAATGGTTCTTCCTTCTGTTGATTGTCAATTGTCTTTAGCTCAAAATAAGCTTTTGCCCACGGGGACAAAAAAATTTGAAGGGGTACACTATGGAATGATCACCTCATCTGATGTCTAGCAACAGAGATGTCCTCTTGGGTTACCGAAAACACTGTTTTACTGATGAACTTCTTATGTCCTTGATGGTGCCTGGGCTCGAACTAAGATATGATTTAAGATTTCAATGCTTCTTCTTAAGTCTTCCTCTCTTCAAAGTGGTCACTCAAAACTCCACTTTACAAATGTGCTCCCGTCAAAGTCAGCTGCCCTGTGTGTGTCCCTTTAAGCAAACCAGTGCAGATACGATATTACCATCACCCTGCTCTCTGATGGGGCTCCAGTAACAGATGAAGAACATGCTTTCCCCTCACATAGCCCTTAGTAATCATCCCTTGCTGCCAAGTTTTGTTTCTCAGAGGTCTTGGAAGACTCAAAACGGGAACTTTTTAAATATGATATGAAGAGCAGCTGGGGGAGAAAGATGAATAGACGTTAGTTGTGGGCATGGAAACTGCTCTGTTCTGTGTGGGACCTAATTTCTTCGGTAGGGACAGGAAAACAGATCAGCTGCCCGTGTTCTGTGTGTGTAGGGTGTTTCATGGGAACTAGAGGCCAGGATTCCAAGACTTCTCTACTTTGTTTTGACAATGCTGTTTTGTTCTGAGAACCATGTCCAATTGGGGGTATTATCATTCTGTAACTGAAAAAAAATTACATCTTTCTGTTACTTAGAATATTTTTATGTGTTTTTCTCATTTCTATTTTCCCACCCTTTTAACACACATTTGAGTTATTTCCCTTTCTATGACTGTCATGTGCTCTTTATGTCCCTCATTGGCCTTAGTCACGTAGTATCCGTCCCCCAGTTTCAGTGAAATCACTGCCCTTGGGTTTCTAACACATTCATATTTTGCTCTTATGGAGTAACTCTGATTTGGGACTATATTTAATGTTCACTATATTTTTTTCATAGACTTTTCTTCATTGTAAATGTCATTTAACAATTAAGTATGTTAAAAATATTGGAACGTGACTACTTAGTCGTGTGGTATCACATTGTACTCTGTTGGTAACTGAATGCTCCCTTCCCTTAGTATTGTCAACCTGCCCTAGACTGCAAACAACTTTCATGTTTCAGGAAGTAGAAGTGTTCTGAACCAGCACTTGTGTACCACAGTTCTAGAAAGATCACGAGTTCCATTGCCTTTGGCCTAGGGCTCATGTGGTAAGTGAGATGAATTCCAGGTCTGAGGGAAGACAGGAGGGAGAGAAATTAAGAAAGAAAAGGCCACTGTTCTTTTAGAGGAATTCTTTAGTCTTGGGAAGCTCTTCACCCAGAAGAACTTACTTGTCCTCCAAAGTCATCTTTCAGGGAGCAGAAGCAAAAGGAGGTGCCCCAGGCTCTCTGAGGTCAAGACTTCCTTTGCTCATTTCCAGTCACGTGGGGAGGAGAGTTAACTGAGAAAGGCAGACATGCCACGTCACAGCAGCACAGTGGATCTGTCTTCTGACAGACATAGTTTAGCAGTGAGCCTGACCAGTGTGAGAGGTGGTTTGTCCTTTTGTATGCTCTAGGGGCTGAAGATACACAGGTTGCTGTAGTCACAGGGCCAGAGCCTGGAGTTGCAAAGTAGCAACCAAATGATAAAGTCTACCAGCCAAAGGCAGATGCTAGCTCTCAGGGTCTGTTCTTGGTGGCCATATTAAAAACCAAATGGGGAAGTGATGAGGTCCACTGCAGGACAGCAGATTTGACTGTTGTCATTTTTGATTCTTTCAAATATCATTTACAAATAACAATTGGAACCAATGGCTTTTTTGGGGTTTTAAATTTTTGTTTTTGAAAATGATGTCCTAGGGGTATATTCCAGTGCCAGAGTAATTGACTAGCCTGTGTACAACCCAAGGTTTGCTTCACATGCACACAGATACACAGACACAAATGTACACACACACACACACACACACACACACACACACACACACATACACACATTTACTCAATGTGATTATTTTAGGTACTTGCTTCTCTAAAAGTTGAAGTGTCTGCAACTGAAATTCTTTTGAGAATGCCATAACTTACTGAATCTTTCTTGGCCCATTATTCTCTTCTGCTTGGCTTATAAAAAGTCACACGAAAGGGTCAGACAATCTTTTATACTCTGAAGTCCCTGCAGTGAGATTAAATAGTAGATGCCAAGTTAAATATGAATTGCTGGTAGCTACAAATAATTTTTTAGTACAAGTATGGACACATATTATTTGGGATACACCAAGATGTAGTTTAATATTTCTCTCAAATTTAAATTTGAGCAAGTATACCATGTTTTATTTGCATAAGCTGGGTAACTCTCTCCTAGAAAAACATATAGTACAACAGGGTTGCTCGGTCTTAGATGAAATACATGCTTGCTCTCGTTGTATGGTAGCCATTTCTTTTTCATGAACTTTCTCTTTTGAGGATTTGTGTTGCTCTGATAACTTCTAGCATGGTCGCCATGCTTGACTGGGGGATGTTCCCACTTTGACTTGTGTGAGGATGAGTCAGGCCTCTTGGTAAACTTTGATTCTGAATTCAGTGGGGCCAGGCTGGGCCTGCATCTCAGCTGCTCCAGGGAGATCTGGAAGCTGGATGACTTAGACCACACTGAATCGTGTCTAGACACACATTCTCATCTTCAACTGAATAGGAATGAAGCTATGTGACACTCACCAACATTCTTCTTCATACTTTTTTTGATTTGTGCATACTTTACAACATTTGTGTGTGCTAGTGTGTGTGTGTGTGTGTGTGTGTGTGTGTGTGTGTGTGTTTTTTAATGGAACAGATCTACATGAGTCTGTGAGAAAGTTCTGGAAAAACACATGTGACTGATTCCAGGATCTGATCATTAGATCGTTCATCCTTTCATATTTCTGGAAGGTCCAGAAGCATCATTACAAAAGTCACGTGGGTGTACTTGGTTGACAGGTCATCCCGGGAGCCAATCCTAAAGTGTCTGTTACCAAGCATGAGAAATCGGCTAGGAGCGAAGTCTGTTAGCATGTTGAAATGATTTCCACATCTGCAGAGAAGGGCCCAGAAAGTCTTTTTAAAAATGAAAATCCCAGATTAACCACTGAAGATTTTGCTTGCCTGGTATTTGGAATCTTGTCCTAGCCAGACCCTGTGAGGGGAGATACAATGATTGTCACACAGGGGCAGGGTGGGCATACCCTGCCATTGCTCCTACCTAATTTCTATCACCTGTCCAACAGGCAGCCAGCTCCTTCTCTTCACCAGCTGAAGGGATTAAATCATCTAGTGTTAGAAATACCCTGTCTGCTCATGATCCCCTGCAACTAACAGGGCTGGGAGTCAGGCAGCCAAAGAGGTGTTGACAGGGTGAATGTCTGCCTCTTCTACAGTGTCTGTTGTGGCTTCAGTGTCAGACACAGGGCAGACAGGGAGGGGGAGGAAGCTGGCACCGGGGAACAGGGGACGGGAAGGGAAAAACTGTCAGCCCAGACTCCTCTGGCAGATGCTTAACTCTTTAAAACCTTGTCTTCAGTAGCTCTGAGAAAGGAGTGGGCGCAGAATGAAGCAGATGGCGTCCTAGGAGAGGAGCTGAGTGGATCTCATAGTAGACATTTCCATGCTGTGAGTCCAGACCTTTCCCTCTGGGCGACTCCTAGCACCTGACTAGGAACCAGGAGCTTCTCTGGTGCCTCTGAAGACACAGCTACCCACAGGATCCGAGAGCACGTGTCAGAAGGACGGTTGGAAAGCTCTCTCTGTGGTTAGAAGATTCGGCCATATCAAGGCCTGTTTCTGATTTTGATAAGTGCACCTGGCTTATGTAAGAGAGCATCCTTCTTGGGAAACATACATTAGGGTGGTTAGGAAGGAGGCAACTGTCTGCTGAGACGATTCACAAGATAGCAAATGAAAAGTAACAATTGAGAAATCAGGTCCAGAGATAAAATTGTCTCCATAACTATGAAGTTATTTCCAAATACAGCTTTAAAATAAGTAACAGCCCCTCAAAGTTTCTGCTGCTCCACGAGGCCTCCGACCACGTCTCTCTGGAACTGAGGGCAGTTCCATCCCCACGGTCCTTCATGATCAGTTTTATGTTGTGATTCCCAAGAAGCTGATAAGCCCCATGGGAAGGGACTAGCTCTCTGTGTTTCAGAACCAGTCAGAAAGCTCTGTGTGTGTGTATGTGTGTGTGTACGTGTGTGTGCATATGTGTATGTATGTGCATATACACATGTGTGTATGTATGCATACATGTGTGTATATATGTGTGTATACACATCTGTGTGAGTATATGTATGCATATGCATGCATATACACATATGTATATGTGTATGTGCAGCATGTGTGTATATGTGAGTATACATGTGTGTGTGCATGCAGGTGTGTATATATATTATATGTATGTGTGTATATACATATGTGTACGTGTGTGGGGGCATGCACATATGTCACATGCATGTGGAGGCCAGAGGACAGCCATGGATGCTGTTCCACAGGCACCATCCACCTTTTCCTTTGACTTTTTTTGAGACAGTTTCTCTCGTTAGTCTAAAGCTTGCCAGGAAGACAAGGCTATATGGCCAAGACATCCTGGGGCTCTCCCAATCTCCATGCCTCCTCCTTCTCTCCAGTGCAGGGATTACGAGTTTGTACCACCACACACAACTCCTTAACAGTGGGTTCTGGGGATCAAACTTGGCTTCTCAAACTCGCTGTGCAAGCATATTGCTACACAAACCACCCACTCAGCTTTCACTTAGCTGTGACTGGTTATAAAGTGCTAAAATCTCAAGATGGCTCAGTGGTTGTTAAAAGCACTGGCTGCTCTTCCAGAGGTTCTGAGTTCAATTCTCAGCACCCACAAACTGGCTCATAGACTTCTGTAATGGGATCCAATGCCCTCTTCTGGTGTGTCTGAATCTTTTTTTAAAAATGCTAAAATCTTTAGTAACATATGACTGACAGAATCATGTAAACTGACCCTGTTGGAGGCTCCATAACTTCTGGCCTGTCTCAGCTTTCCTGGGTTCAGAATAAAGCATGCTCACAGTTGCTTGATTCCAGAAGGTAGAGTTCTGAGCTGGCAGGGACAGATGACTCGGCTACTTGCATGTGTCATGAAGCAGCAGAAAGCAAGTAACAGCCAGTTTTAGGCAGCATGTTGCTTTCCCACACTCCTGACGGAGGAACCCTCAGTCTCACTCTTTCGATGTAAGAGGACTGTTGAGAACTATTGGTTCAGTTTGTCACGCAATTTATTAATTTCCCCTTTGAGTGTTAAGAATCAACGTTAAAAAGAAGCATTTAAAAATCTAAAAACTAACTCATCAAGGTCTTCTCAGAAGTGGTTTCAGTGCCGAGCAAATGGTCCCCCACACATGCTCTTCCCACCCCAAGCTGTCTTTCCTAATTCACAAGGATTGAGTACTAGAAAAAAATCAACCATTTGGGATTATTTTTCTTTAATTTCAGACTTGTATATGAACACATAAAACACTCGAAGCTCGGTGGCTGTCATTTTCGGGGTAGAAAATGTCTGCTTGTATTGAGGGTTGATTTCTTTTGAATTGCTAGCTGTCTGTTTAGAGAATTTATTTTCTCCACTTAGAATGGATTCCTTTCTGCCTCGTGATTCATAAGTCTGCTCAGTAGCTTGCTGCTTGTTATGTCTGCCCTGCACGATTAGTCACTGGTTCATGAGGTACTCTGTTTTCCCTTTCGGAGCTGCACCATGAGGCATCTTCTTCAGGAAGAAGTCTTTTGCTGCTTTCAGCCACATCCTGGCTTTCTACTCCTGTTTGGACAAGAGCGGGCAGGGCTGCCTCTGATGGCTGGTGCAGCTCACACAGCCTTCTTATGAGAAGACAAGTAGACTTTGAAAGGCAGGGGGATGGGGAGGGGCCGGAGCATCTCAGAGCATTAAGTAGCTTTCCGAGTGAGAACAATTAGTGATGTAAGTGTATTCTTGAAAATGAACTGCTTGGGGGCGAGATTACTTACAAATGCCCTCATCCCGGCTGAAATCTCCATAAAGAGTTCGGCAGCTTGGAGGAGTCATCTTCAGAGACCATACTTATTGGAATTCATACATAGTGTTTCGTGTGGTACTCTGAAGTGAAGCAATGTTCTGGTCACTCTAGAGCCTTTCAAAATGGCCGTGATCTCCAGGGCTTTCTCTGAGGGGAAGTCAGGCGGTGTGTGGACTGCAAATCTGTGGGTACTTGGGGCTATTTTAAGTTTGTATCACTACCACCAGGTTTTTATTTTTCCCAACCCATGTATAACACCATTTCTCCATCATTTTCAGCAAATGGGCAACACTTTGAGCAGAGCAATGACAGTGTGTGTATGTGTGTGTGTGTGTGTGTGTGTGTGTGTGTGTGTGTGTGTGTGTGTATGTGTGTGTGTGTGTGTGTGTTTGTGTGCTTGCACACATGTATGTTTATTTCCCAAAACAGAATATTCTTCTTGTAATTTATTTAACTTACCAATTTCATTCTGTAAGCCTGAGAGGCAACATTGTTGGCACTGAAACCAGTACAGTTCATAGTTTATTTTCATAATGGCCATGCAAAACTTCAAACATAAATTGAGATCAGATGGGTCCATCTGCTTTTAAGAAAGAAAGAAAAATATATTTTGATGAAATACTGCCACTTGCAGTTTTGAATACGATTTTAGCTTTGTAAATTGCATTTAAGACTGTGTTATGTACAACATAAGGAAGCTTAATTAATATATTTTCCAAAATTGTTAGTGATTTGACACTTTATATCCTAAAAGTCTCCAGTAATTCCATTATATAGAGAATAGAACATGTATAACTGTGGGTAATGGTTTTCGTTAGAGGTTTCTGGTGACTTTCTGAAAGAATTGAAACGATTATTAAATTTGATTTTTCCAGTTCAAAGGTCACAATTCTCTATTAGTCTACCAAGGTCTACATCTAAGGTGTTTTTGCAAGCTGCTTTAAGGCCGCCCTACTCAATTTAAAAGTTTGAGTGTCACTACATTGAGTTCATGTAAAATATCAATCACTATTGTGACTCATAACTTACTACAATTTTAATTTTTTTTAATCAAAGACTGCCTGACAGATGAACAGGGTGTGGGAAGAACTCTGTGGCTCTGAGTCTTGCAAAACAGGGTCTGAACTCCACAGAGGCAAAGCTAATGCTGGCTTTTGGAGCCACAGATGTCATCTGAGGCCTGAGTTGCTTTGGTCTGTGGGGTGGTTTTCAGATCTCCCATGAGAGTTGGTGTGAGAAGTGACATCAGGTCGGAGGGGGTGGAAGAGTGGTCCTCACTATCCTCAGCTAGGTAGATTCCCAGGATGCAAAACTGTCGGGTGTCTTCTTGTTCAGGGGTCATTATTCAAATTAACCTAACATTTTCTAAGCATCAAATGCATGCACATCCAATAAAAATGCACTGTCTTTTTTATTAGCATGATTTCTCTATCAGTGACATCCTCTCTTCAAGTTAAAAACCAAAGCTGAAAGGAACCATTTGAGCCAGACAGACTCTCTTCAGGCTGCCTACTTCTTTTAAACTCTTAGCCTTACAAAGTCTGACACCCATGCTTGAGTCAGCCATGTTGGCTTCTTGTCTTCAGGTCCTGCCTGCTCTGCTCAGCAAATAAGGCCTCTGTCAAATGCAATATATATATAAATATATATATATATTTTCCAGTTCTCTATTGCACACTGCTTGGCACATAAACCAATACCAGATAAACTCTTCATTAGATAATTTTTGCAAATTATAGTAGCATATTGTCCAATGCACTGGTACTAATT
This sequence comes from Rhabdomys dilectus, assembly GCA_019844195.1. NCBI lineage: Eukaryota > Metazoa > Chordata > Mammalia > Rodentia > Muridae > Rhabdomys > Rhabdomys dilectus. The sequence continues at coordinate 1,362,371 of JADRCG010010193.1, read as the reverse complement.
TCCTTTTGAGAGACAGGATTGCACAAGTATTTCACAGAGCCAAAGGGAGCCCCGGCCACTGTTCTAAGTCCACCAAGTCCTCATTAAAGGTGAAGTGGTGTGAGCGCTCCATGTAGGCCTGTGCATCCGTGATGCCTCTCTCAGACTCCTGGTACCAGGGTCTCTCTGAGGTGCACAGACACTTGCAGCAGCTCACACATTTGCTGCTGAGCCCTGCCTGGTTTTCAGGTGAATTATTACACAGATGTAAACAGTAGGTCTGGGCCAAGCCACCTAGGACTCACCTCAGGCTCCTTCATTCACTGACCGGTGAGCAGTCACTTAACCTGAAGTTCCTTGTGCCTCAGCTTTTTCCTGTCTAATGCAGGCTACACCCCGTACTGAGGGCCAAGCGTTCTGACATGAAGCAATGGGTTGACACAGTCATTTGAACAGTCACTCTCATGACTGCTCTGGAGAGAAGGATGCTAAGGATGAGGCCCTGCGGTGCTGTGTGCTTCACCTCACCTTTCAGAGAGGAGCCTTTACTGTTGTGTTTTTACAGTAGAAACCTGGACAAAAACCCCCTCTTCCCGCTCTCCAGGCAGCCCCTTGACCTTGCCTTGGTTTGTTTGAGCTGTGAACGTATTCACTGCAATATGGAATGTGCCAGATCTGCAGCCATGAGGCACGGCACGCCGTGAGGCGTGCTGGTGTCTACGAGAGAGACCGAGCTCACTCACTTTTGAGCTGCTGCTGTGTTACTTGAATGACCTTATATTTAAGGATTAAGCTCAAACATAGAAATAGACATAAAAATTAAATGGCATCATCACATAATGAAAAGAAGGAAATATCAAATAAGGAAAATATCATCAGTGCCTAAATAAAGGTTTTGGGGAGCATGGCTGTGAGCTATTTGGGGAAGAGGGAAATGTTCTGCAGCTGCTTTACATAGCAGAACACCCTTTATCTAGGAGGTCCCAGAAGGCAGTGAACGGGAGAGATTGCCAGAGTGGCCGACCATTCTCATTGTGAAACCATCCTTATCTCCTTCTGACAGATGCTTCAGGCTGATGCCAGGGTACTGCTGAGATGAAACCAGGGTAATCTATCTCTGCAACACACAGAGATGGAGATGGGAATGGAGATAGGGGTGGGGCTGGAGGGAGGGAGGGAGGAGACAGAGACAGAGACAGTTGGAGAGAGAAGGAGAGAAGAAGAGAGAGACAGAGAAACACACACACAGAGAGAGAGAGAGAGAGAAGGAGAGAAGGAGAGAGAGACAGAGAGAAAGACAGAGAGACAGAGAGAGGAGCAAAAGCAAGAAAGAAGAACGTTGCAAGCATGTTTCCGATCACAGAGGTGCCTAGAGGGATAACAGGGCCTTGGCTGAGATCCACTCATCTATAGTTAAGTGTGGAGATGGAGCATAGCACAGATTTTATTTACAGGTAGCTGGGATCAGAAAGGAAAAGATGACACTTGACAGCTTACCAGACAGTCATAGGCTGGAGGGGAGAAAGATGTAGAGGAGAAAGAAGTTCAAAGCTGTACCTGCAATTTCCTGGGTAGGAGTGGCTGAGGTGGCAGCAGCCCTTCGGGCTGAGGTGGTCTGTGAAGGAACAGGACATGATGCTCACAGGGTGAGAGTGGGAGGATAAATGGCTTGAACATGGTTTAAAACACAGAGACAGTGCAATAGGAAGAGGTGTGTATAGTAACAGGCACACATGTAGTCGCCTGTCTGGGTTTTAACAAATGGAGACTCCCAGGCCACTACAGACCCTGTGTATTAGGGAGTTGAGTGCTGGGATAGGCAGGATCTCTAAAGACACTTGGAGAGATTCTTATGGGGCCATTAAAAAGGGACACTGAGAAAATCAAACTTCTAGAGGACTAACTGGTTTGCAACATTAGAAATATGTGTGTGTACCTGTGTGTGCATGTGTGTGTCGGTACATGTGCGTGTGTGTATGTGTGTGTGTGAGTGTGTATATGTGAGGGCTTGTGTGCATGTGTGTATGTGTGTGTATGTGTGTCTGAGGGCCTGTGTGTGTGTGTTTGTATATGTGTGTATGTTTGTGCATGTGCATGGGGGTGTGTGCATATGTGTGTGTACCTGTGTGTGTGTGCGCGTGCGTGTGTGTGTGTGTGTGTACGTGTGTGTGTATCAGAGAACTTCCAAGCAACATCTGTTGTGCTGTCTCATTAGAACCATCTAAAGATCCAGTTCATATAAATATCAATTCCCAACCCCCTATTTGAATAGAACAATTTGAAATTTAAAGACAAGTTGCAGGAGGAAGGTGTTAGATAGGTGTTTCCAATTTCAGTGTTAGCATTTGTTTATTCTTGTACTTTCCCTTTGTTTCACACAGACACACTCACACACGGAAAAACACAAACATACACATACAAACACACGCACTCTAAAACATACACACAAACACACACATACACACACAAACAAGCACACAGACACACACATACAAACACACCCATAAACACATATGTGTACTCATCAATTTCCCCAATCATCTAGGCTGGTTTTGTATCTCATGGCCCTTTATGCCTGAATTCTCCTTTGGACATTCTTTTACGTAACTAATGTTTGATTAAAACCCTCTGTAACGTTCACATTGATAAAACGTTTTATCTAATCTCTTATTTCTGTTTCATTTTGTCTGTTCACCGGCTGTGAGAGCACTTCCCTCCAGCACGCCCTGTCTCTTCTTTTCCTCTGAAATAGTTTTTTTTTCAGGCTTCCTTTGTGTTTTAGGACACTGGTTTGAAGTCAACACACACACACACACACACACACACACAGAGAGAGAGAGAGAGAGGGAGAGAGAGAGAGAGAGAGAGAGAGAGAGAGAGAGAGAGAGAGAGAGCTTTCAATCTGACATTTTGCTGTTTCCTTGCAAATAGTTTCAGGTGATATACTCTGTGCAGATATACTATGCATGGATTTGTGTGTCCCTCCCTGGGTCTTATATCTGGGAGCACTCGATGACCCTATTTGTTGACATTAATAATGATTATCTAATTAAGGGATCTTGATTTTTTAAAAAAATCTACTTTGTATCTAATAAACAGTGGTGTGACATTTTAAGGTCATGTGAATACTTTGATATTCAGTAACCTTTTGTATTTAGTATCTGCTGGTGATATTTTTTTTTTGAAATGATCTGAGTTAAAATTGTAAAACTACATTTCTTTTCAACTTGATATCCACACCTCCTCTCACTTATAAGACCTTAGTTTGACCAGGGCTCCATCCCTCCCTGTCTGCTCATAGTGTTTGACCAGGGCTCCATCCCTCTCTGTCTGCTCATGAAGTCATCCGTGTCAATTGTTCTTCACTTGTTATTTTGGTATTCACATCGTCTTGATCTGGCAACAGGAGCTCCCGTGGGTGGCCACTGTGTCCCTCTGACAAACTCCCGTTTATTTTGAGCACTGTTTTCTAGTTCTTTGTGTCTCTACCATTCCTTGGCCCTGGAATTTTTGTTTCTTTATAGACTCTTGAATGGGGAATAGTCTTAAAATCAAGATCTGCATATAGTAATCCCTCTGTATCCCTGGTAATTCCTCTGTGTCCCTAAACAATACATTTCAAGATCTCTAATGGATGACAAAAATATTGTACATAATATCAAATCCCAAGCATGCAACTGACCTTCCAGACAAGATGGCTCCTGAAGGACTGCTGGGCAGGTCCCTCGTACAATGTGGACACACTGGATTAAGGTATGCTTGCTCATTGACGGGACAGAGTAATACAAAATTTCATTAGGCTATTCTAAGAAGCCTTTGATATGAATTGTCTATTTCCATAATTTTCCATCCAATATTTCCAGAGTTTAGTTGATGAGCTAGGACGAGCCTAACTGTGCTTGGTAGGGTTGCTGCTGGCGAAATTACTTTGTTTCTTTTTTTCTTTGCTCATTTAGTAAAAACAGATTGTTTGTGTGTATGTGTGTATATTTATGTATGTGTATGTATCTATGGGGTGTGTGTGGGGGTGTGTATGTGTGTGTTATGTGTATCTGTGTGTGATGTATCTGTATATATGGGCATATATGTGTATTTATCTGTAGTGTGTATGTTGTGTATGTATGCGTGTATATATGTATGTGTTGTATGTGTGTTGTGTATATGTGTGTGTTGTGTATGTGGTGTGGTGTGTGTGTGTGTGTGTGTGTGTGGTATACTAGCCAAAAGACACACACATATTCCTATGTAAGCACACATTCTAGAAACCCGAGTTCACTTCTTCAGAGTTCTTGTTCACCTCCCTCCATGAAATATTTGTATGATGTTTCCCACAGTGAGAACTCTGGCTCTGCTCCTATCAGTATCAGTCTTTACTCAGTCCTTCTAGATGTCTAACTCAGTTATACAGCATCCTTATCTACGCCTTCCACAGGAATATAGCCTATTCAGTTCTTCCCACATGGAGGTCTGTAGTCAGACCTCTGATCAGCAGGCACTTCTGTTCCCCACCTCTTGCTACCTCCCCTTTGCACCTTTCTCTTCGTTGTCTTTTTCATCCTCCCACCCACAACCTTTTCTTTCCCATCTTCCTTTACCATGGTCTGACACTTGTTTCAGATAGAATTATTTTCATTTTGTTCGGGCATTAATATTTCCATCTTCCCTTCCTCTATTCTTACTGCTTCTGCTTTATTTTTGAATACGAGACTCATCAACATGTCTTTCAAAATTCAAATATAACAGAGGTTTAGTTATAAAAATATTCTCCTACTTTCTCATCTTTTCCCCCTGGGAGGTAATTCAACATTATTGTTTCTTGATATTTCTCTTCCCCTGTGCCCCGCCTCCCACCCTCCACCCCCAATATTTTGTGTTGTTTGGTTGTTGTGGTTTTGGTAAAAATAATTCCATTTTCCATGTTTCTTCTTCTCTTCCTCTCTCCCACAGGAAAGGTACCAGACACTAATGTGTCTCTGCCTCATAACTCACTCATAGTACTTGTCTCTCAGACAATGTTTCTCTTGCTTGAGCTACACCAACTTGGCCAAAGGATTCCCACTGCTCCATTTCTTCATCTGCTGAATGTGGTCATTCCAAAGAGTCTGTCTCTCTTATCTTTTACTGCAAGAATGTTGGCTGTGGAATAAATTTAGTTTTTTACTTCTTATCCATTATAAATTTAAGTGTGTGCTCAAAGGTGGGAAACAAAGCCTCAAATAGATACTTTGGAGCAGACGGCGTAGAGCCAAGGCTGAGGCAAGTCCTGTCGGAGCACCATAAGTGTCTCTCATACTTTCCATGTCTAGACGCTCAGCTCAGCTCTGGCATCCTCTCTGTCATCTCTGTGTTCTTCTCCATCAGAGATCTGCCAGCTTAGGACCTGACTCCCAGTGCCTTCTGCAGAAGCCTTTGTGGTCCAACCAAGTGCATCTTTATCTAGGCAGTATTTGGTCTCTAGCTTCCTGAGGGAAAGACCCAATTCTGGAGGTCCAAAGCCTTGTAGACATGTTGGCTTTAATTTCTTGCACCTATAGTGCAGGATTGAGTGCCTAAGAACTGTCCTTGAAGAGACTCCCAGCTGATTAAGGTATAATCAGTGCAGGAGTGTAGGGGAAAGGAGAGGGTACCCAGATGTGACATCTCTCCTGACCACCCTCACCCTAGAGAATGTTTGTGCATTCCCAAAGAGGCTATGGAATTTGAGGGGAACCTCAATTTAGCATCAGAGGCAAGTGCCCAGGTCTTGTGCTGCATAACTGACCTCAAGTGGCAGCTGAGCATTGTGCTTGGGACACAGAGTCTACGGAAGCCACACAACCCGGGCGGGGACTTTACTTCTTTGCAACTTTGTCTATGAAATAATTTCTCTCCGGAGTTTGTATGGGAATGTAATCCCAGTGATGAAGAGGCAGAGACAGAGGGTCTCTGGGGATCCTTGTCAGCAAGCTCACTCTCATCTGCCGGCTTCAGGCCAGTGAGAGACCAAAAACCAAAGTAGGTGTCACCTAAGGAAGAGTGACACCCCAGCTATCTTTTGGCTTCTACATACATGTACATACACGCATATGTACCCACAAACACACATGTGCTGCATACATATATTCACACACACACAAATGTGAATCATACAAACACACAGACACACAATTAAAACTCAGACAAATACTTCTCTAAAAGATACTTGAACATACTTTAGGAGTTGAACTAACCTAGATGAGTTCCCAAACTCAGTATTAAAAGGAAAAATGTCTCTCAAATATAGTGCTTAGGTGGAAACATTTTATTCTTGATTTAGGGCAACTGGAAAACGTCATAGTTCAAATACAACATAACACAACACAACAACAGCAGGCGCTATCCAGAGGTTTGCCTCCTGGATGACTCTGGATCCTGACAAGAGGACAATATGAGCTAGCACATCTGGTAATAAGGAAACAGACTAAGGTTTTGTAATACAAGAGATGTCGATGGAATAAAGAAACTAGCCAGGGGGTATCATATCTCATTAGAAAAAAACACATGTAAATTAGGAGCTCATGTGACCACCCATTCTGATTAACTAGCTTTGTACATTGCTAGATAAATGCTCTTTGCAGGGAGCACAGCATCCATCAGTAGCTTACGTGGAGGTCGATGCTGCCTCTTCTAGGCAGTTGACGGTCTGTCTTCTTAGCACCGAGCCAGGGCGGCTGCAGTTGCTTGTAGCAATTAGTCCCTGTTGTGTGCAAAGACTCTAGTGTTGACTGAACCAATTAAAAGATCAATTAGTGGGACGCAAGTGCTCAGAGAGGTCGTTTGCTGTGACAGGGAGTCGGATCTCCATCCGTGTAGAGAACCTCAAGAAAAATCGTCGTTTAGAAGGATGGATTTTTGTTGTTGTTGCTGTTGCTGTTCCTAACCCTTTGGTCTTTAAAATGCCTGAACGTTGGTAATTATGCTGTGGAAACTATTAGTTGGTGGGCTAGTATGACAAAGGGCCTTTATTTTATTAAAGTGCATTTTATTTTTAATTATGTGTACGTACGTAATTGTCTGTACACACAAAGGTAGGTGCTCACAGAGGCTGGGAGGAGGGGCGCATCCCATATTCTTGTGACTGGACTTACATGTGGCTTTGGAACAAAATTCACATCTTCCAGAGGAGCTGTAATCACATGCCACTGGGGGGGGGGTCTCTCCAGTCCCAACAAAGGGGTTTTCTGACAATAGAACTCTCATTTATAATAACTAAACAATAATAATTAGGGAAAAGTAATAAAATAACATTAGAGTTTGGATATGCGGTGCTTTACTTTTGTTTCTGTTACAGAACACCCAGGACATTATTTTTCTCCTTGTCATGTTACATTGGGCTTCTTATTTTCACATTTAAAGGAAAGGATATAAGAACCGGTTGTTCTAAGTTTTCTTCTCCATGTGGGATCTCAGCCTGTTAACCCACCACCACTACCACCACTCCCAGAATTCCAGCTTACTAAAATTATGACTTTGTTATCATCTTTTTATTAGATGAAAACTTGAAGATTGGTTTCACTTGAGTCTTTTAGGAAGGCAGGAGAATCTGAGGTTCATTGGAAGGCAGCATCCAAATGGCTGGGAATGTATGTGAAGCTGTGGTGGGAAGCCATCCTTGAGGGTGTTAGTCCTGTCCTTGGCAGTGTCAGCTGGACTAAAGATGACCCAGGAGACCCTCTGGAATTTTGTTTGTTTCCACAGAGACAGATCAGGTGCCTTCTGTGCCTAGCCCCTCACCAGGATATTTCTTGAGTTCCTATTCTTTCTCTAGCCAATGTTCTCCCAAAAGATGTGACTCAGCCAAACCCAGAAAAGAATCAAGGAGCCTTCTCTAGCAGAGCATGGGAAAGGAGATGAGCTCTGGGTCTTGGGAACTGTAGTAGCCTCTTCTGCCATTGCTCTGATAGAACACTCAAGACAAGAAGAGAATTCATTTTGGCTCATGGTTTCAGAGGGTAAGGAAAAATGTATTTTCCTAATTACATGATAGCATTTACCTGGAGTTCAAGATGGAACCATCCATCTTTGTGATTTTTAACAAAGACCTGCAAATATAAATTTCTGGCATGAGGCCAGATTGGCCCACAATAATCCTGCCTTGCATCAGCAAGAAAACACTGGCTAGTCTCACCAGGAGGTGTGGGCATCACCAGGGAAGGGCTTGCTGCCTGGACAGAATGGGCCCAAGAGGTACCATGTTTTGACACTGAAGACTCTATAGCTGCCTATGAGAGACTCCAGGTGGCCCAAGAACCAAGTAAGGGGAAAGAAATCACAAGGAAGATGTCAGCTGTAACTGATGACTCAGTTTTCTTTTCTTCTTTGCTGGAATTGAACAGAATCCTGTGCATGCCAGGCAGATTTTCTATCACTAAATCACCTTGAGTAGTCATTTCCTGCCCCTCAGAATCTGCCCTTAATTGGAAAATTGAGCTCTAGCTCTCTCTCTCTCTCTCTCTCTCTCTCTCTCTCTCTCTCTCTCTCTC
>JADRCG010010193.1:1272536-1309145 GCA_019844195.1 Rhabdomys dilectus | reverse complement strand
TATTTTATTTTATTTTATTTTATTTTATTTTATTTTATTTTATTTTATTTGTCTCTGCTGTCTGACCAGCAATGCCCAGTGATGCTCCCGCCTCTGCCTCACTCCCAAGCATTGGACTTACAGGTGTGTACATCCACGTGCCCGAGAGCTCTTGATGTACTCAGCCAATCACATGAGTTCTGGGAAATCTGACCTCATATTTGTCCAGCAAATGCTCTTACCCATGGAGCCATCTTTCTGGGTTCTTTATGTCTTTTAAAGAAGGATATATATCATTTTCCACAAATATTTTCTGCAGCCAAACATCTTAAATTATCTCTTAGTGGTCAGGTGCAAAGGCAGTTTGTAGCTCTGAGGAGAGCCAGGACCCACACACCCAGTACAACCATTTCTTTGGTGGTCCTTAAGCAAAGCGGTGAGCAAGTAACACAGTGGTATAACACTGATGAAACACGGTGGCATTTCACTGATGAAAGGCAAAGGAAGGTGAGAGGGCCTGGTGATACTGGGTGACATGCTAAGGGACACACGGTGACTCTGGGCAACGGCAGATCACAGCCATTTGGTTCCTACCACCTTAGCTTCTCAACTGGAAATCCCTCAAGGGAAAGGCTGCAGCTTCCTCATCTGGCTATCTCAAGATCCTCATAAATGTGTCCTAGATACACACCCCATATGCACTCACACACACATATACACACATGCACACACACGTACATGCACACACATATACCATAGATATAGGTATAGGTATAGATAGAGATAGAGATAAAGAGATAGATAGAGATAGATATAGCTGTGTATATACACACACCATGCACATAGACACACACTACACATACACATACACACTCACACACACAAATATACACTCATATACACCACAGACACACATGCCATACATACATATTATACACAATACACTCATACACATACATTTAACACACACATACATTTAACACACACATACATGCATACATATACACCATACATACATACACATGCACACACATCATATACACATATATACCACACACACAAACACATACATTTAACACACACATATATATACACCACACACACACACACACACACACACACACACACACACACACACACACGCCAGCTGAATGCACAGGTAGACATTACTGTGGCAGGGTGGACAGAAGACCTGAAGAAGACATTGAATCCTGCCCAGTGGAGATCACAGCTGAAGTGGAGCGTGAGTCTGAAAACAGCATTTATGAGACCTCAGCCCAGACTGAACAAAGGAGTTCTTGGTGAAGGCAAGGAAGGCACACATGTGTGGAAACTTGGAAAACCAAGAAATCAGCAGGCAATGCATTTTTGTCCCGATTTTAGTTTTCTTCTTAAACATCCATCAGCCCTCAGCTCATCGAAGGAGTCCGTGTTTTATTTTTACCCCTGCAATGAAAACATCGCAGCAGAGATACAAAAGCCCATCTTTTAAAGCAAATGCTGAAATAACAAACTTGCTCTAAAAATGAGTACTTAAGAAAATGGGCATCTTAAGTGGGCACGGCACCAACACGGTTACGCCAGTGTTTATTTTTCTGTGGAATGTGTGTGCACGTTGTGGGTTGTAAATGGAAACCTGGCCAATCCCAGCCAGGCATAAAGGAATCATTTAGGCTCCCTTCAAAATCATTAGGACTATGAGTCCTGACTTGAAGTGAGTGGCAGGCACAGGCTCCTGCCAACGGGGAAATGAGTGAGCTCTGCTACTTTTCAAAGTCATCAGGACTGGGGGAGGGGTGGGTTTCAGAGAGGTTTGCTCTCCCATGCAACTGTCAGATAATTATAACCTACACAGGTTGGAACATTTGCTAACTCATTGTCTCCACTCTGGTTGGCAGAGAAACTCACCAGCCACTCTTCTGGTATCTTTACCTGGAGTCTGAAAGACGTGTGCATAGTCTTGTAGCCACTCCTGTGGACACCAACCTGGAGCTCCAGGGAGCACCTTCTATATGAAGGGCCAACAGGATCCCCACACTCTATGCTTCTGGCACTGTCTCCTTTTCTAGAACATTAAGGAATGTTTGGTTTAGTGATGGGTACCTGAAAGGTTTCTGGACACCTGGCATACTAAAATCCTACAGGGATAGTCAAACTGTGATTTCTTTGGGCAATACTAGTTTAAAATAAGAATTCTTAGGCTACACAGGGTATTTAACCTATAGTTCTCAGAGTATAGGAGCTTACATATATGTGTTTCATGTGGCACTACTATAGAAAATTTACACCGGGACAGTGCACACCTATGAATCATTCAATCAAGTTAAAAATTCCAAAATTAAATCTCACTGTGTTTTAAGAAAATCTGTGGTTTTATATTGGACCATAATCATGGCTTTCCTGGGCTATATGGGGCCCATGAGCCATAGTTAGGACACCCCAGCTAATGCTGATATCTCTGTGGTTCAGAAGAGAACCTTTACATAGACAAAATGAGATTTTCTTTTCCCAACAGATATGTTTCATAGCTTACAGATTTTCTCTGGCTTTATATAAAGTCCTGAGTTACAAGGGAATTTTATCTCTTAAATAGAAAGATTGGCATCACACAGAGAAGTTTTAGATCATGGAGTGCAAAATCAAGTTAATTGTTTTCAACCAGCAGTAAAAAAAGAACAGAATAGAGTAAAATAAAGTCAACATTCTTTTTTATTTTAAGCATAGCCAGAAAAAGTACTGGTCACAAGATGGATACTGCAAAAAGATTATGACCCTGCCCATTTGGTTGTGTCAAAGAAACTAGCTCTGGGTCCCAAGCCACTGGTAGAACTATCCAGGTCTTAGGTGATCATTTATTCTGAACTAAGACATTTCATCCTGAAGGACATCATAGGACCCACAGAGGTTTGGAAAAAGGCTGCTGATAAGACTCTGGAAGTAAATAAGCAAGTCATAGGAAGTTCCTGAAACTTAGCAAATGGAAAAGATATCTCTACTCCAAAGGTTATATAAAGCTTAAGAACTACTGAAGGAAGAGTCTCTCTAACTTGTTGAGCTGTTTGTCACCTGTACAAAGAACTCTAAGGTCCCAGCTTTCATGAGCTGTTGCTGAGCTGGAGTGAACTTTTATAGACATGTCTGCCTTCTGGTCATAGCTTACAGGCTTCTGCAAACCCTCACCCATATGCCTATTAGCAACTTCAATAGACTCATTGACTCACCAAGTTGGACTTGCTGCTTCTGATGGCTGTTTTTGGTTTTTAATTTGACACACTTGGGAAGAGTGAACCTCACCTGAGAAATTGATATGTTCTGTTGTCCTGCTGGCATATGTGCAGGGCATTATTTTTTATTACTAATTGGTAGAGAGCAGCCCAGTCTACTGTGGCCAGTCCCACTTCTGAGTAAGTGAGCCTGGGTTGTATCTGAAAACTAGGTGAGCAAACCTGTAGGAGGTACTTTCCTGTCTCTGCTTCAGTTCCTGCCTCCAATCTCTGTCCTGAGTCTCTGCTCTGACCTCACTCAGTGATGGACTGTGACCTACAAGCCCAACATAAACTCTTTCCTCTCACAAACTGTTTACTTCAGCATTTACTGTGGCAATAGAGCAAGGAACAAGGTGTTACTTTCACCCATAAATGGAATGAGTACATGTGTCCTCAGGAGGTGTGTCACGTGCACTCTGAGTTCCCTATGAGTCAAGTCTCCCTCAGTGTCCTTGCTTCCTCTTGCTACTCCAGCTGACGTCTCCATCCTTCTCACACTGCTCCTTAACCTCAGAGGGTGACTTCTGAGGACTGAATAGATGCTCCCTCTTGTTTTCCACTCCCTAGGTCAGATCAACCTAGAAAGAAAGGTGGAGCTGGAGCCAGGCTTCACTGCTGAGTCTCCCTCAGAAGACCTGCCTGCGGTGAGTCCTGTGTCTCCAGTGAGAGACACTGACTGTCCTACTCCAGTCTCACAGCATCCTGATTAGAATGCACCATCTGTTTCTCCTGAAATAGGGACAAATTCAGGGAGGTGGCCATAAAGTATAACAGCATACATGCTTCAAAAAATATTCTATGTATAAAGTTTATACAGCAGAGGTAAGATATCATTCAGTCCTAGAAAATGCTTATTCGGTGGTGGGAAGACTACCATATAACAACATAACTCAAGAGGGAGCTGGGAGGTACCATGATGCACTCAGTGCAAACAGAGCTCAGAGATCCACAGGTATTCTATATTGTTGACTGAATGTATTTCCTGTTGATTGGAAAACACTTTAGAACAGGGTTTTTTTTTTTTTTAAGTCTAAATCAACAAATTTTAATTTAGGTCAATCAAAACTTCATTGTTAGGTTTTATTGTCTATTCAAGCAACATGTGGTTGAAAAAAGATCATATTTAAATATTTACCCAGCACAGTTCTAGGTGTCTGGAATGCACCAGAGAATCGGACCCAAACCCCTTCTTCACAGAGCCTACGTTCTATGGAGGCAGATTGAACAACGTTACTACTGACAAATTTCTTCTCTTAGTATTGGTAACTTCTGTGAAAGGAAGCAGACCTTGGCAAGGGAGGGATTGGGGTCCTGGGGACTGGTGGTTAGGTTGTGGGTCACTTGGTAAGGCTAGGCATCATGAAGACAAAATCGGGACAAACATCAGAGGGTGTCTGAGAGGTCCGCTCTTGAAGAAAACGTCCCCCAGTGCAGGGAGACTCCCTGGAGAGCTTACCCTAAAGCCAGTGTGGTCGGTGTAGAGTTACCAGGGCAAAGAAGGGTAACAAAGGATGTTATGGGGAACACAAGAGACCTATGACCTTCTTGGCTTTTCTGTGAAAAAGGGAGCACCACTAAAGGTTCTGGGCAGATGAGGGACAGGAGCTGACTGCCGTGACCACTGTTCTAGCTAACATATTGGCTCACTGTGGGGAGGAGAGTAGAAAACCAAGTTTCATTCAGTGGCTTGGACGGGTTCAGATGTGTCCCCTAAACATTCCCACGTTGGGAAATTGTTCCCTCTGCACTCATGAGTAGGCTTGGTAAATAGAGGCTTTCCCTTCTCAAAGGGAGTGATGTCACTGTCACAGGCGTGGGTTAGTGTTTCTGGGAATAGCTTTCTTACAGGGCTTCTCCTTCTCTATCATGCCTCCTTCCATATTCATGGAAGGATACAGGAGGTATCCTTCCATATCTAGGGCCACGTTCTTTGAACTTCCCAGTGTCCAGGAACACAAGCAAAGCAATGTTCCATTTTTCCACACTCCTCCCAGCGTGTGCTATTCATTCCTAAGTGCAGAGCAGGGACCACGCCAGGGATGATGAGGTTATCACAGAGAGGTCTTGTTAGCTCGGGCAAAGGTGCTTTGAATTCTGGTACCTACTAAAAGGGAAAGCTGAGAGACTGTAGTGAGCTAAAGAGAAGGGTCAGATGGCTCTAAGACGCTGAGTTTGACTAAGATAAAAACTGTTGTTCATTCAGCTCATATCTCAGGAACTGTGGGGTAGAACTGGCTTCAACATGCTGCCTAAACTCCATGACGGATTTGAAGTGATCTCTCCTCTAGAGGATTCACAGGGAACATAGAGCTTCTGGCCATCTTACATACAATTTATAAAACCATCCCCAACTTCCTGTTTCCCCTCATGGATTACTTTGTGCACTTTATTAAAAAAGAAGTTATCATTTACATAGGTGACCATGGAAGACTTCTGAATGAGCCAAACTACAGGTTTGGTGCCAGGTTTCGGGTTTAGGTTATTTTGGTGAATATAGAATTCTACTGAAATAACATTTTGTGGCTCCCATGTGCATGTAACTGCTACTCCACGTGCAAGCAATTAACTACTGATGTATGCACTTTTGTTCCAACCTGCGCTAAAAAAGAGACACATTCAATGAATTATATTTTTAGGATTGGAGTATTTTATAGTGATGATTGGGCAGTAACTATAGAAAGGGGGAAGAAACGTGCAGATCCTGCTGTGGAGGGTGATGGATCTCAGAGTGACTCCTGAGAGCTCCACAGAGCATTAAAAGCCCTTCCAGCGATGCCCATCTGTAGCCAGAAGGCACTATGTAAATTACAGAGCTCAAGCCTCCTCCTGGATTAAAAGCAAATGGGAAAAATGAGCTCCATCCTGTGAAGAGGCTGAGCCAAGAGGAGGCAGCCGAGTGGCAGATACGGAACCCAGGCACGGGGTGGGTAGACTCCCAGTTGGTGTTCTCACTGTTCCATACAGACCCCATCTGGGCTGGTTAATATTGATTACCAACTTGACAGGAGCTAGGAACCCCCAGGAGTCAACCTTCCAGGCATGCGTATGAGAGGTTTTCTAGATTAGGTTCTTGGAAGTGAAAAGACTCATCCTAAATGGGAAAGGCGTTTTGAGACACACTGCCTGTTCCTCCTCCCTTTCCTCCCTCCATGCCTGGCTGTTCCCTACCCCACATCATTATGGGGATGGCGGGGATGGCTGTAATGGCCACCTGAAAGATACCAATGTAGCACAAGAGCCACTTCGAGCTAAATATATTTGATCATTGAGATACAGAGATGCTCTTTGCCCTAGCACCGCCGGCCTGAGAGCAAGGCACACACCTCCAGTTCACCCGGAGGAAGTTGCTCTTCAATCCATACCAGAGCAAGGAAGGTGACTGCATCAAAGACAAAGATTCCCTGATCGATGCTGAGATGGGTTTGCGTTAGCGGACCTCCTAAAAATAGCCTGTATCTTCCTTTGCTTTCTCCGTGTGTATCCTGATCTCAGGTCCATAATGTATGGTCCTACCCTTTGAAATCTAGATTTTGTTTCCTCTGTGGAAAGGGCACAGGAATCTCGAAATCAAACTGCTTCTCTGAGTTACTCTCATCCTATGAGCACTGATATATCAGTATTCATAAAGTATTAATAAAATCTGTGTGCTCACTCTTCTCATAATCTGTGTTTACTCACTGCCAGTCACGGCCCCGCCCCTGATAACTAACTTGAGGGTAGATGAAAGATAATACTTCTTTTAAAAAATTGATCATAAGTAATGTTACCGCCACATCTGATACTGGATGAACGAAGCTTCTCCCCATGATGATTATACTATTCCCAGTCTCCCAGTTTTACCAAACAGGAGCATTTACATTCTACATTCAACCTCCTTTACCCTCAGCCCTAGACCTCAGAAGGGCAGCCTACCCCAGCTCCTAGGCTGGAGGAATCAGGCTGAGCCCCTCTCCACATGGTTACCTCAGCACTCCACAACACTGGTCCATCCATCCTATCTTCCTCTCTAAGCTCTGCTTGAGAACAAGGAACTTTAATCATTAAACCCTGTGTTTCCTACACGCCTAACTCAGAAACTAGAATCCAACACAGGGGCCAGTGGGAGGGTCTCTCCCTAACCCCAGGCCCTCCTCTTCAGACATGGAACATGGAGGAATCGCTGGGGCCAGTGGGAGGGCCTCTCCCTAGCACCAGGCCCTCTGCCTCAGACCTGGAGCATGGAGGAATTGCTAGCCACATGCTCTACATCCACCTTTGAGTATGTGACATGCTCATTTTAGTGCATTTTGAACAATGCATCTTTCCCCGATAACAAAGACTAGGTTCTCGCTTTTCTGTCGTATTAGTAACTTTTGGGTTCTGTGATCAAAATACCTGACAGAAAAATACGGAGTGGAAAGGCTCAGTTTGGAGGTTGGGTTCAAACATGTTTCAGAATATCATGGTGGGGAAGGCGTGGGAAGAGAATGGTCCAGCCTAGGGTGGTGGGAGTGGAGGGGAGGGTCCTCTCATCTCCTGTGGCACAACAGAAAACAGAGACTGAAGTTAGGATGAGTGCTGGGTTTTAGCCTTCACAGGCCCATCCATAGTAACTAACTTCCAGCATCCACACCCCACCAGAGAAAGGCTTTGCATCACTTAAAACATGGCACAACTTGGGGACCAAGACTCAAAAGATGTATGTGTAAGATATTCTGGGCTCAAAGACAGTACCAACCCCTATCAAACAGATGATTTTGTGAGCACACTGTTTCTCTGTTTCTCTCTTTACTCAGTACTTGTGTGATACAGTGTGTGTGTGTGTGTGTGTGTGTGTGTGTGTGTAAGTATGTGTGTTGTATGCATGTGCACATGTGTGTGTATGTGTGTGCATGTGTGTGTGGGAGTACTGTTGTGTGCGTGTGTACATGTGTGTGCGTGTGCATGTGTGTGTGCATGCATGTGTGTATGAATGTGTGTGTATATGTGTGTGTTGTGTGCATGTGCATGTATGGATATCTGTGTATGTGTCTGTGTATGTGTGTGCATGTGCATGCATGCATATGTGTGTATGTTCCAGTGGGCAGTCAGAACCATCTGCTATTTATTGTTCTAGATTTTATTATTTTTCTATTCTTCCCAATATCCTTGGTTTTATTGACTAAAATCAAGAATATTGTGTGCTTCTATATTGGATTTATTTCAGTGTCATGAATACTGAATGAGATTTTTAATACTCCCAAGGGCAGTTATGCCTTGTATTGGTATTCTGATTTCATTTTGGCTTCTAGACAGAAGTACTCACAGGATCATATACAAAGAAAGAATTCATACATATCTTGTTTATTTTAATCTGCTTGAAGTAAATTGCCCTTGCTGAAGTTAGCAGATACTCTAAAAGGGAGCTAAGACATACAAGAAGATATAGAATCTCCTTTCATGTCTGGGAGGAGGAAGTTGGTGAGTTGGGGCCCTAAGGATTATGGGTCCAATCTCTGGAGCCTATCAATGTCAGTTCATAATGAAAAGAGACTTTTATGGGTAAGACTGAGTCAGTAATTCAGTGGAACACATTGGGAACATGGACAGATTGCCATGGATTGTTCAGGTGACTCCCAAACCCAGTCACAAGAGAGTCACTTGTGAGAATTACCAGTCACAGACCTTAAGATTGACCAGACGAGCAGCTGAGTGGTAACAGTGAAGCCTGAGTCAGTGCTCAGGGATGCAGGCATCAGCTAAGAGACATCAGGGGCCACCAAACAAAGGACACCAGAGGCTGCTCCCAAGAGAAAGAACACTGGAGCCACACCCACTGAGCACCAAGGGCCACAGCCCATAGCTTAAGAAACAGGGAGAAGCTGTAAGATTCTCCCTTTATGCTTGTCAAGAGACCACAATGCTGCCAACTAATGACTTGACTTCGCTCCAGTGAAATTCCACCAGAGTCATCTGTGAAAGCAGCCACCGGGAGCTAGCAAGATGTATAACTGCAGTACTGTCTTTCCCTTGCCTTTATTTTAAAAGTAAAATCAGCATCATACCATTTTTGTCACATGCTTTCAATATCCAAAATAATATATTCCGGATAGAGTTCTAGTAACTGAATTAAATTTACTATATGAATGAATGCCCAATTTTCTCTAACTGATATTTTCTCATCATTTGTCTTAAACCAAACCAGTTTGTACCATCAAGTGTTGGCATGGAGGGGGTGCAGCTGTGTCAAACAGCCATTGATCAGGATATCCTATAAACCCTATACTGTATAGTGTTCACATAACTGCTAAGTTAGATAACAATTTCATTCAAGAAAACGCTGCACACATTTGTTTTTTTTTTTAAAGATGAACACCCTGATGGTAGACTTTCCAGACTATAGATGTGTAACCATTTAGAAAGCTCTTACCTGCACCCACTGTTCTAGGAATCATCACATTTCAGCATCCCCAGCTTCCCCGACAAGATGGTTGTCAGCTCCCATCCCAGCCTCTGTACTCAAAGGGTTTCTGTAGGTCTCGATGTGTGTTATCTTACCTGTTTATCTGCCCACAGGACCTGCATGTGGCTCTAGGCATCCACAGAGGATTGCTTTGAGAAACCCACTGGACGTCCATTACACATGCCTTCTTAAACAGCCAGTGCTTGTTCCTTGGGTTTTAGGTCCAGGATACTATTTCCAGAAGTTTCTGAAAGTCACTGTGCCCAACGTGCTAAGTAAGCCAAGCTGTATTCCAAGCTAGGTTCATTATGTAAGGGACAGATGACTTCCTGCTCAAGGCATTCCACATCTGGACCTGAAGCTCACTCTATGGTATTTCCCATGCCCATAGATGCTCCTCCTCTGCAGTGGGCATCTCCTCACTAATCTGTGCTTCCCAAGGCCTGGTGTGAACCAGACCAGACCTATGCCTCACAGCAGAGCAGTTTGTGACCAACAGTGCAGAGAGGGGCTAAGCATCTAGCATCTTCATTCAGCCACTCCAGTTCTTGCTGCCCTGAGGGCGTGATTGAACCTCCAGCATTTTAAAAAGGAGCCTGAAATGTATGTCTCAATGTGATCAATGTAAAATAGCAATAGTCCAAAGTGTTAAAATTACTTCATGAATCTTTCCATTGCCAGGACAAAGCAAAAGCCATCAACCCTCTATCCCAGCCTAGAACACTGTGGCTTCCAAAGGCCAGGATCTGTCTTCTGCTTCCTTCCCC
Source organism: Rhabdomys dilectus (assembly GCA_019844195.1). NCBI lineage: Eukaryota > Metazoa > Chordata > Mammalia > Rodentia > Muridae > Rhabdomys > Rhabdomys dilectus. The sequence goes on along the minus strand of JADRCG010010193.1, from coordinate 1,298,712 downwards.
ACTTCCCAGCAGCTCCTCAGTGCTGACTCCCCTCACAGAATCTCTCTTCACAACCCCTTCAAGGGTTCACTTTTCCACAGCTCAGCACCTCTCTGCGGGACTCTGAAGGGATTTTCCCTCTCAGGCCTTTAGTTCCTCAACCAGGAACTCTCTGCCCCCGGATTCCAGTTTCAAGGCACCAGCAAGCATTAAATGCAGAAATGGCCAGAACCAGGATTATGCTGACAATATTTTCTTGCTTCCAGGACTCTGGCAGTTTTGTTTGCTTGTTTGTTTGTTTGTTTGTTGTTTGTTTTTAGGCAGAAGGTTTGGTGCTTTGCTTTCTTGTAGGGATCTGGCCCGTGTGTGTGTGTGTGTGTGTGTGTGTGTGTGTGTGTGTGTGCTCTATGAGAAGCAGCCTACATTTTCAGGAATGTTACTGAGATCTCTGACTTCTCATTACTGGTCACACTTTGCCCTTCCTCACACAGACCCCCTCCCCCTACTCCTTCCAATCCCCAGCTTAGCCACTTGTCATCGGGAACAAGGATCCAGGTTTGGGCATGGACGCCAGGAAGCCTCATAGCCCCTGAACCTTTCTCACACCTTACGTGACATTGTCCCTAGGGACAACTGGGCAGGACGGACGCCAAGCCTCGAGAACCCGCTCTGATTTGATGAGGCAGTCTGGCTTCTCTCTGCCTTTGGGCTCTCCAGCCAGTCAGCTTGGTTGTTTTCAGACCGTGATTAACCTTTTCTTTTCCTTTATATAATTTTTCCCTTCCCAGTTCAGGTTGCGACTGCCTTGGTCCTACCAGTCACAGTCACTTCCCAAAGATGCTCATATCTTCATTTTATTCCCAGGCGGGTCCCTATAGCGACCCATCCTATTCCTCGGGGTCACGTGCGCATGATCAGCATCACGTGATCAGGGAAGAACCACTTCAGGGGCGTGGATCACTCTGTGGTCTAGAATCTGTCTCTGGGTTCCGTTTGCCTCACCGCTGACCTTCTCTACTGTTCGACTCCACAATACCTAGATATCTTCCAGGAATTAGAAGATATAGCAGTGCGGGAATGAAGTATAAACTAGGTTCCTAAGTTTAGAATGCAAATCTTCAGGTGCTGGAGAGATGGCTTAATGAGTAAGAGCACTGGCTGCTCTTCCAGAGGTCCTGAGTTCAATTCCCAGCAACCACATGGTGGCTCACAGTCATCTGTAATGGAGTTTGATGCCCTCTTCTGGTGTGTGTGAAGAGAGAAATGGTGTACTCATATACATAAAATAAGTAAATCTTTTAAAAAACTGAAATGCAAATCTTCAACTTGACTCTCATGCAGTTGACTGGTGGCCATTTGATGAGTCCCTTTCTGAAATGGCTGGATGCTGCCACTTGGGTAGAGCATGTCAGCTGGGTGGGAGTTGCTTACTTTTAATTTCAAAGGTTGTAAGCAGAGGATTACAGAAGGAAAGGGCTCCCAGCCAGTGGATGCTCACACGTTCTATGTCCTTCTATTGCAGTTCTGAGTCCATCGGGCCATATTAGACCAGTGATGTTAGCTCTAAGATCCATCTCAATCAGGATCAAATAGACAGCACCCATGGGACATTAGGAAATACTTGGGGGTTACTTTGGTGTGTCACAAGGACTGGTGGGTTTTCAACAAGTTCAGGGGACAAAAATCAGCCACAAAATATGCAGAACGATGGCCACACTGTAAGGTATCACACATCCAGAAAGCCCATAGTGCTTCCATGAGAAGAGTCTAGCTTCTGACCTTGGCTTCTATTTTGAGTCTTCTTTCTGGTAGAGGATGGGACTCACGGACATCAAGCCAGGTTAAAGTGGGCGTGTAGTCGGGTCTACCTGTGACTCAGCACCAGTAGGATGGCTGGACTGAGAAAACCAAACAAATACTAATGAATGTACTGGAAAGTACCTGTAGCCATACACACTGCCTGACTGATCGATTCTGAAAGGCATGGCATGGAGGCAGCTGGAGCTGCTGATTCTCCATCTTCAACAGTCTATGTGGATGCTGGAATGAGCTAGTTCTCTGATTGGCTATATCCGGTTATAAACATGTTTCTGTGATTATTACCAAGGTTCATCCCTGGAAGAGAAGACAAGGCAGATATGACAGTAGGTGGATCCAGATAGTAGCCACCAGGTCATTTCATCTCCCCTGTATGAAACTGCCATCCTGACTGAACCACTGAGATACATCCCCAGTTGTTCCAAGGAACCAAATGAATCTCACTTTAAAAACTGGTTTTAAAATGATTATTGTGTCATATGTGTATATGCATTCACATTTATGCATGTTGCCCAAGCGTGCATGTATACCCGTGTGTGGGTCATATGTGCCACAGAGCATATGTGAAGGTCAAAAGACAACTTTGAAAGTTAGCTCTCTCATTCCACCGTGGGCTCTAGAATTGAAGCCACATCTCTGTGCCAAGCACTCCTCCCCACTGAGCCACCTCACTGGCCCCCAGATGACCAACAATTAGCCTTCTCACCAATGCTGAAGGCTCGTACCAAATATACTGGATTTTTGTGGCTATTACACTAAGATACCACCACCAACAACAGAGATGTCCCTCTCGACAATATTAAAGCTAAAAACCACAAGTTAATGTGGTAACTGAGCTGGCTCCTCCCAAATAGGCCAGAACCAGCCACCCCATGCCCTTCTGGCCCCTGGTTTCCAGCAGCAATCCTGGGCTTTCCTTAGTTTGAGGTTGACATGGTTTACCCCTGCTGCGTCTCCATGCTTCTCTCCTGGCTGAGGCTCCCAAGTCTCCAGTCTCCCTCTCATACAGGAAAGATGTTTGTTACTGGACTCAGCAGCTATCCTAATCCAGTATGATGTCACACCGACAGCCTTAAGTTACTAAATCTATAAACTACTTCCAAGTGAGGTCACATGTATCTTTGGAGGGAATCTATTCAAATGTTATGTGGGACAATAGGGTGGTGTCTCCAGGTAGTCACCCTGCTTTTAACTAACATGTGGCTTGGTTTGACAGGTGACTTGGTTCTGTAGCTTCCGGTCCTGTGCCCACTGGACAGGGAACAGTTAGGGCAAATAAATTATAAAAGCAAAGCTTTGGGGAGGGGTACAATGAAGACCTGCTAAGCTTCCTTCAGGGACAAGCATTTCAGACAGTGCCAGCTCCAACCCTCTGTGAGAAGCCTCATAAAACCTAGGCTCGATGGGAAGATGGTGTTTGAAATGGCCCAGGTTCCCTTTAATGGGCTGAAGAGAGGCAGCAGGTCCAGCGGTTGTTTGCTGTTAGCCACAGGAGGAGTCAGGGGGAGAGGGTGTAGCAAAGCAACAGAGCTGCAGCCAGATGTGGTTTTGTTTTCAGGAAAGTTTTCCAATTATTGTGTTCAACAGCGCAGGAGATGGAAATAGCCTCCTTCCCCTGCAGATCCCTTCAATGTGGGTGTGAATAGGACTCCCTCCTCCTGTCTGGGCACCCTGTCCCTTTCTGTCTACAGGCTCCCATTTTCTTCCTTCGTCATAAGAAAGGGCAGGAGTGTTTGTCTTTGGCTGCTATTGATGGCAGGAGCACTCTGTGGTTGAGCTAAGAAATTAACATGTAATTTGCTATTATAAAAGCAGTAATAGCATTTCGAGGTCTTCAAATGGCTTTTCTGGCTGTCAATCAGGGTTTGGTTCAAAGGTCACAGCACTCAGAACCTTTTCTTCCACCGGGAGCACCATCCTCAGTTTCCCTCACTGACACTGTCTTCTCCACATTGGCTTTTTGTCACAGCAGTCCACATCTTTAATTCCAGAAATATCTATTTACTGGTGGCCTGCTTCCTTCTTAGCAGGCTCAAGGAAGAACTAGCATACCCAGGACCTAGGACAGTGCCCAACCCGCGAGAGGCTGTCAATCCGTAGGTGCTGAGTAAGTAAGGTCATGTGTGGATGCGTGTGCTGTGCGCTGTGGCACACACTGGCTACCTCCTCAGAGCAGGTGCTGAGAAATGAGTCCCAGGGGCTTCCCGGTGAAGAGTGCAGGGTGTGTGTGTGCTTAGTGTTAGACTCTGCTGGGAGCCTTTGTTGCCATGCCTACAGAACTCTGCAGTAAGTCCTTTCTCTCGGGGTTACTAACAGGAGAACAGTAGGGATTGGCGCATGTGTTGGGAGTGGAACTTGACACATCCTGCATTCTTGGTAGCTATCCACTGCTGCTAAGGCACCTGTAACAGCTGGTACTGGGTACTTTGAGCAAGAACATGCTGTTGGCAACTGAATGAGGCAGGATTTGAACTCAGATCTGTCTTCTCTGTAGTCAAAGTCAAGTTTGGGCTACAACATTAAGTTGTCGGATGTGCCGGGTAGTTTTACATCAACCTGACCCAAGTTAGAGTTCTTTGGGAAGAAGAAACCTCAATTGAGGTAATGCCAAGATCGGCCAGTGGGCTAGGCTGTGGTGCACTGTCTTGATTGACAGTTGATGTGAGAGGACCTAGCCTGTGGTGAGTAGTGCCACCTCTAGGCAGGTGGCCCTGGATGACATAAGAAAGCAGGCAAAGCAACCTAGTAAGCATTGTGCCTCCATGGCTGTGTATCAGTTTCTGCCTTCAGGTTTCTGCCTTGAGTTTCTAGCCTTATTTCCCTGAATGTGTAAGGTAAAATAAACCCGTTCCTCTAAAAAATTCCTTTTGCTCAATAATAGGACCCAAAGTAAGACAGCTAGATGATCAGACTTAAAAGATTAGGGTGCAAGTCAACCCAAAGGTGGAGCATTGGGAGCCCCAAGAATCTCTGGGGTCATGTGGGTCATCTTGAAGATGTTGGCCCTCTTGGGAAAATTAGGACAGCTAATGTGGGAACACTCCTTCACGGTTGTCCCAAGCAGAGTCTGGTGGGTTTCACTTTGTCTTCACATTCAGAGCAGGATAAGCTGTGTCCACAACCCACAAGCAAGTACCATCAGATCTACAGGAAAAGCTCAGAGAGTTTGAGCATTTATATTCCAGATACCAGCCAGGTTATTTGCAATATGGTACATCCTTCAACTGAAGCAGCTGTAACCCCAGACTGAGACCTTATCTCTCCCCCTAACAGCTGTCTATCTGCTAAGATGCTCTTTTTCGGGTACTTCATAAGTATCTGCTTCCATCTCTGAACCCCAAGCCAAGCCCAGGAGTAATCCAAAGCATAGCCTACTGCCCCTTTATCCACTCCCAGATCATCTCTCCCTGCTGGTTACATCCTACCTCACCCACAATGACCATACTCTAGGCTTGGAACATAGACCTATTGCGACATTAGAATATTCTTAGGTACCCTGGTAGGGGTAAGTATGGGGTTTTCACCCCTCTTTCCCATGAACACTACCCTGCAAGTGTGACTCAGAACTAAGAGCTGCAGAACATTTCAGTTACAGTCTATGTGGCAGGTACCCATCCCGGTCACTAAGACTCACAGTTGCCTGAAAGTCTATGCCACTGTCTTCTCAACACTATAGCCCAGACACTGGATCCGTCTCCTGCGTTGGCTGTCCTTTCTCACACAGAGCTTTTAGAACCCAAATCTATTGAAGATAATTGACCAGTCACTTGACTGTACTTGGAAGAGATAAAAATACTTTGCTGAAATATTCATTTATTTAGCTCCTCTCTGACATTTCCGGAGCCATCGAACCAAAGCACCCGTCCTTTCTCCTCACTGAGGACGATGAAGTATCTGCTGTAACCCTGCAGGGTAGGGATCCGAGTGAGGATGTGTCAGTGCTCAGGGCAGGGATCCGGGTGTGGATGTGCCAACGGTCTGTGTCTTCACTTCCCAACCTTCCATAGCAACATTAATGAATTTCCAACCTGCCTTGTTTTGCTCGGTTTCTCTCTTTAGCATCTCTTGAGGATAGTCACATAGTTTTCTTATGAACTTTGCTCGCTATAAAAAGATTCACTCATTCTTTTCTGCTCTAGTTGGTGGGGCTGATATCATACCCCACCAGGAACCAGGCAGGGAAATTCCAAATTAATAAAACAGCAGCTTACATTTCCCCAACCTTACACCTCTTTTCCACACACATTCTGTGTCTTGTGTTAAGAACAGCTTAAATTACTGCTACTCATACTGTACCTAGATTTTTTTCTTGATTTAGTAATTTATCTCCTATTCTCGGGCCTTAGGAGATACAGTAGATAGATGTGGGGGCTGTAGAGATGGCTTGACAGTTAAGAGGACTTGATGTTCTTTAAAAACCCCAAGTTCAGTTTGCACCACCATTTTGGATGGCTCAAATCCCAGCCACCCTGAACTCCAATTCCAGGGCTTTGATGCCCTCTCTCAACACACGAGCATATGTGTCTACATGAATATATACATGCACACACACACACACACACACACACACACACACACATAGGCAAACATGCACACACATACATACACATGCATACACACATACACATGTGCACATACATATACACATGCACACACATGTATACACACTCATGCACAGTCATGCACACATACACACATACACAAACATGAACACACACACAAACAAGCATACATACTCTCACCCATACGTACACACACACATATATATATACATATGTACACATATACACACATACATGCATACACACACACATTTTTTAAAAGGAGAAGATGACAGTTTTATGGAAACCCTTACTGATCACTAAGTCATTCCTGAGAGCACAGTGCCCTCCATCTTTGTAACTGGGACTCCTGATTTGGGTGTCACGGAGACACTATTCAATGCTTAAGGTCTTCTGAGAGGCATTCTAGGCTGCTGCCCATGTGCATGGTGAGCACTGGATTGGACACTTTCCCTTAGAGACAGCTCTGTTCACCAGGAGTGGGGAAATCTATGAAAGTTCTTTCTTCTGCCTTTGTAATGTTTTATGGCTGAACAGGAAGGCTCGGGATGTTAGCAGCTATGAATTCCTTCCATGCACTCTTTCTCAGGGCCGGCAGCCTGCTCTTCTAGGTGAAGGTGGTTCTCTGACTCTGATGACTGATTTGTGATCTGACTTTTGGTGTGTGAGAAAAGAGATATCCATTGTCCAGTCTGTAGGGGAAAAGGGAGACTTGTCCTGAGATCCCCTTTGAAAGGAGTTAAAGATGACTGCTGGCATACTTACAGAAAGGGCCCTGTCCCACTCACAGTACGTCAGAATTTCATAATAATGTCCCAGGTTGGAAACAGCTCTCTATAAATTACAGAAAATCAAAGTGATAGGACAGAGATGTTTCCTGTCAGGGATGTCTGACTTTCATAGCTGAGTCTGGCTGATTCCAGAACCTTCCCAACGGTAAGTTGCCTCTAGCGTAGGACTTCTCACCTTTGAACTATGCCCTCTTCCTGCTTCCAGCTCTGCAGGTAGAGCATTTTGTTGCATTTCTGCTCCTCGGACCTTATCTTTCCCCCCAACAGCTGTCTATCTGCTGGGGGAGCCAAGAGCATGTGCTCTCCTCTGTCTGTGGCGACCCAGCATCATCCAGGCACTGCCAACATTCATTCTCCTGTTGGGGGGCACACCCACCCCTGAGAGCATTGCTTCAGTGAAAGATGGTTGGAAGTGCCGATTTGCCAGTCATGAGGATCTGAGTGACCAAGTGTGGACAATTCAGAAGGCTCCACTGACTTTGTTCATTAGTAAGACCTTTCACGCCTTATATTAAGAGCATCTGATCTACAGAGGCCTTGAGTTACTTCTCCGGGACCCTTGTTGGGTAGCTCATAATTGCCTGAAACTTCAGCTCCAGGGGATCAGTCACCCTCTTCTGGCCTCTGTGGGTGCTTACATGCAGACAGACACATGTACGCATACTTTAAAATATAAGAGAAATAGTCGATCATACATAGTCCATCACACAAAAATCATCACAACCAACAAAACAAATGAGTTTTTTTAACTACTATATAGTTTCTTTTGATATATTTTCCCCTTACCTTTCCTCCTTCCAACTTCTCCCACTTACTCCCCCTTGTTCTCTTCCAAATTCAAGACCTCTTTCCTCATTAATTGGCGCTACCTAGAGTTGTGTATGTGTTTCTTAATATAGAGTAAGCCTTGTAGACTTGCTGCTCTTCGTTAAAGTGAAAGACATTTAAAGAGATGGCAGTGTTTGCTTTCTCTGGTGGAGCATAACAGAACCTTGAGACCCAGCAGGCCCTGAGCTACAGATGGCTTGGCTTTTGAACCTATCAGCAAACTATCCTGTGACCCGTGCTTACTGCAAACTCCAGAACTTGGAGAGCTCAGAAAGCAGCCTTTTAGCATAGAAAAGCAGGTTTCAACACAAGCAGAAAGAAGCAAAACAGGGGCTGGAGGTTGCTGGGTGTTTCAGCAGGACCTCTAAGTGGGAGGCTTGGCACCCTATAGGGTTGAGTAGGCGAGGCCTCTGCTCTTTATTTCTTAATACTCTGCGAGCCCCTACCCGGTACCCCTGCGGAGGACACGCCCACTCCCATGATGCTGTGCACATAGTCATAGCCCTCCATCTTTTCATCTTCTGTTCATTTCCCTTTAACAAGAGGAATGAAGACCTCAGCTCTCACAGGCAGACCGCTGTTTTGTTTGGTCTGAAGTCAGATGGGAGGCCTCCAAGGAAAACTCCCTTTTAGCATTTTCCAATTAGAAAAGTGCTGTGCACCGCACCGAGGGCCGCGCTCTCCCCCACTCTCCACTTACTTTCCCTGCCATTATTTATCTGAGGAGATCATATTTCACGAAAGATTATTTTTTTCCTCTTACTGAAGAGAAGAAAATACATTTCTTTGTTGAAAGAAGCGGGGAACGATCCAGAAGAAAGAAAATCCCCAATCCCGTAGGGTTGTGAATCCTTTTCGAGCCATGGCGTTTTATAAGGACATGGGTCTTAGGAAGAACGGGAGTTTATAAAAGCAGCTTGCTGGATAAGGACCCATTTGTAAAGGCTTTTAGAAAATGCATTATTTACCCACTGGAGCTGTCGGTTATCATGTTTACTCAAGGGAAAGCAAATTTTCTCTTTTTTTAAATCTTGCCTAAGTTTTTCTTAAAACAGGCTGTTGACTGGAATCGATGTGGACAGTAGCCTAAAAGGACACAGGACAGCCTGGCCCCACTGGTACCTAAATAAATGGTCATCCAAGGTCGCGCCTTCTGTCAGCAGCAGATTTTGTTTCTGGGTAGCATGTCTTAAACACAAACTGCTAAAGACCCAAAGCTCAGATGAAAAAACTTTTGGGGGGCTGCAGAGGTGGGTTGGTAGATAAAGAGCTTGCTACATGAGGGCCTGAGTTTACCTTTCCTTGAGTGCATGGAAAGGTCTGAGTTCAGATCCCGAGCATCCACATGGTATGTGTTTGAAATTCTAGCACAGGGGACAGAGATAGGATCCCTAGAACTCATCCGCCAGTCTGTCTAGGCAAACTGATGAGAGTCACATTCAATGAGAGACGCTGTGTCAAAATTAACATGGAGAGTGACGGAAGAGAGATAATCTTGAGTCAACATCCAGGCAAATGTTCAAGCAAGCACTCCTGCAGACTCACGGGCACACATATACAAACACCACACACAGAGACAGGTGTGTGTGCGCGCACACACACACACACACACACACACACACACACTAGACTGACATATGCAATCTTAAAGTTAATAAACAAAAACCTTCAGGGTAAGGAGTTACTCAGTCCAAGAAACTCCTTAATTATGACAGGAGCGTGCACTGAATCCTCAGCGTCTGATGATGAAAACATTGGTAATTGCAGTTTCGCTTACATGGCAACTGATTGCTTACACGATGTAAGCAGATTTGATATGAAGTATAATCAATCTATTCTCCTGCCTTTCCTCCTCCATTAATAGGCTATCCTTTAGACAGAGAATTGCTGTCCTATCTGACTTGCTTTTCTGCCAGACCTGTCTAGAAAAGACTCTACACAGCCCCCAAATGCAGCCTGGAAGCTGTTTCCTTAGTAGATGTATTAGTCAGCGAGGCTGGTTATGCCGTGTAACAAGCATGCATGCAGCCACAGTGGCTCGACCACACATAGGTTATTTATCTCCAAGATAAAACCTTCTGTGGCTTTGGAAGATTCTTCAGAGAATTGTCTTTTATGTCCTAACCTAAGCATCTGGATTGTTCTGATCTTAGGTCTTCAGAATGTTAAGACAAAATCTCTGTTGTAAGTATTGAAACAAATAATTGCAGGTCGGGAAACTCCAGTTAGAAATGTTTGGCCAGACACGTGGTTCCAACCAGCTTGAAAGGACAGGGAAGTAGACTTCTCTGTGGGCCTATGAGAGGAGGGAGCCCACAGAAGTAGACCCAGATGTGAGAAAAATAAAGCAACCCAATGACCTAGCTCTTGGAAGGCATCAGGGCCACAGGCCTGAGTGCTCAAGATGGGGGCTCCAAAAGTCACTCTGGGGAGTCGGAATCCTGGTCCCAGTGTGAGGAAGCTCTAGAGCCAGGAGAATGGTGGGGGCTTCAGAATAGGATCATAGGATCCATGACACTCCTTTCACCCAAGGACAAAGCAGGGATTTTACCGATGAGAAGCTCCTCACAGGTGTCTTCCTCAGTGTCAACTTAGTTGGCTCAGTGGATGCTGCACTCACTGGGTACAGTCAGGAAGTTCACTTGTGAAGCTTACTGGATAGTGTCTACTGTGTTAGATCTCTCAACACGCACAGAGACTATGCCAGAACAGCCACATGCTTTCTGATTTACCTGGGCACAGTTCACATTCCAATTATTTATCCTTTCAAAGTATACATTGTAGTGGCTTTTGTTATATTGTTTTAGAATATAATTAGTTAGAATTTAATTAGAATTAGTTATTTGGACCAAAGGAGTGGCTCTGTGGGTAACGAAGGTTGCTGCCAAGGCTGACAATCTGAGTTCTATCCCAGGAACCTAGGTGGTAGAAGGACAGAAACGACTCCTGAAAATATCCTGTGACCTACATACATATACACACATGCACATACTCATTCATATGTGTACAGTCATGTGTGTGTGTGTGTGTGTGTGTGTGTATTCAAATTGAAGTGTGATCTTAAAAGTTTAGAATTGGGGTTGGAGAGATGGCTCAGAAGTTAAGAGCACTGGCTGCTTTTCCAGAGAACCCAGGTTCAATTCCCAGCACCTACCCAGTAGCTCACAACTGTCTATAACTCTTGTTCCAGGGAATCTGACACCCTCACCAGCCATATATGCAATTTTTAAAAAGTTTACAACTAGTCATGTAGTAATTGCAGAATTAACACCTAATATCATATCTTACTCTAGAACAGAGTCATCATTCTCTAAACTTCAAACCCACTAGCCCTCACTTCTCACACACCCTTCCCCAGATCCCAGCGACTATTGATCTGTCCTCTCCCAGTCTCTTAAAGAGGGGCCTGTTCTAGGCACTTCATGTGAGTTGAGTCCTAGGAAACATGGTCTTTTCATACCTGACTTCTTTTACTTGGCATTGTGGTCTAGGACCATCCATGTGGTAGCATTAAATACTACTAAATTGCCTCTTTTATAAGTAATGTTCTATTGCATGGATATGCACCCATTCTGTTGATGGATTCCTCAGTCATTGCACCCATTCTGTTGATGGATTCCTCAGTCATTAGCATGTGGAGACCAGGCACTTGTTTTCAGGTATCTTCCATCTGTCTCTGACTGGTCAACTTAATGTAAGTATGTCTTAAGAGCCCTGGAAACATCATCTTTTGGACCATGCTCTGTGGAATCCCTCATCCCAGGCATAGGCATCACTCTGGCACACTGAGTTCTAATCCTGATTTCTCTAGAATGTAAATGTGCTGGAGGGCACCGGTGGCTGTAGGATGGTTGCACTGATTACAAGGCCCCAGAAATTTACCTGTAAAGTGTTTATTCCCTTGCCTTGGCAGGGCGCTGCCTGCCTTCTTATCCTACTGTGTATTTATTATCTCATGTATCTCAGAGCAGACTCTCCCATGGAGCACAGAGAACACCTCTGTGAGGATGCACGTGACCTGACCACACGTCCCAGGCTGTGTGTTGAGGTGGGGACCATTGGAGTCTGGTAGAGAGCCACGTGGGAAAAGCTGTCAAGAGTAGCCAAAGGAAGATGAAGAGGAGAAACAATCATACAGTACAACTGTCACAGACAGAGACAAGGGCACAGGCTCAGGGTGACTACAAAGAACACAGGGGACTTGGTGTAGAGAAGAGAAGAAGCCAGGCTAGCTCAGACCATCAATAGTAAAGAGTAAGAAGTCAGGCTTAGAGTTCTCAGTGACGACGTTACAGTTTGCTCTTCGGTTTTGTGTTCTGTGTGTGCATGTGTGTGCATGTGTGTGCATGTGTGTGCTTCTGTCCCCTGGTGTGTTGATGAGAACTGTCTGCTAGGAAAAGCCAGGTTCATATTTCTGGGCATGAAAATATAGTTCAATCTCAGTATGGTTCTTCACACCTGGGGTTGGCCCCTCAGAGGGGCATGCAGCTCCAGACCCAAGGAGCAATGTGGGACTCACATCCATAACTGTGAGCAGGTCTACATGTGAGTACGGGAGGCCGATCCTCAACTTGTGAGCTGGGATAGATGCAGGTTTAAATTGTAAAGAGACATTTCTCCTGGTCCCTTAGCCAAAGGGAAAGGTACATTCCCCAGACACCTGTGAAGTCTGCTACATAGTTACCTTGTACTGTTACATTTCTCTCCCCGAGGAACTCCTCTAGGCAGCTGGGTCATACCCAAAGAGAACACACCTCTGTTGTAGAGTTTAGCTCTGTCCCTTGAGGGGTCAGAGAAAGGGGCTGTGACTGGTCACAGCTCTGACAAGTGGCAGGTGGAGTGCACACGTGTTCAGCTCACACTCCGCTCCTATCCCGGGCTGCTCTTTATGGGATGGTAGATTCTCAGGGCTGTTTGTGTAATTGCTTCTTGTAAATGAGTTCCTATTCTGTAAGGCTTTTCCGGTAAACCACTCTCCTTTGCCATCTGGTATCCAGTTGTTTTAACTGGGTTTCCAGTATCTGCATCAGCCCTTTACAAGAAAGAACCTTTTTAACCTTCGCAAAATGAAGTCACTGAAGTTTACACACTCAGTCTCATGGTTGTCTCAGAGTCACTTTGAAGCGAAGGCATGGAGAGCCTGAGAGACGGGACAAGACAGAGAAGACTCTGCTCATCCTTGTCTCAGCTGATCAGACAGGCTGGGCACCTTTGATGTTGCTGTGACTTCTTCCCCCTGCTTTGAGATCATCCACTTGGGAGACTTTTGCAATGGGGAGATAAAGAAGAAGCTTCTGGTGATAGTCTGGGAAGGAAGTGACCATCCTTGGATCCAGGTTAAACCAGATCTGCAAATCTTCTCTTGAATTAACTATCTTGTCACACCCCATGCGACTCTGACCAGCTGTTCTTCCTCTTTGCATACCCTTTCCTGCTTAAAACACACCTTGCTTGGAAGCACAGGAGCAGAGAGATGTGAGCATGTGCACACTGCTAGCCCTTAGTCCGACTGTGTCGCCATGGGCATGGGGACCACTGTGTGAATTGGGTTGATTTTTCCTAAATGTCCCACCAAGCAACACAGAATACAAAACACTTGAGATGCAGATAAGAATCTAAGTCCAAAGACTTTGGCTCTTGGACCACATGGCCTGTCTCTCTCATCTCCAATTCTAATGACTAGAGATAGCGTAGGCGTCTGGAGGCCTGAGGAAGAAGGAGCTCTAATTATGAAGAAAATCTAAACCTTTCTAAAAAGGGTTTTTCTGACGAACCGTGGAGAGAGTTTCAAATGATTTCCTGAGGGAAGGACCCTTCCCCCTGTGTCCTCCTGTCTGTCACTTTCTGTCCCCTGGTGTGTTGATGAGAACTGTCTGCTGGGAAAAGCCAGGTTCATATTCCTGGGCATGAGAATAAAGTTCATTTTCAGTCTAGTTCTTCTCATCTGGGGTGGGCCTCTCAGAGGAGCATGCAGCTGCAAACCTGAGGAGAAATGTGGGACTCCATCCATGCTGCGCAGACAGGCTTCCTCCATACCCACCTGTCATGACCCTTGTCTGTGGGGACCTCTGCCTCCCTTGTGCCGCCCCCTCCCTGACCAGCTCCTCCAAGCCCTGCTCTCTCCATCCTCACTGGCTTACTCTCTAACAGTCTCTCCCTCCGACTTACCTATCCCCTTGGCCACTCCCACACTCTTCACCTTGGTGAGCTCTGCATCTTGTGGTAAAGCTCTAGTGCCTGGGCCAGCAGATCAAGTCTCCCCTCCCCAGAGAGCTGGAGTCGTCATGGTTCTGAACGTCTCTGACACAATGGAAGTGAGTAACAACCTAAAGATGGGGCCACTCAAACCCACTTCTATTTCCTGCCTATTGTCCTGTGCCTGAAATTAAGTTAGCAGCTTTCTTGGAACACCTCAGGTTTAAATTTTCCTTCATATTCTGTAACGTTGTTTAGTTCACTTGCCTTTCTTCTTTCAGCCACATACAGAAGTGTCTGGAACCCAAAGAGAGACTTCAAGATGGGGCGTGTTGGCAAGCTTGCTGTGTTATCCTTGCTGTTTCCTGTTAACATGGTAAAGGATGCTCCACTTGTGGTCTTTCCAAAACCAAGAAGACAGAGCTTTGTCATTAATCTTGAATGTGAGGCCCATAAAGATGGGTCCTACTGAGATGATGCCCTGTGGGGTTTTCTTCTGAAGAGGAATGGAGTCTCTGTGCAAACTGGAGCCTATCACTGGGATGAGTAGAGTGGTTTGAACAGGGATCTGGGAGGCACGTGTGTTGAAACCCTAACCCTAATTCCTGCTCATGGTCTTCAGAGGGTTGGAAGGTGAATATGGTTATCAGGGTGATGTCCGGGGCTTCTTTAGGGGTTTTGAGAGAGCAGATGAGAGAGGAGGTGGGCACTTTCTAGCTCCATGCTATACCACACACTTCATTATGACTTCTTAACACTCTCACTGGACACCGAGCCGAGGCCCAGCCCTGGTTCCCGCTCTTGCGCCTCTCAGGCTCCCATGAGCCAAATAAACTTCTCTTCTTTATAAGTCAGTCAGCCTTGGCATTTTGTTTTAAATCAACAGAAAGCAGCCAGAGATCGGAAACATCGACAGGACCCACCCAAAGGATTTGGTCCCTTTGGAGACTGTAGTTTAAGCCGCCCGTCACTGCCAACTCTTTCCTAAGTGGTGTTCTTCATCCACCTGGTACCCGGGGCACTCAGCATGATCTGTGGCACACGAGAATGGCTCATCGAGAAAGGATGCAGCAGCTCCCTGGAAAACTCTGTTTAAAAGTACCATTGTGGGCTTGAGAGGTAGCTCAGGGGTTAATTTTTTAACCCCTGAAAAAATTAAAAAAAAAAAAAGCCTTTGCTGCTTTTCCAGAGGCCCTGGGTTAATTCCTACCACCCACACAGAGGTTCATAATTGTCTTTAACTCCAGCCTTAGGGGATCTTACACCCTCTTCTAGCCCCTACTGCCCACACATGATACATAGACATCCATGCAGGCAAATATTCATACATAAAAATCACTTTTAAGGTAACATAGCATAAGAGTTTTATTAGTTTTCAGACTAAATTACACAATTGGAAAGTTTTGTCAGAGGTAACAAGAGGCCGTCCTGCTGGTGACACAGGCTTAGAGAAACTTTGTTTAAGCCAGGCATAGAATCAGCATATGTTCCCATGACCCTGCTCAGGGCCACAGTAGAGGCAGTGAGAGAGCACAGAGTCTGCTTTGCCTGCTCACTTCTCTGAGGGGAGGTCTGCCTGTGGAGACACGTCTCTGCCATAGCCTGGGTGTGATTGCCCTTTAAGAAGGGACTGGATCCAGCATGAATCGCAGACGGTGCCGAAGCCCTTGTCCAGTATAAGCAGAGCAGGCCTGGAGTTTTAGCATTTGGGTGTTCCAAGGCAACATTTTGCTGAGAAATATTAAAGTGTAACCAAATCTTACAGAGAACACACTGTTCCTGCAATATTTCCAGGGCATCTGATCAATGGGGGATATGAGAAAGAGAAATAAACAAAAAAATAAGACAGAGAACCGAGCAGGCAAGTGAGCTCAAAGGAAGCCAAGCAGAACGAAGGAAATGATTCTCAAAGTAAATACAGATAGCTGAGGAAAGAAAGCCCAGTGCTAGGCAGAAAAGAAATGTCTGTCTGTCTTGCTCTGAGCCTGGGTCAGGCCACAGGAGTGTGATGGGGCTGTACTGGGGATTTTCATCTGGAGCCTCAGCTCTCCATAAGCTCAGCTGTCAGAGGCAATGCCAGGAGCAGGCAAGACAAAACCCAGTCAGGGAGGTACGGTTGCAGGATAAAACAGCCCCAACAGTATGGGAGCTGAGGGCTGGCTGCCAACAGGCCAGGCAGCCCTGAGACCCAGAGGGAATTTTATTTGAAAGAAAGCAGGGTTCTTGGTGGAGGGTGTGAATCAGATCATTGACGCAAACTCGGGGGACTCACCCAAGAGGACTCAGCAGTTTAAACCTCTTGGTGCTAGAGTTTTTTCCTACTCATTGGGCCCCAGGACACACAGAATACCCTCTGGTGACAGGAACATGTACATGACACCCACAGAGGGAGGATTCTCAACCTCAACAGCATTGACACTTGGGACCACATTGTCCTTGGCTGTGGAACAGTCATGGGGATTTTATGGCAGCGGACAGCAGCCATGGCTTCCTCTCAGATACCAACAATACTTGTCCTTCTAGTGCGCTCCCAAAATGAGCTTAGACATTGCCAAGTGTCCTTGGGGAGGAGTAGGGATAGTCACAATCACCACTGGTTGAGAAACCATGCTACAGATAAAGAAACCTCAACCCAGAAACATACATGGAACCTCTCAGGCTGGATAGGTAGAGGCTGCAAGAACAGAACCCCAGAACATAGGATATATCTGGAGCTTTTCACTCTCAGCAGGAAAAGACCACCCTGTCAGGTCAGGCCTTGGCAGACAGACGTGTGGGTTTGAGCCTGAGCTCCACATCTTCTTTACTGTCTCTCTGTCAACTAGGTTTCTCCGTACCTTTGAGTCTTGATGTATAAAAATGGCTTTGATGAGAATAACACCAACCTGCAGGGTTCTGGGCTTAGTCAAGCAAAGCTACACAAAGCGGGCAGGGCACAAGGCAGGCAAAGAGTGACTTATACAATGTCCTTGCAGCCTGACACATTTTCCATGGCTCCTAACTCAGGTCATTATCCGTGACCTTGACTTTGATGAGCTGTTCCTTTCTTGTTGTTTTTATGTGGTCCCTTCTGTCTGGGATACTTCCCACCCACCTGTTCATAAGGCTTTTTCTTCCCCACATTAGGAAATAGTTCTCTTGCATGTCCACAAAGATGAAGGGCTCTTATACTGTTTCCCTATAATAACCCCAGAGGGGTGGGCAGAAACAGCAACAGTGGGCAACCTGCTGGGTGGAAAGCCTGTTTGGAGGAGACCATGAAGGTATCATACAGGAAACAGTTTGCTCAGAGGATGCCTTAGAACCTACATTAGGGCCTGATTATGAAATCACCCCCCAACCCCCAAGAGAGAGATGTCCCAGGACAGCTTTGTGCCAAGTCACCAACTGAAGGGAAGCTGTCCCATACACTTGGTGAGCACCAAGAAGTGGTGACCAGTTGGGAAGTGGCTTAACCAGAAATCTGATATGGAACAATCACACTGACAGCAGTTTGCAATGTAAGTTTCCAAGTTTGTGGTGGGAAAAGACTAAGTTAAGCAACTACTGGTCAGAGTTCTTAAGGTTCAAAACTAAAGACCTGTGTAAAAAGTCTTTATATTATTAAGTGGTCATATTAATGGAGTTTGGGGTAGCAGGTCCATTCTTCATTAATTGATTGTGTTAATGAGACATAGAAAACAAAGATTATAAAAAAGTGGAGCATCACAGAAAGCTTTGAACCCTGCCTTGGCTGTGGTCCTTCCTAGCTAGGAACTGTCACAGAGTGCTGGAGCTGGAGGTAAGGAATGGGCAGTGGTCAAGTTAGAAAATGAATCTCAGATGTTTCTGTTTTAACCCTGGGAATAGAAATTGGTTCTCTCTGCTTGAATTTGAAATGGCAAGGTTCAGGCCAGCTAGGCATTATTCTTAGGGAGAAATAATATAATGACCACAGGGAGAGGGAGTTGGACTTGTTGGGGAAGAACTTGATCCAGGTCTGAGGCCAGGATAGGAGCCCTCTTGGACAGCACACCTCACCGTTGTGAGTCTCCATTGCAGAATAAAGTGCACCACTCACAAAACACTTCAGATTGTTTTGGAAAAATAAAAAGGTTTGCATGCTTGCTCATGTAGATCCCTGAAGTGCTGAAATTTACACACACCCCAATGGTAAGAGCATGCTCCAGTCCCCTCAGCCCCCGACTTAGAAACTCGAGCTCATGCAGTTAGCCAGCCTCTTAAGTCACAGCCATGCTTTCTCCCTGAGTCTCTCATAAATATATGCAGGATTCAAGAGACAGATGCAGGACCTAGAGTTCCCTTTTTACCTGGTTTCATGTAAGAAGCTGTGTTCTGAAGGCAGGATAGAAACCTTCCCTGGATAGCAAACTGCTGTGAGAGAGGCCAGAGGACGCCCCTGAACCCAGACGTGGCCTTTGATAGTCTTACAGATTCAGAGAAATTGTCAACTAACCAAAGGAGAATAACCGAAGCAGATTTTCCTCTCAAAGTCAAACCTTACCTTGTTCCTCTGTCCAAGTGCAGCCAGGTCTGGCCAGCTAGGAGCCTGCTGGGATCCCTGGAGTCTCACCAGAGCGAGCGAATGAGCTACTGGCCTAGTGCTAAGCCCTTTGCCCTCACCTGGGCTTTCAGGGAGCTGGAACCCTGAATTATTGATGCCCGCCTAAGTAAACAGTTCAGAAAATAGGAGGAGCCCCCTCCCCTCCCATCGCAGGAGGAAAGCACCTCCCTCAGGGCAGATACAGCGCTGGAAATGTAAACCTTACGCTCATGGAAGTCTTGGGCCAAATGCATCCTACATATTGGGGTTTCTCTCTGTCCTCTCTTATTGATTCAGAGAAATGGGCAACTGGCTGAAGGAGGGAAATGGAAACAGATTTCCTTCTCAAGGTCAAACCTTACCTCATTCTTCTGTCCAAGTGCAGCAAGCAGGGTGCCACCCAGACCCTCTCAGATTTGCTCCTGGAGTTAGGATTGTGACTAGTGACACAGAAGATTGTACAAGTTGATATTCAGACAACACAGTGTGAGCATATGCAATTGAAATGGATTCTAGAAACCTTTAAAGAGGCCCGAGGGAAGAGAGGGTGCAGAATAACACTTAGGGCCCTTCCGCCTTGTTTGATCAGTTGAAGGAGATGGAGGAGCTGGTTGGGAGGATGATTGACAGGAGGGAAGAAGGGAACAGGACAAGGATGAATGAAAGATGGCGAAGTCCAGTAATTGGACACTGTGTTGAGTCACAGGGAAGATGACCTCACGTTCGCACCTCTCAATGGTCACGTCACTCAACATGGTAGACCAGGCTGGGTGCTAAACTGTCTGCACTTCTCTCTCTAGGACTTGTGTCTGCCTACCTACAGGACAGGCTATTACTATGGGGTTCATTCTTGTCCAAGAGTGCCCATCAGACCAATTATTTTTCGTTCAACCAGTGTGTCTGAAGACCTACTGTGCACTTACATTGGCTTCTGTGTGCATGCTGAGTGAACAGTCTGTATTTCAGAGTTCCCAGAATAGTCAGAGGGGCCACTGAGGATATACAATTGCTGCCTTAAGCACCTCCATTTACTTTGGATAACAAGAGATAATTGAACACACTTTGCACTCCCCATGGATCTCACTGAGCCTTTAGGGGGTTTCAGACCAGGGCTGCTGCCAAAGGCAGTCCACCAGGGACAGATCCTAGGTTTAAAAGAACAGTTTTGTGCTTCCTCTGTAGAACTGGTTGGGAAGTAGTATTCAAGGAAGTGGGGTTATGGAAATGAAAGTAAGATGTTAAACAAAAAGAGAGATCACATTAGTAAGTGTTCAGGGTAATATTTAAAATGGCATGGCCCAATCTGGCTTGTTCTTATGGGGTTGCCATGTTCTTGACTTGACAAGGCTTGAGGCCAAGAGCAGTGTACTTGGCTCAGGCCAGCCAGAAGCACTGGCCCTGGCACCCATGAGACACCAGTGTGGGAGATGACTCTGCCAATCTCCCACACTATCTCCACAAAGCTTAGCTGGACCCCAGTCAATACCTGGCATCTACGCGGTACCTGGTAGAAATAAGACTCTAATGCTTAAAGATTATCCGAAGGCTTTCTATATTTGGTAATGCTCAATTAACAAGATTCCCACACACTTAGAGGTGTTACTCAATAACCAAACTAGATATTACAACTACCTCAGACTGCCAGAGTCACACGGACATCTTCCGACATTTTCTCCTCCTTCTCTGGTCCTCTCTCTTTTCCTTATCCTTGCTCCTCCCACATTAGCTCCTCCCGTTACAGCGTTTATTGTAAAATGTAGTGGGGGGAATATTCTGCTACAAGCCATTAGTTTCTTTAACAAAGATGTTTAAATCCTCACATCTAAATTAGAGGAGCAGGTACCAACCCTGACAGGCTTCAGGGTGAAGAGGTGATAAGTTACTTTATGTTTTTCAGAGTAGTACAGGGTCCAAGGTCAACCAAAAGGACCTCATTGTGTGCAAACGGTACTGTGACTCAACAAAGTGTGGGAGTATCATTTGAGGCCATGGCAATTAGAAGACACACGGTGACATAGGGAAGATCAGAGGACCCTGAGGACAGGTGGAATTTTTAAAAGCAGAAGAAGAGATTACCACACTGAACAAGGCTGGGGACGGGGGACAGTGGAGAAACATACGGCTTTCTCTTGGGAGATGTGAGCAAGCATCTACTCATCTCAGGTACCCCCTCCCCCCACAATGGACCAAAGAGATGATTCCACCTGGGTCCAGCTGGGTAAGCCCATGAATTAATTGGGATTACTTATGGGAGCGGAAATGAAGGGTGACTTTAAGGCAGCTTTGTCATCAGAAAGCCCAGGATGCCAAGTCATGTAAGCTGTCTCCCAGAGTTCTCTGCACAGCTTCAGGCTGCCCACTGAAGAGCCTCCCCTTCCCCAGCAGTTGCTCAGTGCTTATTTACAACCTCAGGGAGAGGCCTGTGAATCTTCTTTCTAAGCTTCCAGAGTTCCCCATGTTTCCCGAGCTTCCTGAATCTTCCCTCCTTTGTCCTCTTTAGAAGCGAATGTATCTGTTTGGAGTACATAGCCACTACATAGGAGAGCTTGACAGCCTTGGGGAAGCTCAGTTCAGTTCTTATGTCACTGTCTTAGTTAGGGTTTTACTGCCGTGAACAGACACCATGACCAAGGCAACTCTTATAAGGACAACATCTAAGGGGGCTGGCTTACAGGTTCAGATGTCTGGACCAGTATCATCAAGGTGGGAGCCTAGTAGCATCTAAGCAGGCATGGTGCAGGAGGAGCTGAGAGTTCTACATTTTCATCTGAAGGCTATTCGCAGAATATTGGCTTCCAGGTAGCTAAGAAGAAGGTCTTAAAGCCCACGCCCACAGTGACACACCTACTTCAACAAGGCCACACCTTCTAATAGTGCCACTCTCTGGTCTGAGCAGATACAAACCATCACAGTCACTATAGGAACATTTATGTATCTCCATGTCAGTGACTCCAAGCCTGGTCCATCATCTCTTAGCTAGATGATTCCATCACAGAGTTCCAGCCTCCCACTGCCCACTCCCAGAGCTTATCCAGACTGTGGAATGGCTGGAATATGACCTTGGGGTTAACACATGGGATCACGTCACTCACCCCGAGACAGGCTCCACTTTAAAATCCACCTCATGGCCTTCCCAGCTGCCGACTGTGTTACACTCTATGATCATCCTTCTTTTGTTCACACTAATCAGGCCCATTCACACACAAAGGCTTCCAGATCTAACTGGCTGAGGACATCTTTCTCCTGACTTTTACACACCTGCCTCCTTCCTGTTCACACACCCATCCATGCTTCCTCAGGTGGCAGTTTTACAGTGGCGGGTTCAGAGAGTCCTTCACCATAGCTGAAAAGCCGCCTGGTCACGGGTAGTGCTGACAAAGCTTCTGATTCTGACCCCCTTTGACATTCTCACCAGCCATAATTAGTGACTCTACCTGCTTACGTACTAATTTGGTTCGTCATCCCAGGTAGAGACTGAGCTTGATAAGAGTGAAGACCGGGTCCTGTTTTTCCCCCTCAGCATCTATCAAAGTACCTGGCACTTCACAGGCACTCAATAAATATAAATATATGCTTTGAGAATAAATAAATGATGAGAAATGAATCCTGGAGACGATGCTCAGAGCTGTCCTTGAACGAAAACCTTGACCACATTTACTCCTGGGCTGGGCTCTCTCTGAGGTACTGAGGAATATGGAGAAGAGATTGTACTGCCTGGGTGTATGGTTTAGACCACTGCTGCTCAGTTACACTGGCTGTGGTGATGGACGTGCTGTGTATCTACTGTCAATATGTCAGCCATCACCCACTCGTGACTACTGGGTACAGGAAATGTGCCTGATGCAGATGAGGGACTGGATCTTTGTTCTGAGGTAGCTTGGGCTACTTTTTAAACTGTTGCATGCAGACAGCGGCTGTTCTGTGGGGTAACATAGCTCTAGAGGGAAGTCAGGACCTAGAGCAGGAATTGAAGCAGAAGCCATGGAACAATACTTGCTGCTTTCTGGCTTGCTCTCCACAGCTTGCTCACCCTGTTTCCTGGGACTACCTGTCCAGGAATGGCCCAGCGCACAGTGGGACAGAACCTCCCAAGTCAATCATCAATCAATACAAAGCCCTACAGACTTGCTCAGAGGCCAGTCGATGGCGACCATTTCTCACTTGAGTTCCCTCTTGCCAGGTGATTGTAGTTGGTGTCAAGTTGACAGAGAACAGCCAGTACAGTGACTCAAGAAGCCAGCTATTTGGAAGCCCTGTCTAACCTATATTTCTAACCCTTTAGATTGGAATGTAAGCGTCTTTTGCTTACTCACTGCTCAGGCAAAGGGTTCTCTTCATGAATTCCTTCTCATGGTGAGTTTGAGCCATCCTACATTCCCATGGAAACCCAAGTATCTGTTGCTTTGATTTCTTGAGTGCCATTACCACTGCTACAGAAAGCTCAGAGGGTTGTAAATCACTAGCCAAGTACAACGTGTCACTAAAGGCCACCACACACAACACTGAGTCCTATAGTGGTGTTGGTGGGCTTCTTTTTGACCAACTGACACACAGATATCATGTGGCTTGTTCCCAATGGAAAAGCTTCCCAGAAAATGCTGGGTATGCCAGCTTGTCTCCTCCCTCCCCTTTGGTCATGACCATGGGTGGACTACAAGGATCATCTAGACTTGAATATGGATTTTGGCAATATAGAGAATCAAATGGCTTTAAAAGTCCATTTTCTAAAGAGACCTGTGTGTTGGCTTGCCCATTTTTCTATATTAATTATCCATGCATGCTCTTAGCTCCACTAAATTTTGCCTCCCAAAGATAATAAACTCTGAAGGAAGCTGAGATGGGTTTTCTGTAACAACACACTGTCTACAAATTCTAGGCATTGTGAGGAGGATGGGATTGGCCTGGTTCAGACTCCAAATGGTACACAGAGATATTATCTGTGGTAGTGGTGTCATTGAGTGATAGCGACCAAGAGGACTTCTCAGAGAGGCAGAGTCACAGGTTGAGGCCCATAGATATAACTGTGGCAGGGAAAAACCTGATCAGAGGGAAATGTCCCAGGGTCATGATGGATGGTCTTGAAACCTGGAGATGGGCCATCCCACACTAAGTCTTAGCAGTGGGCAGCACCCACATGTCCTGTGTCATCACAGAGTCATGGCTGTCTTGGAGACACCCCAGATTCCATCTCCTCTCCACTCTCATACGCTTTGACATGTGTTCCTGTGAGTCATTTTGGTTGATAAGATAAGATATCCTCCCAGAGCGTCAGCAACAGATGCTTTCCAATAATGATGACGGCTCTGCTGAATTTCAAAGCGCTGAGGATGCTCGGGAGACACCAGTGCATTCTGGGAAAGTCTGTCCCATGAGCACCAGTACAGTGCGCTTCCTCCAGCTGCCTCTGCATCTTCCTACTCATAACCTCTCCCCTCACACAGCTGTGTGTTCCCCTAATTGTACCGCAGCTCGGCACCATCGGAGCAGAGCCTTTGGTGACTCTCTAGCTGGCCCAGCTATGTCCTGTCTCGTACTGCCATGTCTGCATCTTGTCTCTTCCATCCTCATCCCTTAAACTTCTAGACTTCCATGAGGAGTTCATACACCAGAGGGATGAAATGGACTCTTGATTCTCCTCAACAGACATGCTGATACCATTTCCTTGGCTGCCTTATTGTGAGAGAAGCAGAGGCAGCAGAATAAGTACTGTGCTTGGTTTGGTAATAAGCCTGGCAACCCAGCTGTCCCCCACCAACATCAAAATCAAAGGCAGGCACCCCACAGGGTCCCACAACCCAATACCCAGAGGCAAAAGACAAACAGCAGCACTCTTGCACCCTAACAGAACCACTCATGTAGTGAGGGTGAAGTCTTCCATTGTTCCATGGTTATGGAGCAGTAGATCTCCGTGGTCCCCAGTGGGCTCTGCCTTCCCAGAAAGCAAGGTTCGTATCCCAGATGTCCTGAATCCCACAACTCCTCTGACCTCCTGTTCCCCCTTTGAATATTGCATTGTTTTAGCTTTCCCAGGCTCTGGTGGGGATTTAGCTTTTGCTAACATGTCTGTCCACAGTAAAAGCTAGCAATTGGGTGCTGATATTATTTTGGGGGCACATCTGCTGTCCTGGGAATCTTTGTGGTCACAAGTTTATTAGAAGGCACAGGAAGTAAGGGTGGGGGAGAGGGGCTCAGTGACAGGACCTTGATTGTTCACTCCTTGAAACTTATGTAAAATGCTGGGCATGGGAGTGTGTGTTTCTAAACCCAGCAGAGCGATAGAGACACGGGGATCCCTGGAGCTCGACAGCTACACATTCTGAGACAGTAACTGTCACTAGCTTAGAGGTCATCAACTTGGCTAAAGATGATATCTCTCTCAAATGGTTTAGATAGTGTTCCTAAGGATGACACCTGAGATTGTCCACTGGCCTCTTCTGTTCACAAGCATGCACATGTACACAGAAGCATGGGTGGTAAAAACAAAAATGGAAAACAAAACCAGCAAGTACAGAGAAGCTAAGAACTCACAAGGGGCTGGGGAAGTCTGATGGCTGAAAATTCCAACACTACTGTGCTTTGGTAAATTGATAGCCCTCAGCCGGGTGGTGGTGGCACATGCCTTTAATCCCAGCACTTGGGGGGCAGAGGCAGGCGGGATTTTTGAGTTCGAGGCCAGCCTGGTTTACCGAGTGAGTTCCAGGACAGCCAGGGCTACACAGAGAAACCCTGTCTTGAAAAAAAAAAAACCTAAATAAATAAATAAATAAATAAATAAA
The DNA here is from genome assembly GCA_019844195.1 of Rhabdomys dilectus. Taxonomy (NCBI): domain Eukaryota; kingdom Metazoa; phylum Chordata; class Mammalia; order Rodentia; family Muridae; genus Rhabdomys; species Rhabdomys dilectus. The sequence continues at coordinate 1,273,220 of JADRCG010010193.1, read as the reverse complement.
TAAATAAATAAATAAAATAAAAAATTGATAGTCCTCCCTCATCGCTCCGGGCTCATCATTTCCACTGAGCTCTGGAGTTTCTGACAGGTTTGTTGAACTCCAGTTTCACTGTCCTCAGTCAGGGCCAGAAACCAAACCGGATGCTTACTGTGCTTTGCCCACTCTGGAAAAACCTTGAACTCCTGGGGTTGAATCTAATGTCTCCATCTCGATGAAGGCACAAACCCTCTCTCTGTGGAGATATATCTTCATAAACTCTTTCAACCAATGCCACCTTCTTCCCCCCTGACCTTTTCTGTATGACACCAAGGAATTACCTAATCCTAATCAGTTTAGTGTTCTTCATCTAGAATCCTTGTACATAGATATCAAATTCTGAGATGACACCATTTTTTCTTTCTCTCTAACCATCTTACTTTATATATATATATATATATATATATATATATATATATATATATATATGTATATATCTATATATCTATATCTATATCTATATCTATATCTATATCTATATCTATATCTATATCTATATCTATATCTATATCTATATCTATATCTATATCTATATCTATATCTATATCTATATCTATATCTATATCTATATCTATATCTATATCTATATCTATATCTATATCTATATCTATATCTATATCTATATCTATATCTATATCTATATCTATA
>JADRCG010010193.1:1259761-1272136 GCA_019844195.1 Rhabdomys dilectus | reverse complement strand
TATATCTATATCTATATCTATATCTATATCTATATCTATATCTATATATATATATATATATATATATATATATATGTATATATCATTCCTGGTTGTCTGGCCCCATGAACTCTACGGAAGTTACTTAATGAAAGCGACTGTTCATTAATGTGCATGCAACAGGAGTGCTGGATGCGCTGGCAAACAACAGACTCACACTATGCTGAGAGATATTCAGCTCCCGATGCTCCACCTAACTAATGCTGCCAATTGTCGAGCATGGGACCAGCGGAGGGGTGAGGCTGAGCACTGGGGTAGAGAACAACTCAAGGAAGACTTCCAGAGTAAGCCCAGGGGAGGTCCACTTGCCGAAGCTTAAAGCAGCATCACTCAGCGTTAATACAGCACCAGTGCCTTGCAAACACTCTGCATAATTCCTATGCTTGGACTTAAGGAGACAGATGCCTGACAAATTGTCTGGGCCTTCAGGTTCCCCAGGTCTGTGCGAGCTTGCAGACACTTCCCTGTGAGCAAGTTTCGGTAGCACAGAAGTTGAAGACAACTTGATGAAAGGCTATCCAACGACAAAGGGCACCTTACTGGTTCTAAGGGCCCCCCTTCAGATACTCAGATACCTTATTAAAAGCACTTTAACATTTTCATGTGCTGTGTGTGCCCCCTGACATTTGTATATGCTATGTGTGCTCCCCAACATTCGCATGTGCTGTGTGTACTCCCCAGCATTTGCATGTGCTGTGTGTATGCTCTCCAGCACTCACATGTTCTGTGTGTGCCCCCAAAATTTACATGTTCTGTGTGTGCTCCCCAACATTTGCATATGCTGTGTGTACTCCCCAATATTTGCATGCTCTGTGTGTGCCCCCCAAAATTTGCATATGCTGTGTGTGCTCCCCAAAATTTGCATGTGCTATGTGTGTGCTCTCCAACATTTGCATGTGCTGTGTGTGCCCCCCAAAATTTGCATGTACTGTGTGCTCCTCAACACTTGTATGTTCTGTGTGTGTCCCCCCATTTGCATGTGCTGTGTGCACTCCCCAGCATTGGCATGTGCTCTGTGTGCCCTCCAAAATTTGTATGTGCTGTGTGTATGCTCTCCAGCACTCACATGTACTGTGTGTACTCCCCAATATTTGCATGTGCTGTGTGCTCCCCAAAATTTGCATGTGCTGTGTGTGCTCCCCAATGTTTGCATGTGCTGTGTGTATGCTCTCCAGCATTCACATGAGCTGTGTGTGCCCCCCAACATTTGCATGTGCTGTGTGTGCCCCCGACATTTGCATGTGCTGTGTGTGCTTCCCCCGTCTGTGCAGTTTCCCGTCTCTACATTTCTGGCCATTTACCCAGCACTGTCTAAAAGGTTTGTGAACAAGCGCAGTTGTTAGACCACATTGTTTATGGAACACTGACAAGAAAACATGCACACTCTTGATCCGGACAATTTTCTCCTAATATTTTCAATCCACAGTTGGCTGAATCCATAAATCTGAAGCCTACAGGGATAGATGACCAGCTATGATGTCTTAATAGCATTTTTAGTAAGCTATAGACTCTGAATGGCAATGGTGTATCATTGTGGGTTCACAGATCACAACAGGTGACCCCCACACACACAGCTAATGTAGAGTCCTAAGTACTGCTGGGGTAAGGAGAGTGTTGGAAACTTCTATGCCTTCCTGCCAATAGCACTATGGGTTTAAAGCTGTTCTAAAGATGGTGTATTGAAAATATAAAGATGAGCCAGGTGTGGTGGCCACGCCTTTAATCTTAACCCTTTAGAGACAGGCAGGCCAGAGCTACATATGATTCTCTCTTCTGAAACTAGATATTTGATAGATAGATAGATAGATAGATAGATAGATAGATAGATAGATAAATAGATAAATAGATAGATAGACAGACATATAGACAGACAAATAATTAGGTAAAATAAAGGATAAAGATTTAAATATAGTCTTAATTTTACTAGAAAAGTGAACACTATATATATGCATGCTGTGTGTGCTCCTCAACATTTGCATGTGCTGTGTATGTGTATCATATTTATATATGTATCATTTTATATATATATATATATATATATATATATATATATAATATTAATGGGGAACTAAAATGAAATGTAAAATAGTGGTCCCATTAATATATACACCAGAGAGATAAGCAAGAATTCTTCTCAGTTCCACTGACTTTCCTACACATACTGTGTAACCCTCCTCTGCTGTGGAGATTGTCTCCTACAAGGTGGTCCTTCTGGTGAATTACGGCTGATTGAACCAGGGAATCAATTTGTTCCAATTTGAGGCAATCATCTTCTCTATAAGAGTCTCCAGGGCTTGCTGAGGGGGCTGGCCCTGGCTACAGAGAAGGCCACCCAGAGGCAGGAAAATGTGAGCAATAAGGAAACGATGTAAACCAGGAATAAGACTCCATGTCTGTCCAGAAAGCATGTGCTGTAACTGTGCTGTCTGTACTTCTTGTGTGGGGCTATGCCCACATGCACGTCTTTCCTGGGACTCACGGAGTGCATTCGTGTACTCTGAATTATGTTGCCTGACCTTCTATTGATTCAGTTAGAATGCTTCAGTCTCTCTTGTGTCGGGGGAGCGGGACCGATCAAGAAAGGCTCCTATAGGATTTTTCTTACCATGGATATTAGTGAAATGTCACTTCCCATTTTACTTTCCATGTTAATAAGTGAGCATGGATATCTCTGAGGTTTAATGTAATACAAATAAACTCATTTGAATAATGGTGGTGGCTACATGGTGAATGGCTTCCCACAGACCCCAACTTTCAGTGATTTGACCCCTGAGCGTTCGGTGCTGTGGTGTAGGAGCTTGCTTGAGGAACAGATCTCCTTTCACTGTGCTACAATAGTTGATAAATGACAAAGATGGTGTTAGCATTTTATCATGAAATAGACTTTGTCTTGGATGATTTTCTTCCCAACTGCAGGTGACTGGAAGTGTTCTGAGTCTACTGGATGCAGGCTAGCCACTGCAGGGAAGTTATGTGGGGGATTGGGGGGTCATAGTCAACATGTCTTCAACACTGTTTTGAACCAACAGTGAGATTATTAGGTCTGCAATCAAACGGGACACCAGTTTTCAACGTTGTTTTCTCTCTTCAGTTCTCCGAGTTCTTGTCTGGATTTTTTTAAAAGTCTAATTTGGTTGGTCTATCCAAAGGGAGACAGTGTGGGAAGATCATGGAAATGTTTACATGGGTCAGACATATAAATGTCTGCATGCATCATCTTTACCCATTTGAGCCAGTCACCTAACCACAGGGCAGGTAGAGGTGTTTTGGATTTAATGGTAAATTAACGTTTAGGATAATGATAATGGTTATAGCAGATGATGATGCTTGAGGTACCCCATTAGGCCTTGCGCTAAGAGTTTTGATTTGTTCCTTTTTGGTCAACAAAATGAAGGCTAGGTCAAGTGCTTGCTCAAAGCCTCGGTGTGACTGTAATTTAGTGACCAAGGTCACTGCATGATGCCAAAGTCTGAATGGAAGCATGAAACCCAGTCTAGAATCCTCAGTGATGAGGACATACAGAGATGAACCCAGACAGCCAGACCGGCAAGGGGGCATGAGAATGGAGCACCAGTGGACCATAGGAGTTTGCCAGGTTGCCAACTGACTGGTATCTGATAACTGAGCCCAGGAGAGACTGGCAAAATCTTCCAGCTGAACCTGGCTCACACTTTTAACACAGAGAAATGTCAGCAGTGGATATCTACTTCGGCATCTGGAAATGTCACTTATTCTGGAGAGTGCTTACTGGACATGTACAAAGCCAGGGTTCCTGCCCCAGCACTGTGTGAGGCAGGTGTTGGCGACACAGCCATGTTCTTGCAAGGGAGAGCTGTTGGAGGGAAGGAGAAGTCACTGCCACTATCCTTCTAGTGAATTTGAGACCAGCCTGGGAAGGAGAAGAATCTGTCTCTAGAAACTAAACCAAACATGGACAAACAAAAGCATTGTGTTGAGCTCCTCAGTGAATGGGAAGCAGCCCCACACCCCACCCTGGGTAGAGGGATCTACTGTGCCCTCTGATTTCAATACCAACCTCATTCTGAAGCACTCTCACGGACACACCTAGACATAATGCTTAACTCTGAAAGTGCTTTCCTTCAAGACCCAGAGTCCATTTATCTCTGTATTTCACTGTCCAGTTGAAGGCCTGGACTTTGGTCTGGCAGAATAAAAAGTTCATTCTGTTTTGTTGAATGTGACTCATTTCTCAAATCACAGTGGCAGAAATTTAGAAGCTAAAGTTTTTACAATTCATAATGTGTGCCAGAGCCAATGACCACACACACACACACACACATACACACACACACACACACACACACACACACACACAGAGAGAGAGAGAGAGAGAGAGAGAGAGAGAGAGAGAGGTGCCTCCAGTAAATCAGCACATCATTTTAGGGAGCAAGTGGCAAAGTTACAAATAAAAGAAACAGGGTAAACAGTATCACCTTCGAAGGCAGGACTCCAGTGACTTCGATGAACTTCCAGTGACCTTCCTCTAATTAAGTCTCATTTCTCCAAGGTTTTCTTAAAGAAAGCAAATTCTTTTGTGGTCATTTATGAGCAGAGCAGGCCGTTTGAGCTCCTTAGAAAGATCTAAGTTGACCCAGTCCAGTGGCAGTTTCTCTTGCATGGTTTCAGTATTCTCAGCTGGCCGTCATGATGAATGGAACTGCAGGTTGTACTCTGCCTTTTGGCCATTTGTGTGACTTGAAGTCATTTGTAAATTATTGAGAGAGAAATCATTGCAAATGTCGAGAGAGCGTTTATATTTGAGTGATGGGGGTTTGAAATTAATACTGATAGCTACCTCATATCTTCAGCTGCTATAAAAGATGATTCTTTTTAGATGGTTTGCTTTGTTCCAAATGCCACTACAGATGTTTTAGCTTCCTCTCAGAATGTCCCGAGAACACATAAACTGTCAGAAAAGAAGTAAAAGTAATGACATGAACTCCTTATCTGTTCTAAAAGAAAACAAGAAAGAGCAAGCATTGGTTCTGCATATGGCTACTCAGACTGTCTGTAACTCCCGTCCAGGGGAACTGACTCCCCTTTCTGGCCTCCACAGGCACCACACTCACATGCACATACCCACACACAAATGCACAAGCACATACATGTGCTTTAAAATACACTAAATCTTGCAAACGAGAGAACTTGCGTAACTTTCAAGTGACAGCAGATGTTTTCTTCCCATCACTAGTATGGAAGGTGCCCACGTGTCCAGATGGGCAGGGTTTCCATGTAGTGATGGACTGGCGGGTTTTCTGTGTGGTGATGGACATACTCAGATTTTGCTAATTTTTCATCATGCTCTTGTCAACATTTTTGATATTTTAGGATCTCTGTGGAAAACTAGGGAGGGGGAAGGAAAGACAATATTAACCAAAATTTATAAGAATTTCATGTTGGAATAAAAAAATGCATTCTCCCGAAGTCATATGAGCCTGAAAAATTCTCAGCTACCATGAGAGGATGATGGATGATCCTGTCATACAGAGTAACCTCAGATCCCACTGGCTCAGTAAGAAATGTTAGTGTCTTCCTGTTCTGCACTGAGGAGGGTCTGCGATAACTGCTCTTCCATACTGATGGATGCAGGAATGCTCTCCCATTCTTCATTGAACATGGGTCTGTGATATTTACTCTTCAGTACCGGTGCAGAGGCCAGACTCCTTAAACTTTCACACCACCATTTTCTCCTGCAACTTCTATAGGAGCAGACTAAAGACCCATTATGAATTCAATATAAAATATCCCCCGGGGGCTCCTGTGTTTTGGTTCATAGCTCCTGGATTGTCATGCTATTAGGGTGATTTTGAGTCTTTGAGGGGCAAGAACTGCCTGGTGGAATAGATAAAGTCACTGAGGGCCACCCCAAATCCAGGCTACGTGTGGTTCTCTGTGCTTCCTGAGACACAACCTAGATCACCAATTTTCAGAACTGGAAGGTGGAGAGATAACTGTGCTTTGCAATATAGGTTTTCATCTTGGTGCCTAAGATCATTTATTACATAAGCATCTAGAAAAGTTTGTGACTTTCAAGACATCACAGAGACACTTGAGAGTGAGGAGCTAAGAGTCCCCCAGAAGCCACATGCTTACATCTCCTTTGCCCATCCAGTGATCGAGCATAACTCAAAGGTAGGACTCCTGGGAAGCACCGGGTACTTGTGAGGACCAGGGATCTTTACTAAAGCAGTTCTTTAGCCACACAGTGCACAAGGATGTTGAGTGAAAGACTGGACACCTACAAAGGGACCTGGATCTCCAACTGGAGAGAAATGGTTCTGTGATTAAGAGGAACTCTGGCTGTTCTATGCAGAGGATCTGGGTTCAGTTCCCAGCACCCACTGGCCAGTTCACAACCACAGGTACTCTGCTTCTGGGGGTGGGGGTTGTTACACTCTCCAGCTTCCATAGGCATAGGCACTGCATGTATACAGTACATGTACTATGTACTATGTACATGCAGACAAACACTCAAACACATAAAGTAAAAGTAAGTAAATCCCTAGAAGATGAACTGCATCTCAATTGCCAAAATTTCCCTGAAGGAACTTACACACACACACACACACACACACAGAGAGAGAGAGAGAGAGAGAGACAGAGAGAAAGACAGAGAGAGAGAGAGACACACACAGAGACAGAGAGACACAGAGACAGAGAGACACAGAGACAGAGACAGAGAGACAGACAGAGACAGACAGAGACAGAGAGATTCTCTCATGCTTGTATGTCCTCTTCTCAGCTCTGGAGTGACTGTGAGTGTAACTGTAACCCTGTTTGTTTGATCAGGTTATAGGCGCACTTCTCACACGTGGCACCGGACACTCAGTTCCCTCTAGAGCAGTGGTTCTCAACTCTTCTAAAATTTCTGACCGTTTAATACAGTCCCTCGTGCTGTGGTGACCCCCAATCATAGAATAGCTTTGGTTGCTACTTTCTAACTAACGTTGCTCCTGTTATGAATCAAAATGCCAACATCTGTGTTTTCTGATAGTCTTAAATGACCATGTGGAAGAGTCATTGGACTCTCAAAAGGGTCATGACCCACAGGTTAGAACTAATATTGTAAAGCCAAATTTAAACATAATTTATATAAGTATTCATAATAAAATACGATGCATTGAGGCAGTCCAGATTTAGGTCTTGTCAGAGAAAAATATCCGATTCATAGTCATTCGTTCAAGTGAATTTCCTTGAACTTGACCTTGCACTAAATAAAATGGGCAAGTGAAAATGTCCTTGCCTTGGCGGGTGAGACTAAAAAGCCCTTTCTAATGTCTCAGGAGGAGGGGAAGGGACTAAAGCCACCAGGAGAAAGTCCCCTCAGTATCTCACAGGTGCCTGCTTAAGGCACTCATCTGAATCACATATTCCTTAGGATGCAGTGACTGTAGGCTTCCTATGGATTACTTAAGTATCTCCCTCTTGGTACTTGCTCCCACTCGTTAATGTTTAAATGAGGGAAGAACAATATGTATTAACAATTCTAAACTAGTTTTTCCCTGACACTGGAGGCTGTTAAGCTCTACATTTTTTTTCAGGCTTATATGCCGATAGCTTTATTATATCATTTAATATTTCACTTTGCTGAATGGTCCTCTCCATGCCTCCCTTCTGTTGGAGTGCGGCCAGCACAATATCTGATTCTTCGTGTTCATTTTGTAGGATTGGCTCCTGTTATACTTTGAGATATTGATTTGTTCATCACTCCAAATTTAAAATCTGTAATGCAGTTTGTCTCTGGTACTTATGCACCCCCTAGGATAGTTGCTAAAGATAAAGCAAGACCCTGTTGTTAAGTGGACTATAGTTATAGACTGGGAGGTTTGGGGAGCACCAGGCTTCAGTTGCTAAAGGGCACCATTATTATTTCATAGTCTTGGCGGGGATAGGTCTCTGCCGGCGTCAGAGTGGCCCCGAGATTGGAAGAGTCTATCCTCTGAACCACACTGAAAACATTGACTTCAAATTCACTTATCCCTGGCAAGAGTCAACTTCCTGTTTTCCACAAAAATGGAATGAAGAGAGACTCAGAAGTCTTATGAATATCAAGTAACTCATTATAAAAAATATGTTTTGCCGAGCAAAATGAAATGAAGGCACGGCTTTTATGAGGATAAATGAAAGGAATCTAGGAGGGAGAGTGCTTTACTTAGCAATGTCTGGACTTAATCAGATATTCAGAGACTGGTTAGGTGGGAACTCCTACTCTCCCGCCCTTTGACTCCAATTTTGATTGTAATTAGATTTGAGTTGGTATAGTTTTCAAGTGAATGATACCCCTCAACTTAAAATCTATAAGGAATATGTTATATGTTATATTTCAACAGAGAATACTCTCTAAAAAGTAAATGCCACCTACAGTTTCATGCGTATTTTTAGTGGCCTTGATATGTACTTCCACTGCTGGTTCTTGTTCCCGAACAGTGGTGTGATGTCTACAAGAGTAACACTGCGAGGAAAGGCTCGGCCAACTCCATTTAACTAAAGTACAGATGCGGCATTGCTGACACACAACATCACTGAAACCGTACCACCTAACACACACTTTCTTAATTCACTCATTAGATGAACCCACAGTAATGTAGGAAGCATCTGCAACACGCCCAACCCTGGTTCACAAATGATGTCGATGTGTTTGTGAGGAGAGAGCTAATGTCCGTGCATCTCTCATGAGTTTGGTCTCTAGAAATTCTGTATCCTGGTTCCCAGAAAGGGTTACATCCTCACTATGAATCTGGGCAGGTTCTGTGCCTCAGTTGGCCATCCCAAAGTGGCCAGAGTGACAAGGTACACCTCCCAGGGAGCAAAACCTCTCATTTCAATGCATTTATCTTCAGAGTGTAAACCATTTTAAAGTATTCTTTCATAGGACCGCCTTCAGAACTTTGTTCTCTCTCTCTCTCTCTCTCTCTCTCTCTCTCTCTCTCTCTCTCTCTCCTTTTCCAAATGCTCGACCAAACACATCTGATTCCAGGCACCACATTGGCGACTGGAGAATCAACAGTGAAAATGTCCAGTCTGGACCTTTAGGAAGCCAGTAGCTCCAAGAACAGGAAGAAAGTTGAAGCAGAAAACAGTATCACGCGGGAGAAGTTAGTGTGTGTTCTTGCAGAAGTTCCCTGTATGATCCCTGAAAAGAGAAGATATGAATGAATACAGATTCTATTAGCAAAGAATCTAGATAGGAATGTACCCATTACTCTTTTAATAAAAATTATGCCTACGCATGTTTACATGCAGGCACATGTCTGTCTACAAGCATGTAGACCTTCCAAGATGCCATGAAAATAGTCCCACCTTCATTATATCGCTACAAAAATTTTCATCTTTGAAGGAACTGAACAACTATCCCTTCCCCAGGGCATAATGGCAAACCTACATTGGAGTCCATCCTTGCCCCTGGTGAGCCAATGATTTTTGGAGGGCTTACTTACAGAGGGCCTGTGGGTGGGGGTCCTGTGTGCAGGAACAGCCACATTGGGAGGGCTTCGCCCAGCAGAGATAATGAATGGATCCTTCATGGCTGTGTAAATGAAGCCCTTCCCCCTGTTCCTGCTTCTATAGTCTAGCCCCTCCCTGAGACCCAGAGACTGTATGCAATTAGGACTGAATTACATACAACTTGTTATAAGGGGCAGTTGGATGTTCAAGGTGAGGGTCCCAAGACTCTCCCCAACATCTTCTCTGAGAGAATGTCAATAACAAACACAGCTGTAATGACTTTTTGTGAGCTCGTCCATTTTAACTCCTGAAGAGGAGGTGGCTTCCTTTCAAGGATAGTGCTGTCTAGCGTGTTTTATTATCTAAGAATGATAGGGCACGCTTTAAATGCTTAATTTTAGTATTATCACATCATAATCTTTAATGCTTAGTAGTGAAGACACAGATATATGATTTAAAAAACATTTTTTGATGCAGTTCACACATTTTTTGGGAAAAAACATAGGTACAAAGCTTTTGCATATAAGGAGCAGCCCACCTTCTCTCCAGCCCATCATACCTTCTCTTTGGAACTGAGAAAACACTCTATGGTTTTGTCAAGGAGCATAAAGGGGAACATGCCTCAGAGACCAGAAAACAAAGCCCATGTTTCTCTTCCACCTCTCCAAGCCAAAACTTTGAGCCATGGAGGAGTAGATGAACGGGAAAGGTCGAGAAAGCTGGCTGGAGCCTCTGGGTGTTATGAGTCCCTGGGTGTTACCGGGCATGCTGGGTGTGTGGTTGTCTGCCCTCCCTACCCCAGTCCTACCACTTCTCAGTGCCTCAGTTAGCCAACGGATTGACCTCACTTCGGGTTTTATTGCATATTGATTTAAGAAACATGCCTGATAAAATGACCCCTTCTATTCATACATGAGGCCATGCCACTGATCTCAGTGCTGAGACATGTTGCGCATGTTTTATTATGATGAAACTGGGGTTTCTAAACTCTTCTCTAGTCCTGACTTTGTATGTTAGTAGACTCTTCTTTTAATGCTTTCCCTAGACCAATGTTCCTGCAAACAGCTGCACAAACATGCAGAAACTTGCAGTACACGTGTGCATGCCTCTGCACACCCATACACACACAGACATACACGCGGGTGCATGTACATTTTAGTTGTTGTACCCATGTTTGCGTGTGTAGGATAACTAGTCATAGTGGAAGAGAATTTGGTAACATGAAGCAGGCAATCCAGAAAGAAATTAGGTTTGTGGAACAGACCAACTGTTCTGAGGAAACTATGGGTGGCAAATGACAAGATTTAAACCATCTACCTGGCCGGATGACTGAGTTTATTCAGAAGACAGGTTCAGGAGTTTTGGAGGGAACTGAGCAACTAGGAAGACCAGCTTGCATTCTCCTATAGAATCTATACGCCTTTGGAGTAGGAATCTGTTTGGCAGCTAGACAATGCTTTTGGATATTTTGTTGAGGCCATTCATTCATTCCTGACACAAACATTTACTGAGTGTCTGTTCAGTGGGCTGGGCAAGCAGTGGAAGGTGGAAGTCAGCATCTGTCACCCACTTGTGAGAAGCCGACTGTGAGCATTGAACAGCCAGTCCCCAACAGGGCATCAAAGTCCTGAAGACGGACTACAGGGATGTCAGTGTATCCTAGCTAAGTTCCCTCCTGGGACCTATCTCAGTGCCAGTATCAGGAAACTGATCTAAAAGGAAGTTCATCTTGATCAGTGGGCTATTTAGACTGTACATCCTGTGCAAGAGCTGTTTTCTCTGAGCATTAGCTACTCTTTCGTAGGACTTGGGCTCCATTAGCAGAGAAGAGTCTCCACCCCTGTTATTCTCCAGTGTCAGTCAGGAGCCTGTGACATTGTGAATCTCTTGTTTGTCTTTTCACTGAAGGAGAAAAGCCAGCCTTGTTTATATTCCATGGGTTATTTGAATATAATGACATTGCAGACACTGTTACAGGAAATATTTTCTTGCAGTTATTTTGTTATGTCTCAATTCTGCACAGTGCTCAGCCAAGGAAGCTAAGAAAACAAATGTTACCAGATCTAAAAAAAAAAATTGAAGACAGAAGTATTCTCAGAACCCACTGCCTGCTACCAGTGGGAGCCTGACAGTGGTGCATGACCCCACAGTTCAGACTGGCAGAAGCAGAGGCTCTCAGAGTTACTGTGTAACTAACTTCTGATCTAAGAAAAAACCATTTAACTTTTTGCTACAATCATTTAGCATGTGTAAAGGTGAAGATAGCTGATTTTTACTTACCTGCATAAATAATGGCAATTTTGCCTCATGGAGAATAGCATATAGTATGACTCCTGCATGATTTATTCGTGGCAGAGAATTGAGCAAATGTGCATTTCCATTTAATTAAAAATTAAGAACAAAAACACTCATTCAAATGTGTTATAATTTGACTACCTTCTCCAAAATTACTTGTTTTGTCACAATAATAAAATGTTTGGCAATTGGGTAAAAGCCACCTCCAAAATCCATTGTCCCTTTTCTGTTCCTTTTGCTGACCTGAGAGAGAATCATGTTTGAAGATATCAGAGATATAGATTTTGACATTCCAGTCAGAATTTACAGTTCAAGGTTAGCAGCACTAATGGTAAGACCCTATTTCATAAAAGATATATATTGCTATAGAAAGATAGATAGATAGATAGATAGATAGATAGATAGATAGATAGATAGATTAAGTAGATAATAGATAGATTAGATAAATAGAGGGTGGGTAAGTGAATGGATGGATGGGTGAGTGGGTAGGTGGATGGGTGAGTTGATGGTGGATAGTGATAGATAGATAGATAGATAGATAGATAGATAGATAGATAGATAGATAGATAGATAGAT
>JADRCG010010193.1:1205254-1224091 GCA_019844195.1 Rhabdomys dilectus | reverse complement strand
AGATAGATAGATAGATAGATAGATAGATAGATAGATAGATAGATAGAGCCTCGAAGCACCTATGTCAGCTGAATTCATAATTCATAATTCATAATGGATTCCAGAGCTGGGGGACCTGTCGCCCCTTCTGTCCTCCATGGAAACTTGCATTCACATGCACACACCCACACACATACACACATAGAGTAAAGATAATAAAAACCAATCTTCAAGTAAAAGAATCTAAGATGAAAAAACTGAATTCTAAGGGGAGAGTTTCTCAGTTTTGTGCAGAAGAGAGAGAGAGAGAGAGAGAGAGAGAGAGAGAGAGAGAGAGAGACAGAGAGACAGAGAGACAGAGAGACAGAGAGACAGAGAGACAGAGAGAGATCCATAAGGTTTAGTATTGAACACAAGTTCTCTGTGCTATGACAGCTGGGGACAAGGGCTCCTGGACCCTTTCTCATAACCACAAGAAGCTGCTTGCAGTCTGAAATCCTACCAGAGGACAGAGTGGCCTTTGGGTGTGCTTAGAAGCACGAGAAACTGCCCGTGAGCACAGGCAGAGTGGAGAGTTAAGGCCGAGAAGGGGAGAAGTAACTGACTGGGGGGGGGGGAGGAGTAGGCAGGTGGTCTCCTCAGGTGTGCACTGGGGTGGAGGAGACTGGAAAGGGGAGGGAGACAGCCTCAGGCTGTGTGAGTCTCCTTGTTCCAGGAGCTGGGCTTCATTTCACACACAAGGAGAAGCCAGAGAAAACACCAGGAGGAGGAAGGGTAGGGGCCCCATGGGAGCCTTGCTTTTAGAAGCTTTTTCTGAGGCAGCAGGGGAAATATTTTGGAAGTCTTCCCGTTAGGACTGTGATCTCTGCGTCTAACTGCACAGGGATAAGGCAAGATGTCTTGTTGATGCCGTTCATTCGTTTGTGTTTATTTTTGTCTTTAGTGGAACAGTGAGTCAGAAGCTCTGGCGTTCCCCAGTGGTCCATACCACACCAAGATCCAGAAGCCATCACATTCACTAGGCAGTAAGACGTTCCTCTTCCCAGTATCCCATGAGCCCTTAGGACAAGAAGGAAGGGCAAAGGTTAAAGTGTCCCTCTACAGAATTGTGTCCCCCTTTTGTAAATAAGCAACAGTCTTAACAGTTATAGACTCTCTGGGATATTTGCTTAACAGTGTTGGGAGGAGCGGGCATTCTGGGGTAGCATATATAGGGAAAATTTTGATTCCGTATGGATGACTATCAATGCCAATGTGAATGGGCAGCAGAAGAAGATACCTGTTAGGGAGCGTCTTGGTGTTTCAGAGCTGACATAACAAATACTGCAGTTTATCGGAGTGCCTCAGAAACCAATAATTAACTGGGAGGCTAGAAGTCTGAGGCAAGGGTGCCAGTGTGACTGGGTACTGGAGCGGAGCACCATACTAGCTTGTAGGCAGCCACTTCTTCTTTATGAATCCATGTGTCCATTCTCAGCATGGTCACACAGTAGGGGGGACACTCAGCACACTGTGGGGGGGGGGTGCTCAGCACAGGCTCAGAGAGACAAAGCACTCAGCATGTACACAGGGTGGTAACAATCCCCCCCCATCTAAGGTCACGATTACAGTACTCCAGGACCCCACCCTTATCAGTGTCCTTAATTGCTTCCTTAGGCGTTCCATTTCCAAACAGTCACTTGGAGTTCAGAGAGTCAGGGTTGGAATTTTGCAAAGACACAAGCATTCAACTGATGACAACAGGTGATAAAGTTGTCTGTTGAAGAGGAGAAAATATTGGAGTTAGGGCTTTGGTTGGGGTAAAGAAAACTCCTAGGATGAGCCATCTGGGCAGTGGTGTGTACTGAGTGCCAAGCACTGGGCTAAACGTCACTGAGTCCTCACAATGGCCTGATATTGTTATGGTTGTTTAACAGAAGCTTCAGAAGTTCACTCCTGCTCACAATCAGAGAAGACAACATCCTTGTGAGGAAAGGGAACATCGTGACAGAGATCGAGCGCTCCACTGTTTAATCTAGCAGGGGTGCTGATACAGAATCTTGGAAAGATCTGGGGCAAGCCTGGCAGAGGGGAAGGGATGGAAACATGGCTTCTACACCCAAAACCTGGGGCAAGACTCCTGTCGAAGATATCAGTGCAAGAACAGTCAGATTCCAGGAATCAATGAAATCCTGAGATCAAGGTGATGGGGGAGTGGCTGGCTGTTCTCACAAAGTCAGGCAAGCTCTGAGGATCCCACAGGCACTTCCTGTTTCTCAGTACTCTGACACTTCAGGTCTTCACTGGGCCAGAAGCCTTACCAGGGTCTTGAATGTCCACTTGCCTTTCCTGGGTTCGCCTTTGTATGCTGAGCCAGATGTTCTCACCTGCCAGCAGGGAGGAACCGGGGAAACAGGGAGGCGCGTGAGCTGGACGATGCTTGTAAAGAGCTTTCAAAGTAAGTGTGGCTCACAAGCCGGTTTTTTATGGTGAGGTCTTTTCGCGTGATTATATTCTTCCCGAAAGATCCCTACAGGGTTTGAGGCTCCTTTTGTGTTTAGTGGCTGATTTCTGAGGTAGATTTTATATATCAATAAAAAGCATAATACAATGCTTTAACTAGTTTGGGACGCCTTTCTTAGACATCAAAGTCCTGGTTTCTAAAACCTCTAAACCAGTTTCCTTCAATTCCTCTTGCATCATGTCAGTGGGGACTGTCAGGGTTTTGGAAAGGAGAGGCAGACAGAATGACACGGTGTGTGTGTGTGTGGGGGGGTTACTTTGTGTCCGTGCGGAAGGTACCATCCCTTGTTTCAGGATGCTGTTTCTTGACCCTTAGAACTTTCCAGAGCTAGAGAGTGAAGAGACCTGGTTCTCCACTCCCCGACAGGTTGTCCTCAGCTCCATGTGTTCAGCTATTCTTGGCTCTTTGGCTTCTCCTAATATATGAAGACTTTCTTCCTCATTCCAGATCTGAGCCATGAGCAAGAGACAGGTCACTACTCACCATCAAAGGGCATAGAGCCAAGACCTTGACACACATGTGCCAAAAATATCCATTCCTGAGCATAGTTTAACAATCAGAATGTGTATGTGGCAACATTTGTTTCCCAAAAGCATAATCTTCCCTGCATTTCCTTTCAAAGGGTGCCAGGACAAAAGAGAAGGGTAGAAAAGGGAGAGGGGGAATCGGATGAATAGCACTCTTTATGTTAAAGGTGGGAGCGGTCTGAATGCACTCACAAACGGTCCCCAGATTTCCACATTCCCAGGGGCAAGAACCCATGGAGCTTCAGATCAGACAGTCCCATAACACTGTCTAATCCCAAGAAGGAACCAAAATTCAATTCAAGCTTCAATTGCGTGCCTTACCTATTATTCATTTCCTCGTGATATCGAATCACATCCTTTTCTGCTGTTGCCGACACGAGAAGATTTGCCAAAGCACACACATAGCAGGGGCAACAAGAAAGCATAGTTACACAGATCCAACACTGGTGTGTGTGCTTGGCCAGAGGTGACAGGACGAGAGGACTTGTTCCTGGACTGAGATATTTTAGAATGGGAATTAGTCGACACCTTCTTCATCCAAACTGGTTCCATTTGAATTCAAAGAACCAGAAGGACCATGTCAAGTTGCTTACTCTACTGATAGCCTAGATACCAGGACCCTGAGATAGCCCAAGTAAACATGGTGATAGGATGGAATGCACAAGATGAGACCTTCAAAGGGTTGTCCAGGAACATCAGCTGTGAGACTCAGCAAACCACTGCAGATATGGGAAACAGAGACCTACTTAAATCAAACTTCCTTGGGAAAAGCATGCTGCTGACTTCCACTCAGTCCAGACCAGCGTGACTGGGCAGCTAAAACCCAATGTATCACCTTGTGATATCTGTGGCCTCCATGCTCACAGATGCCATGATCTAATTCACTCACATGCTTTTCCACGTGGGAGCCATCACAGAGAGAAGTAGACAGGTTGAGTAAGGGTTGAGTTAAGAGACCCAGTGCATCCAGACTAGAGGAAAGAGGTCTTAGTGTTGACCAGAGATGTTATTTTAGGAACTCGGGATCCAGATTTCAGTTATTTAGGAATTTTAATGTAACATTCCCATTTTTCTCAAAGCTCATAAATCTGTGTATACCCAGGGAGACACCCATTTTAACCTTGGTGTAAGACATTGTAGAGGAGAGATGGAGACTACAGTTTGAGAATTTGTCATTTAATGGGTCATCTTACAAGTGGCAGGGAGTTTACAGAGAGTAAGGAATGAGGACCTTACACCTGCTTTATTTAAGCCAAACATATAATTGACATAGTGCCTTTTAAAGTTCCATCTCTTCAGTTGCTTCTGCATCATCCCAACAAGCCCTGTAAACATTCCCAAGTCTATGGTTCCAAATCTACACCCTAAGAACAGGTAGAGTATCTCTGCATGTGAGAGACGCAGCTTGGGGCTTCACACAGGCTGTTTGCCCATCTCTCAGCACTTAAGTGACAGCTGCCACAGATTTTATCACCCACTGTACAAATCTCAAGATGCAAAGTGAAAACATTTTACCAAAAAGGTCTTTTATACTTGCCCGTGTGTTTACTAATTTTGGTGTAAATGAATCAGATCTCTGCTGAAGAATCTCTACTCAGTGAAGGACCTTCTGACAGCTTTGTAGCGAAATCTCCCGTGGGGGTGGGTGGGTGGTGGGATTACCAGAGGCACTGGAGAGGTAGCTTAGGTTAGGAGCACTTGCTGTTCTTGCTGAGGATTAGAGTTCAGTTCCCAGCACCCATCTTCTGTGGCTCACAGATGCCTGAACATCAGCTCCTAAAGATCTGATGCTCTCTTCTGGCCTCTGTGGGTACTGCAGTCATCCCTCCCCCCCCCCACAACAATAAAATGAATCATTAAAAATTATTTTAGGTTTTATTTATTTGAAACTGAGTCTAATCTTCGAAGTAATTTTCTCTGGCTATAAAATCCTTACTTGAAATATTATTTCTTTTTGATCATTGCAACGGTATTGGTCCACCGTAGCAGTGGTTTTCAACCTTTGTAATACTGCAATGCATTCATACAGTTGTGTTGACCCCCAACTAAAAAAAGAATTGCTGCGACTTCATAACTGAAATTTTGCTACTGTTACAAATCGTGAAATGATACTGTGGGTCTGCGTTTCATCTCTATGCTGAGGTGTCAGGATGCCAATCAGGGAGATGAAAGTCAGAGGCACTAGGCGAAGTTACTTCCTCGCCATGATCGGGGTCCCAGGCTTGTGGGACACACTGCTCAGGGGAGGCAAAACCTAGCCTAAGATGGGGGCCCTAGCCAGTGTTTTTCCGGGTGAGAAATGGCACAGACTGGGACTGAGGCTGTGGTTGAGGGCAGGGGGGTTTCTGACTTAGCTCAGGGTGAGTATCGGGAGCACAGAGGGGTCTTCTGTGGGAAACTTATGTGTGTGCGGGTCCGTACTGATAAAGGCTTGCCCCCATGGTGATCTTTGAGGAAAGAGACAGTCCTTGTGTCCCCCCTCCCAATTACCAAAGTGTCTTTACTTTCTTACCTTTGTTCTCACCCCAGTACATTTTGATGGGTTTGTCATTAAGTTGTCATGTCCAGCATTCAGTGTCTTAGACTGTTTTGTGTTGCTATATCAATACATTAGAGACTAGGTAATTTGTTATGAAGAAAGTTGTCTTGTTCACAGTTCTCAAGGCTAGGACATGCGGCACTGAAGTGCTCCCCACTTGGGAGTTATTCTCACTGTCATCCCTGTCATTCCAGGGATGGGGCCAAGAGGGTAGGGAGGTTAGGAGAGGGAGGAAGAAGAGGGTGTCAAGACTCATCCTTTACCAGAAAAAACCATTGTTGTGATGTGATAGAGGCTTATTTCCATGACAGCCTCATTAATCATTCTTAAACCATACCAAGACTTAGTTACCTTTTAGAGCACTTCCTGTGCTATGCCGTTGCCCTGACGACCGTCTCTAGCACATACACTCTAGGAATGAATCCTTAAGAGTTGGCCTGACAGTAGCTAACCTGACAACACCCCAAATAGAATCTGCAAGCAGGTGGAGTTGGGGGGGGTTGGGAGCAGATCCTCTGTTCAAAGCTGTTGGCTTGGTAGGGTACGCGGCTGGGGTTACGCATGCGCAGTGAGTCACCTAGTCTAGGTTCCTGTTCTGAAGTCTTCAAGTCAGCTAAGAGCACTGCAAAGTCCTTCAACTGGACTGTTAAGACTCAAGCATCTCCTTTCCTAGTCTTCCTAGCTAAGACCCCCACCCATCATCTCCAGAGCTGCTCATCCAAAACATCTGAAAATGATCTCAATTTTTAAAAAATTATACATAAAATTTTATATAAAAAAAAAATATCAGGGGCTGGAGAGATGACTCAGCAGTTAAGAGTACTGACTGCTCTTCCAGAGGTTCTGAGTTCAATTCCCAGCAACCACATGGTAGCTCACAGCCATCTGTAATGGGATCTGATGCCCTCTTCTGGTGTGTTTGAAGACAGCTACAGTGTACTCACAAATAAAATAAATAAATCTTTAAATATATATATATATATATATATATATATATATATATATATATATCAGTCTTCCAACTCATGAAACCTTCTGTTTACACCACCCCTCAAAACCTGGATTGCTGGCAGATGTGAGCCCACACTTCTCATCATACTTTCTGAGACCACGTGAGACTTGAAGTCCAAACATGCTGCTTCCTTTCCAGTCGTCTTCTGTCTCCGTCCCCTCCCTCCTTCTTCTCAGCTTTCTGAGCTCTAAGGAGACTCTACTGACTTCTAAGGAACTCCGTTGGACTTCATACCTGCACATTGTTGCAAATGACATTAGTTTAACCTACTGTGTTATTTTCATTTTTAGTCCTTGTAAACTCTTGACATTTCCACATAAACCCATATGTTTCGTATAATTTTCCACATATCGTCAATTCAAAGATCTGATTTTGTTCACCATGGTGTCTTTAGAAGGATTTAAAATACTGCCAGCTCATAATAGACACTTTCATAGATGCTTGTTGAATAAATACTGGTCATTTTTGCTAACCCGCTACCTGAGCTGAGAAGACAGCTCAAATCATCATTTTCCCTTCTGAAATTCTGCTTACCACGCTCTGCCTATAGAATGAATTACTGTCCTGATTTGCATTTTCTGTATACTTCATCTTCTTACTTCTGTTCTTGTTTTCCTGTTTTGATGTTTACAACTGTACTACCATATTAATGAAAAAGTGACATCACTCATGAGTAACCAAATGATGTAATGCATGAGCGACCAAGTGACATCACTCATGAGTGACCAAGTGATGTCACACATGAGTGACCAAATGACATCATTCATGAGCAACCAACTGATATCACTCATGAATGACCAAGTGACATCACTTATGAGCAACCAAGTAACACCACTAATGAGTGACCAAGTGACATTATTCATGAGTGGCCTGCAGTTTCAGCCTTTGTACATGTTTAGTGCTAAGGCCTGCTTCCTTTCATCATGGTCCCCCTTTGTGCCCTATCCTTTTCTTTGGATAAAGTCCCTTTTGTTAGTATCGAATCTATAGAGAAAATTAAGGAAACTCTTGATTATACCAAAATCTAGATTGGCCATACCTATAAATAACTGCTAATTTGTAGCATTCTGGTGAAATTGTTACTAGTTCATTAGTCTTTTAAAGACTTTTATACATGAACTGGGAAATTACATAACAAATTACTAGTTAGTTTTAGGGTCCCAAATTGAGTCATTTCTTTCTAAATATCTTTAAAATATTTGTAGCAAGTCTTCTCAGGATTAAAGCTACTGCCCTCCCTATAATGAATATATTCTCAAATCTCAATTGGTGGTATGAGAATTGTGTATGTTCATTCATTTAATAGTATGAATTAATCTAACATTTGAAGAACAAATTATCTTGACTTTGAACACTCAGTGAGTTAGTTTAGAGTTGAGCAAGCTCACGAACATCCTTCTATGTTTACTGATTGGGGAAATTGGTGGTAAATGCTGAAACTTTAATGCAGAATCAGAGAATCTACATGGTGTGTGTGTGTGTGTGTGCATGCGTGCGTGCGTGTATGAATGTGTTATGTTAGAGAGAGAGAATATGTGTGTGTAGGGTTGGCTCCCCATGGATTAGGATAGTGTAGAAGCTCTGGATGTTGGGCCTGGTGGTGTATATAAGGCTGCAGGGTGGAGCTTATGGGGGCAGCTTGATTCTGCTTCAGCTCTAGCTCCCTGCTTCCTGCTGTGTGAGCTTGTACCTCAGGCTCCTAGCATCCACCAGGCCAACCTGTCCAGCATGCCTCCTCTGTGTGACAGACTGTATCCTCTGACGTCCTGAGCTCAACCTCTCTATTAAGTTGCTCCTACCAAGTATTTTGTGGCAGCCACAAGAAAAGCTGACTAATACAATATAGATACATTATCCTCATCACAAGAATAGAGGACTCTGTTTTTCT
Source organism: Rhabdomys dilectus (assembly GCA_019844195.1). NCBI lineage: Eukaryota > Metazoa > Chordata > Mammalia > Rodentia > Muridae > Rhabdomys > Rhabdomys dilectus. The sequence goes on along the minus strand of JADRCG010010193.1, from coordinate 1,215,643 downwards.
TTATTCTCTTCTAAGATCTCCTTTCAAGAAACGAAAGTAGAGAATCTGCAGACCTTTAAAAATCAAAGTGTCTTCTTTACCCCATGTGTCTACTCTTCTACCTTCAAGTAAGGATCGGATTCCAGATACAAAATGGTGGACCCATGGCCTAAGAAGAACTGCCTGCCACCCCTGCAGTGTCTCTGGTGATGTAAGAGACTTTCTTTGTAATGTGTGCCTGTGTTAATGTATACAAAGATGCACAGACTTCCCATCCAATGAAGCCCTGCGGTCCTGTGAGTGTGCTTCGGCCGTTAACAGACCCCTGGGCTGTGCGCCCAGCTCTGATACTCTGCTTCTGTTTACAAAGTCAATTCAATTTCACTTGTTAATATTGGTTGCCATCATTCTAGATTGAAAAGCAGCTTTTCAGAGCATCGTTCTGAACTCCAGAAGCCCCAATAGCTCTAGCAGGCCTCTGGCACTTTGATGTAACCCTCTTCCCACCTCCCCCATATTGTTCCTGGACCATTCATTTGGATTTTTTTTTCTCTCCATTTCATTACAAATTCCTGAATCCAAGGATCATGTCTAACGTTTCTCAAATATCCTGGTTAATGTGTAGGCCAGAAACTTGTTCAATTGAAGCCTCTAAAAAGTTGTTGATGGAGTCAAAAATGAACTTCAAATGTGAAAATGTTTCCAAAGCAAGGGAACTATTCACTGTTGTGTTTGGAAAACGAGATGGGTAAGTTTAAAAGCGTGGTGATCAGATGGGCTCCTTGAGAGAGGTAAATCTCTATATACCATGAAATCCCATATGAGATTGCACCCAGCTTCCTTAGGGAAACAGTAAGCAACAGAAAGAAAGAAAGAAAGAAAGAAAGAAAGAAAGAAAGAAAGAAAGAAAGGAAGAAAGGAAGGAAGAAAGGAAGAGAGAGAGAGAGAGAAAGAAAGAAAGAAAGAAAGAAAGAAAGAAAGAAAGAAGGAAAGAGAGAAAGAGAGAAAGAAGAAAGGGACAAACTGGGTTTATTTGCTAATTGCTCTCTAAGGCCTTTAAGCCCATCAATGGGGAAAGATAGCAAGCTGTCTGTCTTTCTTGACTGGGTTTGTGCTTTTCTCTCTCTCCTCCAACCCTGTCTCTGACTCCATTTTTGAAAATAAGCCAGACAATGGCTGCATTTCCAGTTACTGGATGGGTTCAGAGCCAAGCAGCTGTTCAGAAACATCCAAGTGAGCAGCGAATGGGACTGATGGAGTTAAAGGCAGTGACTCACTCGGGACATTCTCAGCAGGTCAGCTGGAACTCCCTGCTGGGCAGAGAATGCAGCCCCCTCCAGCAGGTGCCAAGCCCAGGAGCAGAGCCCAGGATGACAGCAACTCACCACACAGTGGCCTCCACTCGTCTCTTCCCTGTTCTCAGTTTTCATGATTTTTTTAATAAGGTGAATTTTTGTCTAACGCAATCCTGAAGGGTGATGGGAAAAACAGGCCAGGCAGCTGTTGACTGTTTGAAACAACAGAGGGGAGGCTGGGTCCCTTGGACCGGCTCCACACGCTTGCCCTGCCAGCTTTCATGATGAGTTTCCCATAGAAAATTATAGGTCAAGAGCTCTCGATCCTGCTCGCTCCTCATGCTGGTCAGTCTTGTTCAACGAAGGTAAGGCTTTCAGGAGCCCAGAGGGGTTTGTTCATCCAGGAATACATTTCTACAAAAGATTATAATGTTATAAGGTGACTCAACCAAATAACAATAAAGACGGACTCGCAGCTAGGCAAGGGGAAGAGAGAAAAGCATGCTCACAGTTTGTGAGTTTTTTATAACTTAGGACTAACATGAAGAGCATTAAAGAATATCAAAACAGCATCCTACACGTTTATTATAAAACATAACTGTTGAGGGAGAAAGGAACTTAATTACTTCAACAAACTCAATTCTGATTCAAACCTTCATTTTATTTATTTATTTATTTATTTATTTATTTATTTATTTATTGTCTATATTTTCTTAAATGGCTTTCAAAAACTTTTAAAGGTAAATATCTTAAATTTGTTCCTTGCAGGTAGTTGATGGCTCAGCAAAGAAGAAACAATCTTTTTCTGTTATTAACAGTTATCAGATTCAAATTCTATTTCTCTGAAATCCAGGGACAAGATTGTGGGCTTTTCCCATAGTTAGAACGGTCTTTTCCCAGTGCACGTATTGTGATTCTGACTGCCAATTTGTGCCCACTACAATCAGTTTCATTTTGTGATAAGCTCCCAACATTAATTTTGAAAGAGCAGAAAGGTAGAACTTTTTTAAAAAATGAATTAATGATTTATTCCCCTAAATAAAATGTTTAAAGTTGTGTTTGGCCAGTTAGATGAGCACTTATTAACTATCAAGTTTCCAGGGAGCTCAGAGACAGGAAATAGCTTTCTGCTGCATCTTCTTCCTCTGAGAAAACATATTCTGAGTTCAAAAGAGAGCAGTCTGGCAGACTGTTTTATAGAGCCAAAGAGGAACATGGGGTGTGTGTGTGGGGGGGGGGGATTTCACAAGAACAGACATGGTGTCAGGGTTGCTTGCCTGATGTCTAGCTGGTGGTAGGGGATTAATAAATATTGGCTGAATTGATCTTGGCCACGGGAAGTGGTGGGATGAGAAGGAACATCCTTTCTTCTTGGCAGAAGAAAGAACAGATTAGTCATTAAGATTCTGTAGAAGAGATGGGATTCAGGGTGATTTAAATCACAGTTCCTAAAGTCACTAACAGCCAGCATTCGTGGAGAGAGGACAGGGGAGCCCGCAGAGGATTCAGTGAATAAGTCTGTTTCAGTCCGAGTTGGGCTCATTTCTGAGAATGGCAGCCAAGACCAACCAGAGGCTCCCAAAGGAGAAAAGCCAGACAGAAAGGTGGGAGTTTGAGGGTTTCTCTCCCTGTCGCATCTACTAGTTCTTCACATATTAGTGTGTTCCTTCCACACCATCCTCTGAGAGCCTCTGGGATGGAATTCCAAATTAAAAGAGGGAGGGGAAGCTACAATCAGGGATTATTATATGAGAAAAGAATTTATAAATTTGTCGAAATCAGGACAGGAAGTCCCCAGTACACTTCTATGGGGATGAGTTTTCCATCCTTGACCCTGCCAAGGGTCAGCCCACTACTTACTCACCGGCCTATGACAGTCTACTGGTGATGGCACTGCTTAAGGGATTCCTAGATTGTGTGTGTGTGTGTGTGTGTGTGTGTGTGTGTGCGCACATGTGTGTGTAAAGTGGGGTATGTGTGTGGTGTGTGTGTGGTTTGTGTATGTATGTGAGTCTGTATATCTGTGTGAGTATGTATGAACATGTATGTAAATGTATGTGTGTGTGAGAGTGTGTGTGTGTAAGGTAGGGTGATGTGTGTATGTGTGTGTTATGTGAATGTATGTATATGTGTATGTATGTATGTGTGAGTGTGTGTGTGAGTGTGTATGAATGTGTATATATGTATATGGGTGTATATATGTGCATGTATATGTGTCTCGTGTGTGTGTGTGTGTGTGTGTGTGTGTGTGTGTGTGTGCAGAGGGAGAACTGATTGCTCTAGAAAGGCGATCAAGGTGGTAAACTTTTCACTACCTAACAATTCTTTGTATGGTTTCATTTTTTTTTTCAAGCAAGTCTTTAGCTTGCAGCACTTATTCATCTTTTAAAACATTCTAATTAAAAGAAATGACTAATAAAGAAGTAACTAACATTCAACAATACCCATCTGGATTCTACTGCACTGCTCATCGCGGTGCAGCAGGGACTGACTGGCTAGCCTTCTCTCATGGGGCGGGGTTGCCCCAGGCCCTATGCATAGACACACTCATACATGCATGTCTATGTATACATGCACACATATATGCATACAAATACTCTGAGAGTAAAAGTAGGGTGGATTTATCATAAGCCATCAACATGCTGGCATTGCTTAAAAGCTGAAATCACTGTCTGCTGCCCTGCCATCTTGTTTCACTGGCTTATTTCCGTATAAAATGAGACCAGAATCTCCTACACGGAATTCAGCTTGGTGGTGTCTGTCACATCTACATCAAGTGTCTGAAGTCATTTCTTTAGGAGTAGCCTGTTTCCTCATAGCACTTTCTGTGTTTGGTAATGCAAACAGAGAGAGCATTGTGTCATCCAGTTGGTGACACTTCTTGCAAAAGACAGGGAGTATCGAAAGTTGGGCGCAGGAGTTATTGGGACTTATTAACAAAAGGAAAGAAAGGGGTTGCTCACACTCCCTCATCAGGAGAGCCTGCTAATCCCAAGGTATGAGGTAATTCAGACTCCATGTCACACAGTGCCCTCCTTGGCATGGCCACATCTAGACTGCCCTGCATTCTGTCACATTTTGTGTATCAAGCCATCAGAACATTATACTATAGTATATATTAATATTGGTGGGTCGATGTGTGAGGAGTCTGAGAGTGGTTTTGAGAAGCCAACGGATCTGTACAAAGTGTAAAGTGCCAGAGCAAAGAATCTGATTCTATGTTAGGTCATGATTTCTAAACCCTCCTTACTACAACACGCGGGTTATAAGAAGTTGACTGTAGAAGAAGAGGCTGGGACTAGGAGGTTAAACTAAGGCTTCACTCAACTCAGGGTATTGTTTGTGGGTCATTGACCATATTTGACTGTCGGTGCTGGACAAGGCCTTTCTGGCTATAGCAGTCTGAAATCTGGTGATACCACCACTTACACCAGCAAGCAGCTTCTCAGTGTCGCTGCCTCACAGTGCACCTCCTTGTTCCAAGACAGCCTTTTAAGTAATGTTCAGATTGCCTTTGAGAAACTAAAATCTAGGTCTGACATAGAGGGAAGATACTGAAGGTGGGGAAATGACTCAGTGGATAGGAGCGCGTGTACAAGTATGAGGAACTGAGTTCAATACTCAGGACCTACAGAAAAAGCTAGGTGTGGCCACACATGTATCTGTGACTCTTGTATTGTGGAGGGACAGGGATGTGAGGATTTCTGAGGCTTGCTGCCACCAGCCTAAATTCAGGATTAAAGTCTCAAAGAAATAAGGTGGACAGCGGTAGAGCAGGATGCCTAGAATTTCCCTTTGATAGGCACATGTATGCCTGGATACAGACACAGAAACACACACACACAGACACACACACAGACACAGACACACATACAAACACATACATACACAAACACATACACACATACACATACAAACACATACACACAGACACAGACACACAGACACATATACACACAAACACATAGACACACACACAAATATACATACACATAAACACACACATACACACACATACACATATACAGATACATACATAAACACACAAACACATACACACAGACACACAGACATATATGCATACACACACAAACACACAGACACACGCAAAAACACATATACACATACACAAACATACAGACACACACAGACACACACAAACATTCAGACACACACACAAGCACACTCACAGACACACATACATACACAAACACACACATACACGGACACATACACATGCACACACAAACACATACACAAACACACATACAAACATATACACAAACACATACACAGACACACAGACACATACACACACAAACACAGAGACACACACACAGACACACACACAGACACATACACAAACACATACATACACACAGACACACAGACATGTATGCATACACACAAGCACACAGACACACACAAACATACAGACACACACACAAACATATACACATACACAGACATACAGATACACAGATACACACAGACACACACAAACATACAGACACACACAAACAACACATACACACACACAGACACAGAAACATACACACAGACACACAGACACACACACTCATATACTCAGCAAGAAAAGTACATTATTTTTATAATCTTACCCATTGACTAAAGAAAGGGAGATTCTAGGTAAGATTAGAGTTAGAAGCTATATAAACATCTTTCCCAGCATCAGTGAAAACCCCTGAGGGTCATGCAGCTCAGATCTGATCACAGTGGTTGCAACACCCCCAGCGAGAAGGCAGTGGTGCTAGACAAACCAACAATAGCAGTGGGCGGGGCTCTTGACCTGGAGGCTTCCTTGTCAATGCCTGTCATAGTACTCAGCCCACATGGGTATCAGGGCTTTCTTCAGTCATCTCCTTAGACTGTTGTGCCTTGCTCACGTGAGAGAGCCCGACCAACCAGTGCTTGCCTCCTCACTTGAATGGCACCAAGCACTTATGAGCTCTGATTTGGCCCAATGATGTCTTAAGTTGGTGGCTAATCAAATACTTCCATTTTCTAACTGGATGCTCTGAAACTAAGGTTCTCCAACTCGGTGAAGCAGCCTAATAACCAGTTAGCTTCAGTGTGAAAAGAGGGTTTTATAAGTGTTTCTGATTCTTTGAAAACTTCAAGGTGGTCCTTGTGGTATAAGGGCCACACTTGGAAAATCATCAACCCGGTCTAAGTAGATTCATGGTTTTGTCCTTGACTTTGCTTCTGTATAATCTTTACAATAGCACCCATTTCACAGAGTAAGCCAAGCAAAGAGAGGCCTCAGAATCCTCAGACTACATGGCAAGCCTTTAATAAAGACTGGCCATTGTCACTGTTTTTTTAAAACTTCCTGAATGTCTTTATATAGGCATCAGCTAGCTTTAAGTTGGCAAAACATAAACTTGTCTGGGCCACAGGGCTGGCTCAGTGGGTGTAAGTGCTTGCTGGTGAGCCCAAAGCCCTGGGTTCAGATCCTAAGAGGGCATGTGAAAGACGGGTGTGGTGACCCGTGTTTGAAATCTCGGCACTCCTATGAAGAGATGGGATACAGAGACAGGAGAATCTGGAAGTTTCTGCAAGTAGCTTTCTTTAAGTACCCAGCACAACAGGCAAATGAGAGAGCCTGCCTCAAATAAGACAGATGGCAAGGAGTGATAGCTGAGGTCGTCCTGCCCTCCACATGTGCTACGGTCCATGAATGCCCTCACATGTCAATATATATGTATACAAATGCATACATCTATATGTACATACACAATGTATAAATGCACACATCAATATGAGTATACATAATGTAGGTATGTACACAAATCTATATGTATACATACAATGGATGCATGCACACATCTCTCTCTATATATGTGCACACAATGTCTATATACACATCTATATGTACACATACAATGTATACATGTAAACACCTCTATGTGTACACACGGCTATGTGAGTATACACAATGTATGCATACATCTAGATGTTCTCACACAATGTATACATGCACACATCTATATGTGTACACACAATGTATACACACAATTTATATGTGTGCACACAATGAATACATGCACACATCTAGATGTGTACAAATAATAAATACACACACAGAGACACTGAAGTTTCAAGCAAGTGATTTTCTTTCTCTTTGACTTAATTTCATGTCTAAGTGAAAAAGAAACCTGCCCAGACTCCACCTGCTTGTATTCTGGGGCCATCTTGGGGCCACTTTCCCAGATGATAGGGGCGTGGACAGGTGATGACCCTTTCCAAGGATCAGGTTTTTCAGTTAAATGAAAGGATTAAAAAATAAAATAAAATTTCTAAATATTGAAAAGAATTACAGCCCAGTTTTCACTTGGTTCCTGCAATCAGTGTCTTTTACATCACTGTTGAATCGTGTGTGCCTGACTTAAGAAGTGTCTGTCTATTCAGGGGTCACCTAGGTGTGTCTGATTGTCTTTAACTCCCCTAATGTGTTAGCTTTTACCCAGTCACTTTTACCCAAGTCCCTTGTGGGGTGTTCAGTACCTGAGATATTTCAACACAGCTCATGTCCAGGGCTTTGCACACATTCCCTGCCCCATCCCCCTTTCCTCACACTCTTCTTCTGCCGATCTTTCTCCCTCACCACCCTGATTTCAACCAGGTGCTTGCAGGTGAGAGTTGGCATTCATTTCCTCCAGAAGACAACAGTGAACTCACACCATTTTCTTCCCATGCAGGCCTATTTGGCTCCCCCTCTGGGTTTATCTTCAATGACTTACTGACTTGGAACTGGGTACTCACACATTTCTTAGTTCGGTTACTTGTATGACATTAAGCAAATTCCTTCCCAGAGACCCAAGCCCTTAATCCATAAAATGAGAATGATGAATAGCTATCTTCTTCAACTGTAGCAAGCATTAACAAGGCACAACACTTGGTTCAGAGGTAATAATGAGTCGTGACCGAGTCTTCAGAGGTGATAGTCACGATCTCACCTGACAGCCTTCCTTAAATGTAAGACATCGAAAGTAAGCTTTCAGAAAGTCAAGCTTCGAGGTTCAGTGGTGACTGAAGCTTTGACCAAGGTTTGATCCAAACAGGGGCTCGAGGTTCTTCACACGAGTGGCTCTCAGTCTCATGCTTCAGACCTGTGCGAGGTGTTTAATCCTGCTCTCTGCTCTACCTCTCATGATCAGAACAGCTGGTGTGAGGCAAAGGCTCCAGAGAAAGGGTTGGTAGAATAAGATTGGGAACCCTGCTTGGGGGGTAAGTCCCCATAAAGTGGAGCAGATAACATCTTAGGGAATCTGATAGCATCCTCTTGGGCAACCTTCTCTGTATTTTGTGAAGCTTTCTAGGCCTGCTTTGTTCAGAAATGGAATTGCTAAAGCAAGCAACTGGAAAGGACTGGCTTAAACAAACCTGTGCTTCTCATGGTTTTAGCAGCTTGGGCACCCATGACTGGACATCTGCTGAAACAATGGACTCCAAGAAACTTGACATCCCCCAAGAATCATATGCTGGGAGAAGGAAAGGGCTGGAACCCGATGCCAGCCAGAGAGGAAGCTGACCTCCTGCAAGGAGATCTTACCCAGTGCTAACGGCTTGCCAGACCACCTTGCTGGAGATACTAGAGTTCAGACAGTGATGGGTCAGTGGTGGTCAGAGACAGCACCTTGACCAGACCTGCTTAGATGATCATATCCACGTAGCCTCTAAAGTTTAATGTCACTTTGAGACAGAGGATGGACTTGAGGGAGTCCCTGGATCCTTTGCCCCTCTTTTCAACATAGCCACATTGAATAAATCTCCTTTTTATTTTTTTTTATTACTATCAACTTAGTTACGTTAGTTGGATTCTTAGAGCTTAACCTGGCGTCTTGGAGTACAGGGTGTGACTCCTAACCTCAGTAATACTCCTTTTATAGCCATCCTCTCAGCATGGCAGACACGAGACAAGGGAGCACTCCCACTCACTTTTTTATGAGGGCATTCATGTTATCAACTAAGGCTATTCTTTCGTAACCCAACAACATACTAAAGGCTTCCTTCCATCACTACCACCTTGGGGACTGGCTGGGATCCCAACATAAATTTTGGGAGGACGAAACCTTCAGGTGGTAGCAAGGACCGTGGAAGTACTTTGAGAAATGTGGGCATGTGAGAGACGAGAACAGAGCACATTCTTAACACGTCCCTCATGAATGAGAGAACAGGCTCAATCATCTGCATTTTTAAACTTATGATCATTTTCATATGGCCACCTTAGCCATAAAAATGTGGCCAATCTAAAACTAAATACATTTATGGAGAGAAAATTAGCCCCACATGAGAATTACATTTCCATATAGCCGTGTGATTTCACTGGTTGGGCAGGGCCAGTTTGCTGTTTTTGTTCCGTGTTGACAGTTGTCATCTAGATACAATGCCCTTTTGTTTGTTGTAACTCATGGAGAACTAACTGCAGGCCCTGCAGAGTCACCCAACTGGCTCGGCTGCCTCTTAGTTACGTTCCTCATTCTTGATGACAAAGCTCCAACCTCAGCTCCACAAGATGTGTCTCTTCGTTATGTCATATACCAGCTGCATCACGTCAGTGAAATACGCTCCCCCAGCACCTGCTACATGACATACTGCTAGAACCTAATCTCCCAAAAGACAAATTTCATCTTCTATGAACCTGGCCATGATATTGCAGTAACAGCATCATAAAAGTCTGGGAAGCCTATGAGATTTATAAAATTTAGCCACTAGAGCTAGAAAGGATGATAGATATTTTCAAGAATTCAGCATCATCTTCTGGTTTGTCTGTGAGTACATGGAATTTAGCAAGTAACTCAGTGTCTTAGTTGCTTTTCTGTTGCTGTGTTTTAAAACACTTGGACAGAAGGGGAAGGAGGAGAAAAAGAAGAGGAGGAGGGAGAGAAAGAGGAGGAGGAGGGGGAGGAGAAGAAGAAGAAGACAAGAAGAAGAAAGAAGAAGAAGAAGAAGGAGAAGGAGAAGGAGAAGGAGAAGGAGAAGGAGAAGGAGAAGGAGAAGGAGAAGGAGAAGGAGAAGGAGAAGGAGAAGGAGAAGGAGAAGGAGAAGGAGGAGAAGGAGGAGAAGGAGGAGAAGGAGGAGAAGGAGGAGA
>JADRCG010010193.1:1188398-1205244 GCA_019844195.1 Rhabdomys dilectus | reverse complement strand
GAGGAGAAGGAGGAGAAGGAGGAGAAGGAGGAGAAGGAGGAGAAGGAGGAGAAGGAGGAGAAGGAGGAGAAGGAGGAGAAGGAGGAGAAGGAGGAAGAAGAGGAAGAAGAGGAAGAAGAAAGTGGAGGAGGGAGAGGAGGAAAAGGGGAAGAAGGAGGAGAAGAATAAAAAGGTTTTCTTTAGCTGAAAGTTCAAAATAGTCTGTAAAGGCAAATGAAGAGCCGGGCGGTGGTGGTGCACGCCTTTAATCCCAGCACTTGGGAGGCAGAGGCAGGCAGATTTCTGAGTTCGAGGCCAGCCTGGTCTACAGAGTGAGTTCCAGGATATCCAGGGCTACACAGAGAAACCCTGTCTTGAAAAACCAAAAAAAAAAAAAAAAGAAAGAAAGAAAAAAAAAGGCAAAAGGCAAGTGAAGCACACTTTGGCAGCAGGAGCTAACTGATCTCATTTCTATCTACACAGGGAAAATACACAGAGAGAAAAGAAATAGGGTGAAGCTAAACACCCCCAAGCACACCCCAAGTGATGTACCTACTCCATCAAGGCTGCACCTCTTAAAGGTCCCCAAATTTCCCCAAACAGTACCATCAACTGGGGACCAGGTGTTCAAATATGTGAGCCTGTTGGGGATGGTTCTGGTGATGAGACTCTTAAAATTAAGACTATTAGGAGCTATCCAACAAGCATGATTCATGGTTTCAGAGACTGTGGGCGTCTAGACTGTCTACATAAAAAGCATCCAGAGGCCTGCGAGTAGATATTAGCTGGAGAGATGGCTGAGCAGAGCTCTGTGTCCCGCTGTGCACTGGCATAGCTTCTGCGTGGAACATTGTCGTTAGCTGAGATCAGACCCCAGCTCTGAGAAGACAGGCCACTGCCTTGTTTGCTAAAACACAACCTTCTGTATACCCATGAGGTTAAAGTCCATTGCCCATTAAATGGTGTCTGCCATGCATTCCAGCCCACATCTTCTGTTCTTTAAGTCTGTCTATCACATTGCAGAGAATCTGGGTGGATTCTTTCCTTGTCCTTATTTCCCAAACAATTCAGGTTAACGACTATTGGCATCCATGCTCAAATTGCCTTAGGTTTTAGAAATAACCTAAAAATGAATGAGAGTAGAGCAGATGTTTTTAGACAACCTGCAAAGCATACCGTGGTTTTGTTGTTGTTTGTTTTTGTTTTGTTTTTTGTTTTGTTTTGTTTTTTGTTTTTGTTTTATTTTTTTCAGGGACTGGAATTCCGTAGGAATTTCTAGAACCAGTGTGCTATATGGTTCCTGCTGGAGTGACTTGTCTCTGATCCTGACCTAAGCACCTCAGGCCTTTTTCTGATACATCCCCGACTTTGGAGAATCCCACTGTCACCGTCCTCCCATCCTGAGGCTGGGAGCTTGTCCTGGATTTTCATGGATCCCACATGCAACCCCACCTTCCCTCATGAGAAGTGTGCATAGAAGAGATGATAACACACAGCAGAAGGCACAGTGAACCTCGAGGTAAACAATGGAGCACTGTGGCCTCCAGCCAAAAAGCGTCAGCCAGAAGAGATAAGGAGTAGAGAGCAGCCACTCCCTCAGCACCTCCAGAAGGTGTGAGGCCCTGCTAACTTTGATCCTGGCCATGCTGAACTCTGGGCTCCTGACCTATGAGAAGATAAATCTCTTATGTTTTATGCCAGTCGGCGTACGGTCATTTGATTCAGCAGCCAGAGATAATTACACCTAGAGTAACCATGGCCTTTAGACACTCAACAACACTGTTTCTTTGCTGATCAATGCCCATGTAGCTAATATCTCGTCACTAAAAGTCAAGGCACATGTTTGTATTTAGTCTCTGATAGATCTCTAGTCCTTAGACTACTGCCTGAACGGAATTAGCACTGAGCTTGTTACTGTGTAGACAACAATGAAGAGACATTTTCTCCACTGATACAACTGACCCCGCCTCCCCAGTGACCCCACCTCTCCAACCACCCACAGTCCTGGCTCTTCTAAGTCTCTGTTGTGGAACTTTCCTCTCCCTGTTTCCCTATTGCTCTAAACTTTCCTCAGCATCTTCTCCAGCTTCTTCTTCTCTTGATTCACTCTCCTAATCAAAATGCCCAGCCTTGGTCCCACAGCTCATGGCAGCCACTCCCCATGCTTCCCGCCTCCAGTTCCTCCTTCTGCTTCCCTCTCTCATGCTTCTCCCTGTCATGTGGCTACAATCTCACCATACTGAGATGTCAAGGAATTCATGATCTCCTTTTCTCTCTTCTTCCTAAGCCTTGGGCACACAAGCTGTTCTGTGTCCTTCTCAGGCTCTGGTGTGAGGGGGCCTCTGCAACTGGTCAATGCAAATAGGCTACCAAGTGACTTTAACATTATCTGTATCTGCGATTGGCTATAAACCCAAGATAACCCAACCACAGTTATGGTCGACTGATAACTAAAGTGTCCCAGATTTCTGCCTTTCTTGTGTCCAAGTCCCTTTGTATTTTGACCATCCAAAAATAGTATATATTTTTTTCTTGAGTTTCTTGCCTGGGTTTATCGAAATTCCCCATGGTGTGGTGTTCCCTGCAATAGATCTAAGCAGAAAAAATACCTTGCCAGGTGGCTGCCTCCGTGCAAACATGCCTGGGCTAGCGTATGAGAGGGCAAAACAGATGAGGGAGACTGAGGCAAGCATAGCCTCTAGCCAGAGAGCCCCAAACATGAGAGAAGGCTCAACCCAGCCTCCATGCCATCTACAACAGCTGCCTCACCCCCACCCCCGCCCTGAGTTAAAATTGACACCAAGTCAGTCCCACGAGAACTTGATTGGGTAACAGGTAGGCTTCTGAGCATGACCGAACGCCTGTTATTTTAAACCATTACATTTTGGAATGTTTCATAACAAGAGATAACATACGGGAGAAAGTAAACGTTAGCTATTATCACCGGTTCATATTAAGATAAAATTGCTACTGTATCAGCCGGCATTTTCCATCTCCTTCAAAAGAGTCTGCCACTTTGATGTTCGAGGCGCCCTGCGTGTCACACCCCCACTGTCTCTCATCTCTATTGTTTCCCTCCTCACCCCGCCCTCGATATTATTTGTATGCAAGCCCGTGGGCTGTAACAGTCAAGCCACAGACTCTGAAGCCAGACTGTGTGGGATTGTTTTCCGACTCCACCACTCATTAGCATATGACCCTGGCAAGCTCTTCACCTGTGTTTCAGTTCTCTCCTCTGCGAGATAAGGACGATGGTAATCGCCTATGGTGAAAAGGGCAACGGGTGTCTGTAGATGCCAGGAGTTTGCGTTGTGTTCAGTAAGGAAGGAAGAAGATGGAGAAGGGGAACCCATCTCACCCTACAGCAAGTTGAGGGCTCAGGAGGCAGCTTCCTTCCTGTCTGCCTGCGTAGGTTTAACACAGTATCTCTCATGCAGAAAGAGCGAACATCTCTGGGAGATGAAGTAGTCTTTGCATGGGAGTTGAGTCCGACTTGTCAACAGGGAAGTGGGAGTGGTTTGCTTGCTTTTATATCAGGGAGAAGCCTAGGAAAGAGGACAACCATCTTGGTAAACATTCTAGGCTTTGGATGATAGAGCCTAGCTTTGGTTTGGTTTTCTATGTGAGAAGTCACTAAGAATTGTACCACCTCAGACGAACTCAGATGTAAAATTTCACCCATGAGGATATAGAAGTCCAACAGGAGTCACACTGGTTCTGAAAGGCCAATCCTTCCTGTCAGGGGCTCTAGTTACACCTGTTTCCTTGCATTATATAATTTTGTGAGAAGCCTGCCCTTCTTGGCATGTAACCTCTCCATTCCATCCTCAAAGCCTGCTAGATCCCATCTGATTCTCATTTTAGGCAGATCTTGTGATCACAGTCAGAAACACACACCCCGTTAAAAACCTTTTTGATTAACCAAGGCCCATAGGGGTAACCCTAGGTGCTTCCCACTCTCATCATCCCCAGCTCCATCACACGGGCAAGCTTCCTTTCTCCATGAAAGATGGCTCATTCACATGTTTGCAGATTTAGTGATTAGGGTCCCCAAATCTTTAGGGAGCATTCTCCTGCCTCCTGTAAGAGATAATATAATTGATGAGTTTTGTTCAAATGACACCCAGAGAAAACCACTGGAGGCCCAAGGAGAAGCCTTGAACACATCTTTTCTGTCTGCCTTACATCCCTCATGATGAGTGCAGCATGTAAAGTTATAGGAAACTGGCCAGACATAGAAAGAGTGACTCAGAGGGCTTATCTGTCCTTCCACGGTACTACCTAAGCTTAAACCTCAATCCCCTGGTTTGCAATGTAAATCTTGTTGTTGTTATTGTTGTTGTACATCTTGGGTATTTTTTAAAGCTTCATTTCATAAGTCTTACCTGTAACATAAAATGTTCTGTGTTATAAGTGTGTATAATCTATACCTTGCTGGAAGGAAAAAAATGGATTTAATCTATTCTACCTTAAAGTATGCGTTTCCCAGCTATGTTCTAAGAAGTTACTTAATGACTTTTGTATTCATTTAATTTTGGCTTAAAATATTTAAATACTTTAAACTCTATAATAAGCAAAGGCCCCTTGACATCTTACTAGCAAACTTTTTAGATTTACTATTTTTAATTTGTGTATGATGTCAATGTGTATGTATGTATGTATGTATGTATGTATGTATGTATACGTGTACTTATGCATGAGTACAATGTCACAAAGGCCAAAAGAGAGGAGCTAGTTCCCTTGGAGCTGGAGTTACAGGCAGTTGTGAGCTCCATGGCATGGATGCTGGGAACTGCACTCGGGCCCTCTGTGAGAGCAGTGCCCACTCCTAACCCTCTTAGTCCCCAGCTTCATCCATCCACAAACACCCTTTTGCTGTGTAAGATGGCACACTCATATATCTCTATATTTTGAGGATTAGAATCATATACTCTTTGGAGGCATTCTTCTGCCTCCTCTGAGAGATAATGATTTGAATATTGCAGAGTTTAAAGTGTTTGAAATATTTTAAGTCCAAATTGAATTAAATGCAAAAATCCAGAAGTGATTTCTTAGAAACTAGTACTCTTAGCCCCTCTTAACCCCTGAGCCATCTCTCCAGCCCAGACCAGAGAAGCAAATCCTGGCTATTACTGTATTCTACAATGTCCAAAACATAAGGACTGACTATAGTGTCTCCTGCCATCATAGTTAGTGGGGACACCACGAGACAGGTCTTAAACAAAAACTCAACAGAAAAGGTATTGAATTTATTTTTGTCACAAATCAAAAACCTTTCCATATCCTGCAACAAAACATTGGCGAAAATAAATAAACAATATTGACAAAAATAAATAAATAATATTACCACAATCAGGCACACAGAGGCACTAATCACATACCAGACAGTAGTGTAAACACTTGACTCAAACACAAATATTAGTTCATTTTACAGATGAGGCAACCGGGATGTAAGGAGGTTGCCAGGCCTCCTGAGGACAAACTGCTGAGACTGGCAAAGCCCTAGGCTCTGCTCTGTATTAAAAAAAAAAAAAAAAAAAAAAAAAGCAGTAACATTGTAACATTCCATTAGCTTCAGAAGCCTGCATAAATTGACCTTAAGTAAGAAAATAACACTGAGAAGGGTCAGAAGGTACTGTTGTTGGGTTGGTAACTTTTTTAGTATCAGTGGCGAAGACTCAGCAAGTGCAACTTCCTTAAAGGTTTACTTTCCTTCCCCCATTTCAGTGGCTATGGCTACTTCATCCAGATAGGAAGGCACAGCAGGCCGACAACTGGGCACCTCATCAGGAAGCAGAGGGAGGTAGGTACTGCTACCTAAGCTGGCTTCCTATTTCCCCCCATTTCATTCAGTCTAGGACCCCAGCCTGTGACATGGATGGTGCTACCTATATTCAAGGGCAGGGGGATCTTTATCTTAACTGTCTCTGAAAACACCTTTCCATGTGAGCCCACAAGGGTGTCTCCAAGGCACTTCTAAATCCTGTCAAGTTGACAGCCAGTATTAACCATGACACCTACCTCCTTCAGTGATAAGCTTTGGAGGCATGTCATGGAGTGACAAGGGAGCTTCTGTAGTGATGGACTGAAGCTGAACTGGAAGGAAGGGTAGAGGGTAATAGCAGTAATCGTGTCTTAGAACTTTGGCCTGAGCCAGAAGTCTCCAGCCAGTAGAAGACACACAAACATCTGACTCTCTTTTAGACTAAAGCAAGAGACTTCTCAGAAAGTAAAAAGCCCAAATACCTCTCAGCTTCCTCTCCTCACCTCAGCCTCGCCCGTAAATGCTCTGTCTGTGAGGCTGGGAGACACACTTGGAGCAGAGAGACTTCCGGGGTATGTGTCAACGTTGTAGCAAACAGAGGAAAGGCGCCCCTTCCCCAACAAGCAGGAATTAGAACTCATCAAGCACAGTTTTGATGCTAAAACCCAACTGTGGTCTAGTACATGCCATTTGGGTTCTCTTAGTGTGTTATATACCTTACATGTTTCACATGCTCGGATCTACCTGAGACCTGAGGCCTGATGTTTGAAACAAATGCTTCGATGGCTGTGCCGGATTCTAAGCCATTGCACTGAAAGGATGAGGTTGAGCTATGTTGTGTTCCAACATGCTCAGTGTTATTTCTTCTGTACATAGCATTTAGAAAGGTAAAGCAAGCCATATTCCTTTTAAGAGGGACTACACGCATTCGTTTAGGTTCTGTCAATACAGTCTGCTTGTTTTTGAGTTTTGTTTTTCCCAGCTCAGAGCACTGCCTCTGCTCCCAGGACCAAGCAGTAACTGATACATATTTATGCCCTGGTTAGATATTGGAATTACAAAAGACTGATGGAGAGGATTGTCCTATGCCAGAAAATTACATAAGCCAGCAACAGCTCTCCCATACCGAGTGATCCAGTCGGCTGTTGTGACACTCAGAAGCTGCAAGAGTCCCTCAGACTGCCTTTTAATTAGTAAGGAAATCCAGCCCAGCCCGGATTCAGCAAGCCAGAATTGCTGAAGACCAGGCCCATGAAACTTTAAATATCAGAAGAAATGGAATAACGTAAGATTAAAAAAATAGTAAGAAGTTGCTTGAAAATGTGTCTCTAGATTTAAAAAAAAAAAACTTGATAAAATTTACAAAAATTTTTATCAAGTATTTGTGTTGTGTTCTTGAGGCAACGAAAGTAAAACACAATTTGTGCTCTGTGTTCTGTGGAATATCATAGGGCCAGGACCTAACACATGAGGCCACATGTCATTTTCTGCCTAAGATTTCTCTAGGGATGCTGGCTGTGGGGAGATGCTCACTGCCAAGCTTGAACCAAGAGGAGGACCTCCTCACATCTCCTGCCGGGGATCCCCCAGCAAAGGCCCCCTTCAAGCCATTCTCCTTTTAGAACTCCTGACACCTGCAAGTCTACTACATAACTCTTGGATATTCAATCATGTTCTGAAAGCAAGTTAGACTTCCCAGAGAGATGGCCATCCTGTACCTAGCACAGATAGAAGAGTCCAAAGTGTGAAACACTAACAAACAGGGATCTGAGATCCAGCCTGTGCTGGATAGTTTTATATCAGCTTGACACAAGCTAAAGTCATCTGAGAGGAGGAAATGCCAATTAAGAAAATGCCTTCACAAGATCCAGCTGTAGGCAAGTCTGTAGGGCATTTTCTTAATTAGTGATTTATGGAGGAGGGTCCAGCCCATTGTGGATAGAGTCATCCCTGGACTGGTGGTCCTGGGTTCTATAAGAAAGCAGGCTGAGCAAGCCATGGGAAGCAAACCAGTAAGCAGCACCCCTCTATGGCCTCTGCATCATCTCCTGCCTCCAGGTTCCTGCCCTGCTTGAGTTCCTGCCCTTGCTGCTTTGATGATAAACTGTTACATGGAACTGTGAGTGAAATGAACTCTTTCCTCCCCAAGTTGCTTTTGATCACAGTGTTTCATCACAGCAAGAGTAACCCTGACTAAGACACAGCCAAGCAAAGTCAAAATATAGTAAAGAATCTTAGAGGATTAGGTATGGGAGAAAGGCAGGGGTCTAGAAACTGTTTGCACAGCTAGCTGTAAATTACTCTCAGTGGGCTGTTCATGTGGCATGGGTAGAGAAAAGAGGCTGTTTCACTAATCAAGATACCCCATAACTACTATGTAAAAATCACCAATTAGCAGAGAATTAGAATACAATGCCATCATTTGATGAGTACCACTTAGCCTGTAATGAATCAGAAGGTGTGTGCAGCTAAGCCACAGGAGAACAGCCACCAGTAGAGCTCTGAATAGCTAATTAATTATTTAGCATGCCAGTCTAATTAATCTAGCAACTAATTAAGATACTGGCAAAATATACTTTATTGGCAAATGATCAGTTGTTTACATATTCGCTATCGAACACGTTCTATAAAACGCCTTGACCCCATGCATCCATTAATGAATTGTTTTCCTAAAGTATGTTAACAGAAGACCTGAACCTCAGACGAACCCAGCAAACACTGGGAGGGACAGTGAGGCAAGAATGTGTTTAGGAGTCACAGAGGAATGTTCTCCCGATAGTGATCTTGTTGTGTGTCCCAAATGCCAGTCTGTAGGTGACTCACTTACACCCTGAGAAACCAAGATCCCATGGACGATTCCCATAATGGTCATGCTGAGTAAGCCCAAAGACTGGATGAAGAAGAGTGGGAATCTCAAAAACAAAAACAAAATTGAAAAGAAAAACAAGAAAAAAGGAAAGAAAATCAACAAGATTAAGAGAGTCCAAACCTTTGTGTCAATAACATGGCAATGCAGTCAGAGTCACTAGTTGTACCAAGTTGCAGACCTAGACTAAATTTGGGAAGGTAGGATCTGGTCCTATTTTATTTTATTTTATTTCCCCAAATTGGGATCTAGAATCTTATTTTCCTCAAAATCAAAGTACCTTTACTTCTTTTGCCAATTGCAAAAATCACGGTACAGAATAAACTCCCAGCCCACACATCTGGTAAACAGACTGTGTGAAGTACACCCTGAAATGCAGCAGTGCTGAAGAGTCAGAAGACGTCTGTCTGGATGCTGCTTTCTTGGTGTCTAATTTTATATAAATGGACCCATATAGAGTATCACTCCATTCTTATTACTTGAAGTGTTAAGGTTGCCTTTCTGTGTTAACAAGCACACATGGATTCCACAGTTTGTTAGTGCTTCTTTGTGTACCACGATATTTAGTTATGCTAAAATATGATTATTCCTTACTAATGGACCTAAGACTTATCTTCAGTTTTTCAGTGCCCCTGAGTGTTCTAATATGCATCTCCGTATAGCTCATTGTGGGAATATCTGCTCTTATCCTTAGGATCTATTTCTTTACTGCATTGATTGATTGATTGATTGATTGATTGATGATTGACTTGTTGATTGTGCTTGCACACATACAGATATGAGAACACATGCCATGCTACAATGGACAAGTTATTGAAGTCCTCTCTCTCCTTGGTCTCCTTCAAGGGGACCAAGCTTGGGTGGTCAGCCTTGACAGCAAGCCCCTATACCCCCTGAGCTATCTCACTTGTCCAGGATCAATTTTGAAAAGCAGAGGTATGCCTTAAGAATTTGCCTCTCTTTGCCAATTGTTCATCCACAAAAGCATCCTTCCAGTTCAAAGAACCCCAAAATGTTCTTTCTGATAATGAGCCTCGGCCCACCTAATGTTTTTTCTTACCAGTTTGACTAGACTGAGATCTCTAGGGGCTTCCTGAGAGACACTTTGGGTGTGTCTTCGGTGATGTTTTAAGGGGCAGTTGGATCAGAAAGTCTCAGATCTAATAAAAACGTTAGTCCCTTGATGCATTCAGAACATGCTGGCCTCATTGGAAGGTTGAGAAAGTCACAGATGGGACCTATTTGGAAGCCAATGGGGGCACATCCTTAGGGACCATGCCTTCTTCTGACTCTTTTCTGTATTTTCTTTTTTTCTTTACATTGTTGCCTGGTATCTTTCCCACCATGATGGACTGATTGAAGCCATGAGTTTTCTCACCAATTTTTTGATCACAGCTGCAAAAGTAACTAATGTATCAGGTATTGATTTAATAAGCCTAGGAGAACTGGTCGATGTAATTCTTCACAAGCAGATCAAATGTTTTGTTGGAACTCATGACATTTGAAATCTGGAATGAGTTCTGGGGAACATATGGGCTGAGAGTAAGTAAGCACCTTCACTGAGATACTGAGCCTGATGCCCCTTGTGGATCTGGATCAAACCTGCTCCATCCACTAGATGGATGCTGTTGGTGCTTTGGTCTTTCTGGTTTCACAGAATACCATCCTCAGCATCAGTTCTGTCTTACTAATAAGAGCTTTGCCTGGGGCCTCTTTCCGGCCAAGCTCCCTCATCCATCTTTGCTATCTACTGCCTGTATGGACCAGAGCACCGTGAGCTGTGTTCCAGCAGGCATACACCTGCTGCGTCCCCCAAGCAGAGTGTGGTACTCTGCACAACATCACATTCCCATTGGGAATGTAAGGTCAGGATGCCCTGCCATGCGGACCTCATGCCTCGAGGTGCAGATTGGTGGGACACCTACAGGACAGGATCCTCTCCTTCCATTCCTGTCTGTCTAGTCTCCCACTCCTATTGTTAGGGATCTTTGCCAAAGATTAAAATGCATGAAAGTTCTTGCTTTCTGGGAGAACCAAGCTGTTACCCAACCTGAAGTGTTGTATTGAAGAGAAACAACTTTAAACAGAAGCAAATCTTTTCCTCTCCACTCACCACTCGAAAGATGTGCCAAGTCACTGTTCTTAAAGCAAAGAGTTGGCAAAGGTTTGGATAAAGACAGTGGGTGTTCTAGAGTTGAACTTCCAAGCTTCCATTGAGAAAACTCCTGGCAAAACTGAGCTAGTGGCTATAAATCAGTTGGTAGAAATGGATGGGAAACACTGTATCCAAAAACTGTGTGGTGGCTCTGATCTGAATCAACGTCTGTTTACAATAGTTAATACCTATACATATACAATGGCTAATTTTAAAAGATTTATTTATTTGTATGTGTGCATGTGTGTGTGTATTTGCACATATATGTGAGAAGGCAATGAGTCACCTAATACAGGTGCTAGGATTTGAACTCCAGTCCCTCAGTGAACTCCTCAGTGGGAACTCCTAAGCCCTGGACCATCTCTTCAGCCCCATGGTGGCTAATTTTTAACTAGCTTTCTTGGCTGAGTAAACTTGAATCTTCTGTTCAAAGACTCAGAAGATCTAAACCTTTCCCGTGGAAGTAAAATTCCACTAAACCTTTCTCTAGGTTTTATTCTTTTCCAGAACTTGCAAGAAACAGAATGGATTTTTGTTTTAATTTACAGAGACATGAATAACCTTGAATTACAGAGACATGAATAACCTTGAATTAAAAAGCCCCCAAATAAAACCTCCAACTACAAATGAAGATGTTTATATTTTAGGTTTTCCCTCTTTTTAAGTCTAAAATCCAAAACAAAACAGGCTATCTACCAGCAAAGCGGAGCGTAAGTTTCTGTGACAGATCTTACTGACTGTGGTGTACAAGGATTAGGGACATAGAAACGTATTCACACTGTCTCCACTCTATACATAGTGTTCAACCTGTCAATGCAGGTAAGATACCCCAGAAAGCTCCGTATGCCAACAGGGCCATGTTACTTCTTTACTCCACACCAATTCTAACACCTGTCACACACACAAAAATTCTGTAATCGAAAGCCTTTCTAGAAATGTCCGCAATAGACGAACCTGTCACATCAGAAATAAGATTCCTGGCTGCCAGTGGATGGAAGAGAATGGAAGGGCAGTAATCAGGGCTTTTGTGGGGATGGTGAAATCATTGAGAATTGATGCTAATGGTGGAAGATGCCAAATGAAAAAAAAGTGTGTGACATTATGTGCATATGTGGGTGTATGTGTGTGTATGTGCTTGTGTGCATATCTAAATGGAGGCCAGATATTGGCATTGTACATCTTCCTTGGTTACTCTATGCCTTATATATTAAATGAGGGTTTCACACTTGACACCAGTAGCTACTTGGGCTATTTTGAGTAGTTATTTTGTCCAACTGTTTGCCTTATGGTTTTACAAAAAAAACACAAAACATCCTTTGGACCCCAAGTCTGAATTAGCCCCTATGTTCCCACCCAAGAGGAGGCTGTAATGATAAAAGCAACATTTAGTAGTCTGAGGATGAGGAAGCCTGAAGGCTTTAATTTTTTTTTTTTTTTTGATCAACATGGATGCTCTCTTGCTGTCAGAAGTGCACAGCTGTAACACATCCTGGGACCCACTGATTGCCCTGGGGCTTCTGAGTACCACAGATACAGTTAATATTCCATGGAGGAGCAATACAGGCTTGGCTTTTATTCACAGGGAAAAAAATCCTTCCCTACTGGCAGCTGAGGAGACAGCCCCTCTGGGGACCAATTATTCTATTTTGTGCTGTACATAAAGCAACAGGCCACTGCCAGCCCCTCTGGGAGCCACTCCGCTGGGCTTCCCTACCCTGGGCTAGGCAGGCACTCAAGACACGAATTGCTCTTTATGTCAGAAGTCCTGCTAATGACACAATTAAGTAACTGGGGACCACAGAGAAGCTCTTAATTAGGTAAATACTGCTTTCTGAGAAATGAGAGCACAGCTTCAGGCCAGCATTGCTGTCAGATTGCTATAGGCTGGGTAAATGAAGCTACTTCTGAGGATCCCTTTTCTGCCTGTTTTTTTTTCTTTCTCCCATCCTGCAGAATACTTTTCACTTTATTACAGTAGCACAGGCTGGTCCGTTGTAGAGCTGTATGTCGAGGAAGAAACCTAGGTCATGTTCCTCAAGGCAAGAGTTGCTCGTACATGTGAGATCACTGAGCTGATACATAGTTTGGAGGGAACTTCCTTAGCACATGGCCTTATATTCTACAAAGCACATGAACTGAACTTTTAAGCTTTGGGGTGTTTGTTTTGTTTTCTATTCAAAGAGACAAATACCACCACTGGTAGAACACATTGAGTCAGATCCTAATAGTGACACAGTATTTTTCATATTAAAAATACAAAAAGTACCAACCAAATCCAAAAATGGGGAAGAAAGGACACAGGAGTGAGAACATCTAACCTCCCCTCTGTGCACACAGGAAGTGGTTGTTCTTCTAGCCTCTGGCTAGACTGGAGCTCAAAGAGATACAGTGGCCTTACGCTGTGATGATGGTCTGTCTTCTGCAGTCATTAAACACAACTATTCATGACCTTGTCTTTAAAACATCGTGAATATAGATGGTTAAGAAAATGAAGAAATGTTTGGTTATTGATGGAAGGCCAGGGAGGAAGAACATTAGTCAGTTTTCTTCTTGAAGTTAAAACCAAACCAAACCACCCTGATGAAATCCAGTTGAGGAAGGGAGGATTTATTCATTCTCTCAGTTTGAGGGATACAGTGCAATGTGGTGATGTCAGGCCAGCATTGTGTCCACAGTTAGGAGGTGGAAGGTGGTTAATGCTGGCCTGCTCCCCTTCCCTCCCTTTTATTCTCTTCAGGACCCCATCAGAGACAGATGAATTACTAGACAGGAAATTATTATAAATCTGTGTAAATGTAGATTGGCCAGAACATAACCATCTTTCAGAATCTCTAAATACAGTTTGTAACCCCATCCTGGCCACGTCCTACGAGCAGAGTGGGGAGGTCATTTGTTCTCAATCATACCTTCTTCATACCTTCTTTCTTCCCCACTGTCTGAATGTAGATGGCCATTTTTGTTTTTTAGTATGACAGATACTTGTCTCCTCACTACCAGGATCTGACTCAGTGTGTCCCGAGCCCCATCTTACCACCAGAGCTATTTGTCTCTTTGGTTAGGGGGAAAAAACACAAAATCTTAAAAGTTCAGTTCATGTACTTTTTATGTTATAAACTGATGTGCTAAGGAAATTCCCTCCTAAGTATATATCAATCCATTGACTCACATGAGTTATTGTATAATGCGATGGTTGTACACGTGCACCCCCAATTTTATGTTAGAAACTAAATACCCAGTGCTACAATGTTGAGAGGTGGTTCAGTGCTTGATGCTCTGCTTTCAAGAATAGCCACTGTGGTGAGAGGGGCTTTATTATTCTGAGTGGGTTTGTTCTAGAAGAAAACTCAACCTGTCTTGTTTGTCATTCTCTCTGCCTGCTCTTCATCTGATGCCTTTGGTTGTGGGGCAATGCTGTGTCTTTGTAGCTAGTAGAACCAGGAAAAGAATACAGTTTGAAAGGATGATCAAGGTGAGACACAGAATGCTCACCTCAACCTGTGCACAGTCAGTATCCACAGCATCCTCAGCATCCTCAGCATCCTCAGCATCCACAGCACCCGCAGCACCTGCAGCACCCACAGCACCTGCAGCAACCACGTGTAGGCAGGAAAGCTGATGGAACTCAAAGTCTGAGTTTTCCAGACATGGTATTTATCTCATATTTCCAAGATAACTTTGCTTATATCACATGTCTTTTCTTTTTCACTTTAAAACACCAGGACAGTTTTTTTCTGTTAATCAAACCAGCACATGCTTGTTCAAAAAGCACCAAAAGGCCCATGTGATGCTTGGGGCTGGGCCCAAGTCAGACTCTTCTAACCTGCCATGACAGTTTGCACATTCCTTTCTCTACCCTGAGAAGCCTTTTCTTCTGCTGCTAAAGTAGGGACACTAACAACTGTGCGTGACACTGTTGCCAAAACCACAATTGTAGGGCTCATATTTGGAGCGCTGCTTTGTGCTGCCGCGGCCTTGTGTCACCAATTTTGAGAAGATGTGGTTAGGCCCTTTGACAGTTGGCATTTCTAATGTTTCAAATTAAAAATAACTGCCACATTTTCTCCTATAGCAAAAATTAGTTTGGAATTGCCACAGAAGTTAAATGGCATCTATCCAGATATTTCTGCCAGTGCCGCCAATTAAGCATTCTCACTCCCAAAGACTCATGGGATAGTAATTTGCCAACAATTAGTATTTGCTGTGTCTCAGTGTTTTGACTAAATATAAAGGAAACTTTTGTATTTAGGAAGTTGTTTGTAAAATGGTAGTATAGTTGACATTAGTACTTGAAAGATGAGATTCTTACCAAAGGAGAAAAGTCAAAATATACCGAGATACCTGGGATCTGTTCTTAATGGATAATTGACAGATTTGACTTGCTTTCTTTCTGAACATCAATAGTCATTAATGCTGATAAGAATGTACTAGGAGAAATGCTGATGTGTTCATAGGCAAGATAAAGAGGCTTTCTCTTCTAGAATCTTCTTTAGAAAGGATAACTTTGTGGTTGTTCCCATCATTGTACGTAAAAATGTTAGAAATGGCCAGACATCCTTGTACATTCTATAGTCCCAGCACTAGGAAGGTCAAGATGGGAAGACTGAAAACTTGAGATCTGGTTGGGTTAGGAGAAAAATATAAATATATATGTTTCCTTAAAATTTTGCTTAATAAACTTCTCAGAAGCCTCTAGTCTGTGCTGGAAGACTCATAATCTCTTATACAATTCAAACCATGCAGTGAAACTAGTGAACACTGAATTTGAAATTATAGACATCTGGTATACCTCTTAACTCTCTGATGATGAACAATAATAGCATTTGGCCTGCCCAAATCAAAAAATGAAAAAGGTCATCCATGCTTTAAGAGCCAGGTAATCAGAAAACATCCCTGGCAAAGGTTCCTAAAAAAGAAGTCACTTTGAACACCAGTGTCCTTTTGTTTCTTAGTTGATTATTTGAGGCACAATCTCTACCCCAATGGTGCTAACCACAAAACCAGATCTAAATCTGGTTCATTGCATAGTGCCCTTGTGGCAGCTTGAATGAGAAGTCCCCTACAGGCTCAGGCATTGTATACTTGGTTCCTAGCTGGTGGCACTGTTTTGGGTGGTTATGGAACATTTGGAAGGTGGAGCCCTACAGGAGGAAGCCTATCACTAAAAACAGGCTTTGAGGGCTTTTCTCTCCCACCCCCACCCCTGCTCCCTGCTCCTTCCTGCCTCCTGCATATTTATGAAAATGTGATCAACCAGCTTCCGCCAGCCATGCCAGCCATGGCATGCCTGCCCTGTGAGGATGGACTTCATCTCATCAGCCCCATAAGCCATAATAAATCCTCACTCCCTTGTGTTACTTCTGCTCATGCTATTTCATCACAGCAACAGAAAAGTAAGTAATGGTTAGAGCACAGAAGCTCCACTCCCTCTTATCATGGCTTGAACACTATATACATTTATGAGGTACATTGTGGTTATTGGTAGAGGACTTCCATTCTCATGGAATCCAGAGACTATGCCTACACAAGTGTCTCAGTATAACAAGACCATGTACGCATCCAGGTGCCAAGAAGATGCCAAAATCGCATCATTTTCTGTTTGTTTTGTTTGTAGAGGAAGGGAAATGAAAACCAGACATTTACATAGGCCTTCAGCTGTAGTTTTTCTTCAATGCTATAGCAATAGCATGAATTAATATTTTTTTAAAATCTTGGAAACATCAATCTGAAAAGAAAGAGAGATGAATTGGGCCAAAAAATTGTTGGGCAAATAACACTTTGTTTTCAACAGAAGACACAATGCATAGAGAATTAAATTAGAAGTCTGTAACCTGATCAGGGAGGCAGCACTCGTAGATTAGATTATTAAGGAAGATGTTTCCTTGAAGAAAACAGTCATCATTTGAAGACATAGCAGACTTGAGAAGATTAACAAGCTTGAAAAGGAAGATTCCTGCAGCTAAATGAATCACTCAGTGATATATAACCTCTGGGCTCTGTGGCCAGCAGTACTTATGTAAATACTTTTATCAATTAGACTCTCTCTCTCTCTCTCTCTCTCTCTCTCTCTCTCTCTCTCTCTCTC
>JADRCG010010193.1:1150047-1179911 GCA_019844195.1 Rhabdomys dilectus | reverse complement strand
GTGTGTGTGTGTGTGTGTGTGTGTGTGTGTGTGTGTGTGTGTGTGCATTTACACACACTGACACACATAGACAAATATACAAATATACAAATATAAAAATCCAGTACGTGAACCATCCCGTAATTTGCTTTCTGGTGGGTTTTGTTGTTGTGGTGGTGGTGGTTGTGGTTAGTCGGTTGGTCCATTGGTTGGTTTGTTGGTGTTTTCTTCAGTCCCTGGGATAGAACCTAGTAAGAGCCCTGCCTCTAAGGCACACTCCCAGCCCCCAACCCTTCCATCCTGCCACTTTACACAAGGTGGAGAGGCTTCATAATACTGCATAGTTTTACTTCTTCTTCTTCTTTTTTTTTTTGATTAATTGAATAACATTCCACTGCAAAATTAGAGTACTATACTGCCATAACCAATACTAAAATATGCACCATGAATGGACCTCTCTGAGCTCATAATCCCCAAAAGAGGAATTGATAGATCTGAAGATAAGGCAAAGTTAAGGCTTTCTGGGAATAACTGTGTGTTACCTTCTAAGATAGCTTCTTTTTATAGACTGCAGGGTGGGACGTGAGAGAGCAATTCCCCAAAACAGGAATGGAGTTGGGCATGATTAGTTATGAGTTGACAGTTAACCACACAGAGAGACAATCTGGGAAGAGTGATTGCTCACATGGTCTAGACCAATAACTGGCCCCTGTGACCACCCAATCAGATGCCCCCTTGCCTCAGTGAGCCACTCCCTCTTCACAGGGCTCTCTCATGTTGGCTGTGGGAACAAAAAATAGGAATATTACTTCCAGGACTCAAAATGTTCATATTTCTTCTGTGAGCAGTCATTCTACCTGAGTCTGGATGTCAGAATTTCCCTAATAAACTCAACAGTTAATTCTTGGAAACATTAAGCTCTCAATGCCCGTCTCCCTCCAGCCGGCCGGAAAGGAGAGAAGGATCCCAAGCTCCTGGGTTCCAGTCTCATGTTAACTTAAAAAAAAAAAACCTACCACCCCTCAATCTCTAGCACTTCAGTTAGGAGTGGGGGCTCATAACCTTGCCACCCCCAATTCTCAAATGCTGACCGTCTTAATCTCATGCAGCCACAACAGCTGTTGATCGCCTCTAGAGAAGGGGGAGTCATTTTTCTTTAAGAGTGCGACCCCCGTTACGTTCACCATCCTCCTCAGCAGTGGTCCCCAACCTTCTTAATGCGGCCATCCTTTAATACAATTTCTCATATCGTGGTGATCCAAACATAAAATTATTTCATTGCTACTTCATAAGGGTAATTTTTGTGCTCTTGCAAATTGTAAATATGTGATGTTCACACTTTCTGATGTCCTGCCACTGTGAAAAGGTCATTTGAACCCTGAAAGGAGTCACAACCCACAGGTTGAGAATCACTGCTCCAAAGGATAGCCCCACACCTATATATGTATATTATACATATACCTATATGTATATTATACATATACCTATATGTATATTATACATATACCTATATGTATAAGCAGCCCAAATCGCACTTGACGGTGTATTTAAAAACCAAGAGAATGCAAAGTAGAAAGAGCTGGAGGAGCAGTAGAGGGCGAATATGATCAAAATGTGTTGTATGGAATACTCAAAGAATGATAAAAAGACTGTATTAACTCCCAATGTACGTGTGTGTGTGTGTTTGTGTGTGTGTTTGTGTGTGTGTTTGCGCACGCGCGCGCACGTCTACATGTGTGGATTAAGGCATGCTTGCATTTGTAGAGGTTAGAGGACAAGTTTAGGTGTCCCTCCCCACCTGTACCTTGTTTGAGACAGGCCTTCACTCTTCTGTGCAATGGCATAGTCTGTGTTACTCTCCTGGTTTCATCCCTGTGATGGTTTGTATATGCTTGGCCCAGGGAGTGGCACTATTAGATGTGGCCTTGTTGGAGTAGGTGTGGTCTAGTTGGAGTGAGTGTGCCACTGTGGGGTTGGGCTTAAGACCTTCACCTTAACTGCATGGAAGTCAGTCTTCCACTGGCAGCCTTTAGATGGAGATGTAGAACTATCAGCTCCTCCTGCACCATGCCTGCCCAGATGCTGCCATGTTCCCGCCTTGATGATAATGGACTGAACCTCTGAACCTGTAAGCCAGCCCCAAACAGATGTTGTCTTTAGAAGAGTTGCCTTGGTCATGGTGACTCTTCACAGCAGTAAAACCCTAAGACAACCCCCATCTTGCTATAGGAGAGCTGTGATTCCAGATGCATGTTACCTTGTCCATCTTTACTTGGGGTCTTTGGATCTGAACTTAGGACCTCACATCTGCATGATAAGTGTTTTTCCCAATGAGCTTTCTCCCAAGCCCTTATGCTAACATGTGAAACAAACCATCTTTCCTATAGTGGGACGACCAAACTTCACAGAATGGGACCTGCTTCTTTAATTCATATACCAACCACATGAAGAACAGAGACCAGAATAAAAGGTTCTATTGATTAGAGTGAATTCCTTTCTCCTTTGTTTACTCAGAGTTCAGACATCTTCAGGGTGTTTTCTTTATCCTACTATCCACAAGAGTCTCATATTCATCGAGTAAGTAAGGACCAGCCTTCCTGAAGAGGAGAGAACACTCAGGGAACATTGTCGAGGAGCTAATTATCCACACCCACTAACAATGCAGAGATCAAGTCTATTAGGAGTTGATAGGACTGGGAGGGGGCTGAACCAAAAAGCCAGGACTGAAAGAAGAGCCTTGGTTCTTCCACTCACTCGCTAGCTGTATGACCTAGGGCGTGCTCTGAGTCTTGGCTGCTGTGTAGGGCAAGTGTGTTAAGTCTCTGCACAGTCTGTGAAGCAGTCGTGAAGAAAAGGGCAACTGAGGATCAAAAGTGTGCTGTCCCCTGGGAAATACTCACGTATAAAAATAGTGCTTATTTGGTTTTCAAACCTAGCCTTCATTTCATGGTGTCAGAGTTTCTTGGTGTGCACAGTGCACAGAAGAGCCCAGTAAGAAAGGCATTCTATCAAGAGTGCAGTTAGGGATAGCCTGGTACACTGCCCTGTTCTCATACACTTGATCTCAGTGATGCCCAGGATGCTAGAAAGAACTGTGAACTCTGGAGTCAAACTTCCAGAGAAGTCCGTCTACATGGTTCCACTTCTCCTGTCCACCGAGCTGTCTTGTCTTTGCACCTGTGCTTTGGCCATATTTTCTTTAATTGGTCACCTCTAGTCTTCAGTATGTCCTCTGGAGGTCTGGACCCCTTTAGACTGCAGTTTCTTCCTTGCTCTCTCACCAAAATCACTAAGAGAAACCAGTGCTAAGAAGAATTTTTGACCAATGCTTAGGATGGAGAAGAAAGTCTTCATTGCAGTCAGTTTCGTGAATTGAGGAGAGTCGTGCATATGAATATCTGAATTTTTATAGCGGTAACTAGGGGGATCACTTGCTTTACTTTTCATCCTTTAAAGAGAGGGCACTGATGGGTAGCCTCAGGCTCTGTTTATACAACACACATGCCCTGGATCCTCCAGCCCCTGGACTCTTCTAACTGGTTATCCAGCCTTTCACCAGCTATTTAAATTCTAGTGTGTGTTTTTATGACCTGGTACCATATTTGATACTCTTGAAGTTTTGTGGGTATAAACTTATGGTGCAAGTTTTTATATCAGTGATGCCTTATGTGTGCCTGGGTGTGCACACATTCTTTTATTTGAGCTTTTACATTAGTCATTGTTTGAGAACATTATAATATACATGCCTTTGAGCCTTCTGATTGTTCTCAGCTCCCTACCCTACCTCCTTTGCTTCCCTGTGACTCCCACCCCATCCCCTCTTCCAGGCTTTCCTCCACAGTCTCGTCTTTGGATTTTGCCTGTGTCCTTCTCAATTTGACCAGGTCAGTCTCTTTGACTGAAATTAGGACTGTCCATTGGAACCTGGTGGTTTTACCAATGGGCACACAACTGAAGACAATGGCTTCCCATCTCCCACAGCACCCTGGTAGTCAGTAGATCACCAGTAAGTGCCACAAGCTCCTCCTTGGTCCATGACTGACTCCTGAGAGGGCCTGCCTTGTGCCAACCTGGTTTAATTAGTGACAGCTTCTGTCGGTACACTAACACAAAGGCCATGCAATGTCTAAAAGATGGAATTTCAATGCCCTTGTCCCCGTCTCCCGCTCTTAGCTCTTTCTGTCCTCTCTTCTCCAATGTTCCCTGACCTTAGGTGGAATAGTGTAAATGATTTGTTTGTGGATGAGTCCTTGTCCATTACCTATTCTCAGCATCTTAGCCAACCTGAGTCTCAGCATTCACTTCTGTTCACTGCAAAGGGTCTTTTCAGAATCGGGTTAAGAGGGGTCCCTGATCAAGGGAATAAACATAGATAATTTAGAAGGCAGTTGACATTATTTCTATGTGATGATAAGTTGTCGATATGACACAATCTAGAATCACTTGGGAAGAGAGTCTTCGTGGGTGCAGCTTTGCCTCGTACTGTTTGAAACACCCGTGTACTCACTCCACTCATCAATCTTTCATTCATGTCCCACCTTCTTTCAGGGACCACTTTCCTCCCCTGTGCTCCAGAGAAGGTCCATTAGTGACGGTCTAGTGGGAAAAGCTTCTCTCATCTTTGTTCGGCTCGTGTTCGCTTTGCTGAGAGGCATTTCCGTTGGGCACCCCATGCTAGTTAAGGGTTGTTTACTCCCAGCATTTAGTGATAGGATTGTCCTGTCTTTGAACTCCCACAGCTACTCTGTGGGGAAATCAGATGCCTCCCTAATTGTGGCTCTTTGTTTTTTCTCTTTGTCTATTAGGTTCTTAGGCATTTCAGCCTGAGATTCTGTTTGTGATTCACTGAATAGTCCAACTCTGAGGATTAGTAGTCTCATCAATTCAAGAGAACTTTCTCCGTCTGTTTCCAGCACTGTCTCTTCCCACAATCCGACTGAACAACACACTGGAGTTTTCTGCTCCTCCCTGAACCTTTACATCTTGTCTGTGCTCAGATTTCATTGTTTCTTACCTTGGCCTCGTCTCACCATCTTTCTATTTGCACTGCGTTCTAAATTACCTCTCTCATAGATTTGTTCTTGGGAAATATGCTTGCTTCTTTTCAATTCGGACTTAATCAGTTTACGTAGCTTCTTTTACTTTTCTCACGTTTTCAGGTTGACTGTTTTTTCGCAAAGCTATGAAGTATATCTGTATTGTGTTTTTGTCCAGTGTCTTCTGGTCGCTTCTGCTGGGTGTGGTTTCGGCAGACTCTCACTCACAATACCTGTTTACTTATCTCTTCTCCCTTCTTTCTGTACTCTCAAACATTTTGGAACTCTCTCTGAAGCCTGGGGCCCTTTCTTTGAAGCATGTGTCTCTCTTGAAAGCATTCCCTTTGAAGGTGTTTTAGCCTTGAGAAGTTCTGCATTTGCTTCTGCCAAATACCTGGGGCCACTGCCAATCTGGCCTCGGAATGTCAAATTCTTAGTTTGATCCTCTGCAGTCCACATTCATGCTAGGAACTAGAATTCAAACCTGTGTGAAGGATGATAATAAAGTCTCTGAACTCTCAAAGAATGTTTCTTTCTCCTCTCCCAGAATCAGAATTGATACAGGATCAGTCCCCAACACACACACACACACACACACACACACACACACACACACACACACACGAGAATTCTGGTATCCTGGTTCACTCATTCACTGATGTTGTAGGCTTTTGAAGCTGCCTGTGCAATGTGAGGTCATTACTCCCATCAGCTGACCACTGTATCAAACCCAAAGCTCTAGTCCCCGAAGCAGCCAGATGACCATCAGCTCCTGGCAGCTCTAACAGCCTCCTATCTGGACTGTGTTCCTGTTTAACTTGTGTTTATTTTCTTTGTGACCTGGGCTTACCCTAAACCATGACCCTAAAAATGTTCGATATTTTTTTGAGAGTTTTTGCTTGTTTTGAAAAGAGTGAGTTTTAGAATATCCCAGGAGCCACGATGCTAGCCCTTCACAACTGATGCCGACAGATGGTCCATGGAAGAAACAGACTTCATGTATATATGTGTAATGAATGGGCAGAAATAGAAGGGAAGAGAGAAAGCAGCTAACACTTATGGTGCCTGCGTTGGCCTGCCCATCAATGTCATTCATACCCAATGCTTTGAAGCAGGTGCATCATTCCCTCAGAAACTGGGCCCCAACATGAAGAACCAATCCACCAGTGTGGTAAAGAGCTGATTCCTAAGGTGGTGGAGAGCTAGCCCCTAAGGTGGTGGAGAGCTGGCCCCTAAGGTGGTAGAGAGCTGGCACTTAAGGTGGTGGAGAGCTAGCCCCTAAGGTGGTGGTGGCACTGCCATCCATGTCCACTTTCCAGGAGTTATGGACCAGTTTTTTCTTGATGCCCCTTTACTTCCCAGGGGAACAGTTTTTTTCTAAGACTCCGAGAGTTTTTCAGTGTCTCCTTAAGAGCAGAAGATGGAGAGTGCTGTCTCCTCACTCAGTGTTGCACAACCTATGGATGTTCCAAAGTTCTAGACAACACTGGAAGGTTTATGACAGTGTTGGCCTCATTTTCTTTTATCTATCTTTTACCTAATTTTCTCTTCCGTCTGCCTTTTATTATCTATCGTCTATCAGCTATCTTTCATCTACCTGTCATCTATCATCTGTCTACTGATCTATCTATCCTCTTTAATCTATCTGTCACTTGTCAATCACCTGTCTATCATCTATTATCTATCTGTCATCTATCAATCTATCATCTGTCTACTCCTCTATTATCTATCTATCTATCTATCTATCTATCTATCTATCATCTATTAGCTATCATTTATCAATCATCTATCTATAGTTTATCATTTATCTATCTTCTATCTATTATCTATCACTATCTATCATCTATCTTTTGATCTGTCTATCTATCATCTATTTATCTACCATCTATTAGATATCATCTATCTATCATCTATCTATCTATCTATCTATCTATCTATCTATCTATCTATCTATCATCTATCATCTATCTGTCATCTATCTGTCATCTATCTGTCATCTATCTATCATCTATCTATCTATCATTTATCTATTATCTACTTACCTACCCATCTGTGCTCTGTCTCTAGCC
Source organism: Rhabdomys dilectus (assembly GCA_019844195.1). NCBI lineage: Eukaryota > Metazoa > Chordata > Mammalia > Rodentia > Muridae > Rhabdomys > Rhabdomys dilectus. The sequence continues at coordinate 1,172,827 of JADRCG010010193.1, read as the reverse complement.
CTATTTATATGTATCTATCTATCTATATATTTTCTTTGAAAATTGTTACTAAATCTAATCTGCTGATCTCAGAGCAGAGACTGTGTCATTGCAAATCTTTGTAGCCTCCTCATGTCCCAGCACAATGCATACAATTACAAACGCTTACCATGACTCTGTATGCATCCTCAAATTCCTCTGAATTCATTCATCATTATCTGTCATTAAGAGAATCAAAATATGTGCACAGTTGTCAATGCCATGGCTAAGTCACACTGTGCGTGGGCTGTGGCGGCACCTGTTTTGAAGATTAGGGTTGGGCATTCCAATCCGTTCATGCCATTTCAACCACATCTCTTTCCCGCCAAGTCAGCATGCCCCGGTCCCCGTGGTCCTGGTTGTTTATTTGAGCACCTCTTTTGTCCCCTTCTGGTATGTGAAAGAGTGTGAGTCACGATCTCAGCAGATATGAATGTAACCCTCTCACATTCTCTCAGGTTTAAGGTTGGCACATAGTCCACTCCATTGCATCTGTTCCCAGAGGCCCTGTTTGCTGGGGACATCCCAGTAAGCAGGTATACTATCACAGAGTCACTGCAAATCTATGGTGTTTCTTGATTGGTCATTTTCCTCTAAGACCACGACTCCGTGTTGCTTTGATGGTGCATTCTTATGCATCCACTTAAGGAAGACAAAAATGTGTTGGTTTTTTTTTTTCAGTTGGCGGAGTTTCGTAGTATCCTTCTAAAGGTTAACTCCCATTCACGGTTTTGAAAAAGTCCATTTTCTTCCCTGGCTAGTTCCTCTTTAGACAGAGTTTAACCTTGAGAACAGGAACTCGGGCCTTCAGCTGGTGAGGCTCCTTAAAGAATTCTGTTTAAAAATGAATGCAGTTTCATTTAATAATAAATCTTTGATAAAATTTTGCTAATTGTGGCATCCAGAGTCAGTGGGCTGAGTATCAATCCTAAGAGCATTCTCCAAGGATAGTTTCAGTAAAACGATCTTTTAAATATGTTATGGTAGGGTGCCTGCATGTATGTCTATACCACAGTGAGTGCTCTTAACCACGGCAGTCTCTCCAGCCTCAGTTGTAAATGGATGAGACAGATTATGGGGACAAAGCAGAACACGAAGGCATCATCTTCTGCCCCACCCAGAGGCTTTGCCCTTTTTTACAACATCAACTTGGCTGAAATTCTATCCACCTCATAGGGGACTTCAAGTTCCAACTCTGGGAATTCTTCCCCCATCCCAGCTCAGGCTTCAGGCATCTTGGGGTTCTCTACGGGATACTGAGGATACAGCAGTTAACAAGACCCAGTCTTTGTCTTTCAAAAAAGTGATTAAAATGGGGTACCAGTGTGAGGGCAGATTCAGAAAGTACCAAAGTACAGGACTTTCCCCAGATGGTAACTGGTACACTTGGAGGGCCAGTTTAAGCCAATAGAATCCTACCCCGAGCTGCCACGAGCAGAGCAGCCACCTCAAAAACTGCATAAGACTTTTGAAGGGCCAAGTCTTCTGCACACTCCTCCCATCCCTCTTGCAGGATCCTGATATAAAAAGCCCTGTATCCAGGAAGCCAAAGAAAGGCTGCCAACTTCTCAGACCAAAACTTACGGCCCACGATGGTGTTCCCATTAAGCAACCGTGTTTTCGGGAAAATATCTGAAAGTCAGCATACCACCACAGAGCTCCAGCAGCGCCAACGAAACGAGAAGCTGTTATTTTTAATTCAGAAGCTAACATCTGCCACATCTTTCCAGAGGTGTCCATGTTGCGTAAATTCTATCCATTTAGCTTATTTAAGAAAAAAAAAACCATAAATAGATTTCTCTGTATGCGTGCCTGTTTCAGAGGGAGAAGTTATTTATGTGTATAAAACTCAGGCAGAGTGATTAAGCCGCACCTGGCAGTGAACTTAACAGATATTTCTGTTAAATGGAACCTGAAAAACAGTGCCATTTAAGGGTATTTATTTGCTAGATACCAGTCATCAGTTAAAGATCTGGGAATATTTAAGTATCTTAAGTGATTCACCAAGTAGAGGCAAAGGCACCCAGCTACTGGCCAGCCAGGCTTAACTGGTAATCTGGCCTTGAAGAATGTTCTGGCTGTCAGTCATCACATTCATATGAGAGGCTGAGAAACGGTTCAAGGTCAGATAACCAAGATGTTTGCTAAGTCTGCAGCTGGGACTCTCCACGGGGGCACCCAGAGACAGCTGTGCCTGTTGTGAAGGAAATAGGCCCCATACCAACTGGCCCTTAGATGCTTGTCTGAGCCCTCAGACCCTGTATACAGGGCATCTCCAGAAGCCAACCCAAGCTTGTGGTCAGGATCTATTGGACACTGCTAGTCCTTCACAGCTGCTAAATCTGCTTGCTCAACACAGAGAAGAGCTTCAAGATGGCCTCCATGTTCACAAATGACTGACCCAGTGAGCTTGGCTGCTAGTCCCCACACCCACAGAGAGGAAGACATGGACATGAATGCCACTGTCAGGAATCAGCCTTGGGACCATGATCCAGAACACCCTGCTCTCCTGTTGGGTCAGACCAGGTGGGACTCCACAGGCCTTGAAGGTATCAGCTGAGACTGAAGAGATGGTTTCTGAGGGTCTGAGATTCTCTGGGCTTACAAGGTCAAAGAAAGATGCACGTCTGATAAGGACTATTATCTGATATTAGTCTTCAGGCTCTTGTAAGGACTGAAGTGAGTGAGTGCTTACCACTATCCTGCACTGAACCAGACCCCAGAAGGGAAACTCAGATGTTGAAGCACAACAGCTGCACGGCAAGATATCACTTCAGACGTTAGGACTCCTGTGGCCAGGGTGTCCTAAGTCCAGGCCGAGGGCCCTCAAGTTTCTTGTTTCTCTAACTACAGGAGGCAGGGCTACCAGCCACACACTGGGAGAGGAAAGGGGGGGGAGAAGGAGAGAGACAGACAGACAGACAGACAGACAGACAGACAGACAGACAGACAGAAACGCAGAGACACAGAGAGACAGAGATAGAGACACAGAGAAACACAGAGACGCAGACAGAAACAGAGTGAATCCTTCAAACCTACCAAACAATGGTTAAGAAAATTCATACACTAAACCCCAGCCACCTTCCAAAAATCTATTCTAAAAGATCTCGGGTTCCCTTTTCTTCCAAATGTTTTCCCACTAGGGAAAGTCACACAGAGGTCCTTCTGTGGACCTGGCACTTCCCACATGGCACAGACACAATGATATGATCGTCCCTACGGTGCTGGTAGGACTGTCAGGTTGATACCTTGCTGGGATGTTCTGGAATAGATAGACATTGCTCCACCCCCAAAGTCTTTTTTGATTGATTGGTCAGAGCCCAAACTCTGTATGGATTGAAGATATTTTGAATTTACTTTCCAAGTCCCATGGGCTGTGTTAGAGAAACAGATAGTACGTGAGCACGGGGAGAACTGATTAAAACCCTGGCTGCCCTGACACCCCATATCATTTATCAGTGGGCCTTGTCAAATGTTCTCCAGTGTGATGTGAACATAGAGACTGTTTAGTGGAGGGAGTAGGAGCTCTGGTCTCTCGTGGCGTTTATAGTATGATCAATGGGTTCATGTTTGCATCGTTACTGTAGTAAAATACTCAAGGCTGAGTACTTACAAAGACAAGAGGTTGAGTTAATTACCTCCTGGTTTTGAAGGCATTAGAGAAAGACTGCAGAGTAGTGACCCTGGCTGTGTTACTTCAGGGATGAATAGTGCCACAGTGATTGACAGGAGTGCAAGTGGGAGGGGCTGACTGGACACAAAGATGGGACCCCAGAGTGAAGGCTCTTTCAGAACAGTTCAGCTTCATGGGAACTTACTCAGAATCTTGTTGGAACTCCTGGTATCTCTCCACAAGGGCCCAGAGACACAGCCGGCTCTGCCTTATACAGGTTCCACAGTGACTAGCAATCCACAAGGAGCACCAGGCTTCACATTAGCACCGGGGCAAGAGGGTCAAGCCGCATCCAAACCACAGATTTCAGTTATATTTACAGCTCTATCACTGGTGAGACACAGCATGAGGATTCTAAACATTGCAAGTTTACTTTTTTATTTATTTTTTTTAAATAAAACTCTCTTAGGAAAGTGGCTCTGAGGATCTCTAAGACCTGTTCCTCAGGTTTTTACAGTGAAATTCCTGATCACTAGCGCCTTCATGGAAACCTAACTGAAAGTAGCAGAACACAAAAGTACCACAGTCCAGGTGTCTGGAAAGAGAACAGGGCATGGCTGCGATGAAGGGAGCTTCTAGCTGTCATTCGGGTGAGTGCTAGAGTCTTCTTTACAGTACAGGAGCAGGTGGAGGCCGTGGCTAGTAGCTGGGCCTGCAGATGGAGTCTGCATCTTGCAAAGAATTTTAATGTTCTGACTCTGGATTTCAATGATCAGAACATACCCAAAACCTGCTCCTGCCTAACTGCAAAGGATGTTGGGAAATTTGGTAGCTTTGATCAAAACGACCACAGGTCTAGCTATATCAAGACTCCTCCATTTGGAAAGAACCACTTCTTATCCGGACTGTAGACTGTCTCCTACTTCCTTCTGGGCTGTTTCTCACTTCCTGTTCTATCTTATTCAAACTTTTCCTCACTGCTGTATCTGGATGCTAATTGTGAGGAGCCTCCTACATGGCTTTATAATCTCAATTATTTGATCCGGAAACTGGCTCTTAGCTGTGGGATGAGAAAGTTATCCTGCCTCTGGAGTTCTGTGGGGAAGCCTGTCCCTGAGCAAGAGGGCATTGCCTCTAGGCAGAACAAACAAGGAAACCCATGTAGTCCCAAAGTGAGGGAGGGCACTTAAAGTTGACTTAAGCAAGAGCGATGGGTAGGAGGGGCCACTGGAGCTACCACACAAGGGAGCACAGGTCTCGGGGTCTTCAAGTGACACGAAGTGCTCAGGAATGCTGAGGGACTTGCTGAGTTCTCTGTGTCTCTGTCCCAGCATGCATCTCTTTCTGCTTCCTGACTGAGAACTCCATGTGACCAGCTACTTCATGTTCTTCCCAGATGGTAGCCTCCGAGTGTGAGCTGAGGTAACCCTTCCTCCTTTAAACCTGCCCTGTCAGGGACTCTGTTACAGAAATGACAAAAGTCATTAGCAGAAGCCCTCTCGCTGTTACTTCTGTTGCACTTTAGAGTGTGTTCATTTGCTTCTCTGCTCACCATCACGTTCCTGACTGTGTGGGGGGGCAAGGGTGTCACATCAAAGCAACCCCCAGGTCAGCAGGGTGGGAGGGACAACACACCCTCGTGTTCTTCGCTGCAGTGTAAAGTACATCAAAGCTGGCTCTTACTCTCAAATGCAGAGCTCACAGGCCCCCATGCTCCTGTGTGCATCTATCTCTCTTAGCCACCACGCATGGAGCTCAGCCAGCCCTGGACAGCCCTTGTCACTGTGCCCAATCTCACTGCTACTATTTTGACAGCAGCAGTAACGTACCAGCAAACCTTGGCCTTGGGGGAGGGAAGGTCTGTGTTCTCACCCACATCTGGGATGGCTGCAGAACTCAGCACAGGTTTGTCTGTACCAACAAAAGCCCCAAAATATCCAACCTTCCACACAACAGAAAAGCAGACCAAGCAAAAACGTCTCAGTCACATAAGGGGAGTTGAGGTAATGGCTTTACTACTTTTTTTTTCCACAGTTAATGTTTATACAAGGGGATACTCTGGTTACCAAAGGGACAGATGGAATATGCTGTTGGTTCTTTTCTCTTGCTTCTAAGATGGGGTCTCAACCCTGTCATATGTTCCAGTCCCTTTGTGACAGATAATTTATAGATAACATTTTAAGTTTCTAGGATATACTCTTTATTTTCTCATATTTGTCTCTGTGTGAGCTAAGTCACCTTTTTGACGTGATGTCACTAATGGAAATCATGCCTTTTTGCTACGATGAACCGCATCCCCTAAACTATGAGCCCAGATAAACTGCTCCTTCCTCAAGTTTCTTCTCGTCAGACATTTATCACAGTGATAGGCGGCATCTAACCTGGATGGCAAAGGAGGCCTTCCTGTCCCCCGTTATACATTGCAGGAGCCCAACTCTGAGACCGTGCAGAATGGGCACTTCATAAATGGACGTGGAAAGAAGGAAGGACAGGGTGTGGGTGGGAAAAGCTAGGACAGACGTGGGCAGAGAGAGCAACTCATTACTGAGCTTTTTGTCCAAGCTCAAGAGCTTGTATGAGGTTCCAGGAAGTCAGAGCTATGCAAGTAAAAAGGCCATGCTAAAATTAAATGTAGATTGTCCTAAGGTCATAAAAGCATGCCATACTTACCCTGCCTCCTCAGCTACTGGTCAAACTTCTGTCCACAAACCTGGCCTTTTCCCTCCCCCATCTTCCTTCTTCCCACCTGTCTGGAATTGCCAAGGCATCTGAGCTGGGGTCCACAGCTAACCCAAGGAGAAGATTGTTTGTTATGAACAGATACATACATACAAATGCTCCAGCATTTCTAATTACCTGTCCCTGTGACTGACATGGAATCTCCCCCATCCCCTTCTTGCTTGCAACAGCAGATGCTGACTCTTCCCAGCATGCCTGCCCTCCCTTCTTGGGCCCCACCTCCTCTGTCCCCAGAGTAAATAGAAAACCAGGTGTGTGTATGAATTCTAAAGAGGCTAGGGTGAGGTTGGGGAGAGGAAGAGAGAGATGGAGAGCCACTGAGAGAGACACAGACATTAAAAATAGGACCAACAGGAACTGGGAGTCTGGGTTTCTGTTTCTTCTCTGAGAGCTCTTGGTGCTATAGTCTTTGTAAGCAGAGTAGTCCTGACTGACTCACTGGGTAAGAAAATAAGACATCTAGGGTTCCTCCACCGAGAGTTTGGTCCCTTATCCTCAGGCTCCAACCCATAGCCTTCATGAAAATAATCAGTGGGAAGGAAAAAGAAAAGAATCCATGCCAGGCTTTGTCCAGCAATGCTAACATAGTTAGTCCCTTGATGGTCTCAAATCAGTGATTTCACCCATGTAGGAATATCTGTACCCCGTGACGCTGGTACCCTACCCTTCAGTTCCATCCCACCCCACTGAGGCGGAGGCAGGGGCATGAATACAGATGCAGTCCAGCTCTCAGCACTAGGAAACTCATGTTCTTTAAGCCTCCTGCCCCCACCCCCACCCTCACTCCCATCTCCACCTCTGTGTGTGTGTGTGTGTGTGTGTGTGTGTGTGTGTGTGTGTGTGTGTGGTGTGCACGCATGTGCTGTCTGTAGACTTAGACCTTCATCTGTCACAGTGTCACTTCCTAGAACTTGAACTACAGTACCCAGGGCTGTCGGGCCACTGACAAATCAAAGGCTCTTCTCACAGGCTCCATTCAGCTGTCCAGGCAGGATGGTGGGAGCTGCCTCTGTTGAGTCTGACAGACGCCCACTCAGCCCAGCTGCAGGCTATCTAAGGCCATATCCCAACATGGCCGCTTGCCCAGAAACAGGCTCAGCAACTCGCCTCCCTGGACAGGAAGGAAGCGCTCTGAACAGAGCAAGACAGGCTTCTTGCCCACACTGGGGTTGGCTTGGGAATCTTCCTCCTGGTCCCATCTTCCACTGCCTTGGGGCCCAGGAGAAGTTACAGAAGGACTGACGCACAAATCTGAGCCTCCCCTCTAGAGGCCAGTCAGTGCTCGTTCACCGTGTTTTAGAAGCGAGCACTGCTCTCCACTTCCTGTGATCAAACATGCTTGTTAATAGCTTTTAGTAAAAGCCAGATCTCCTGGTGTATGGCTCTCCTGCACATGGACTGAATTAAGAACAGGGGATTGTTTTCATGTCTAGAACTCGGCTAATGCCAAAACAAATGTCCAGTAAAATACTGCTGGACACTCTACCCTCACCCCCCAGTCTCTTCCCTATCTCGCCGGACAGGAGACCATGGAAGACACTGAAGGAAGTTAAGGAGTCAGAAAAGTAGGGATTTGAGGTCCTGCCTGGGGGAAGTGTTGGGTCACCTCAGAACTTCTTAAATTGTCCCACTATTTTTTTGGAGTCCCACTACCCTGGCTTTTGGTGGTGTCACTTTACAGTACATGTCAATGGCTGAGTGGAACCCTTCTAGAATAGCTAGCTTCTTGCTTCTGCTAAATATTTTCTTCATCTAGACTCCCTGGTTCTTGGAGGGAAATACTCAGAATGTGTTTTTAATGCATGGTAACTCAGAAAGCCCACAGGCCTCACTGTGTTGTCATTTAAAATATACAGTTGCCCTTGTTAAGTGTTTTTCAGGGTAACCCCAATAGGAAAACAAAGCACAGAAAAAGTATCCACTTAAAAATGCCTTTCTGTTCATCTAGAATTCAGATGACTGGGTGTCCTGAATGTTTTTTGTGGGAGTTGACTTTGGAACAGGTCAACTCATTGAATAATATGACTCTTTAACAGACAGCAGGACCCATCCTAGGAAAGGATTGTTCCTTTGAAGTGTTTTATGACTTAACTGCTTCTAAACAGGAGACACCAAAGATGATTGTTCTAACTAGTCACCTGATGCTAAGTTGTCAACTTGCTATCAGATCACAGGAGGCTGTCATTAGTAAGTTGTGACAACGAGAACCTAGAGACTTTTTTTTTCTGATCTCTTCAAGACTTATCGACTGGAATGGGAAGAAAATTAAATTCTAGTCTACAGCTTTCTAGAACTTTCTAGATCTTCCTAGTGAGAAAGTCTTAAATATGAAGAACGATACAAAGTTCCGTTTGTGCGATCTAGAATCAGGAGGAGTGCCTGTCTTTTGGGGAGTTGTGCCAGAAGAAGGTTTCCTCTAGCTTATTCCAAATTCACAGTGTTGCACCAACAGTGGACTGAGCAGTGTAAAGACCCAAAGACTTGCAAACTTTCTTTCCAATTCACATGCCAGTGTCAATGGAGCCGGTGTCTAGTTCGCAGTCATTCCCAGATGCAGCACTCAAGATCTAAAATTAAACCCAATGATCATCAGGCTCTATGACAGGAAGATCTCTGAGTCAGCATGAGGCCTAGCTCTGGGCCGCAGCTCTTCCTCCACAAAGTGGCCCAACAAGGAGCTGAGAGCCGCTGGAGATTCAGCACCAACTGGAGCTCAACATCCAGGATTCCTCGTTCTCCTTTGAGGTGAATATTCTTTTAAACCTCAAAAGAAACAAAATGTTTTCCCTGGATTTTGGGTGCACTGTTTTTTTTGTTTTGTTTTGTTTTGGAGGGGTTGGGGGTGTTTTTAAACATGGTCTCATTGCCCCACGGAGCTCTGCCGCCTGCTCACATTGAGCATCTCCTGGGAAACTCTGAGAGATGCTTTATTTAGAAGGCACTCAGTCTGTGAGTCATGCAATTTTCTGCTGTGTTTTTCTTCTTCAGTCTTCCTGCTTCCATAAACATTTATGTGAAGACAGGCTCTTTCGCTGTGTTTCCAGAATCATCCACCACAGCTGTTCCCTCCCCACCTGAAGTCATCAATTTTCACAAAGAGAAGTATCCCTCGTTTGCTTTCAAACGCTGATAAAGACCAAAAGTCAACACATACATAGGATTGAAAGACAGAGGGTGATCCTTTGGCAGAATGGCCTCTTCGCTCAGTGGGTTCTCATGAACCCCAGTAAATCTTGACTGTAGCTGTTTAACACTGGCATGTGCCCTGTGGGCAGAGACACAGTTTTGTAACACTTGTGAGATCCCAGGCCAAAGAAATCAGCAATGATTTTTGTCTCCCACAGGATCCTTGGAAAGTTGATTTCTTTCATCTTGAGAAGGGGATAGGAAGCATCGGGCATTGTAGGAAGCAGACTGTGACTTCCTGCTCATATTTTCCTTTAAAAATTGACACTTCAGTCAGCCCACAAGGAGCTATTTATTGAAATAGAATTCCCCAGACTTAAGACTTCTGGTATGATCTGGTTTGGTTCTGCTCCAGTCTGGGGAAGGCATACAGAATTCTAAACATTTGAGGAATAGGCAAATTCTTGTGTGATCTAGAATCTCCTTCCACCCCAAAACCCCACAGCATGCCTCTCCTAATTGCAATTTCCCAGCATCCCATTTTACAACAAATAGCAGCCAGAGGTTTGCCGTTCTTGTTTTTCCTCCAATGCAGAGTCATCTGTTTTCCTTTTGGCTATTTCCCTCTTGTGCTCTCACCACATTGGCCTCCGGTGCTAGAGAATGCCGGAACCATGTTTCCAGTATGTTGACCATGTCATTTCTATGGAAAATCCGTGCTCCTGAGAACGCACTGCTTGAGAGAGGGGAAGCTCCCTGTACTTGTTCATATTCATATGTGCTGTCCTTGCATGGGAGTCTCCTGAGCTGAGAACAGCAGTGGGATACAGTGATGGCTGTGAGATACAAGGCAGTCATATGGCTTCAGCCCTCAAGCCTGTTTTTCCTAGGTGTATAGGCTTTGGCAAGAAGTGTCATTGCTAGGCTCAATGAACTGTCTCTAGTTCCTCCATCTCTAAAATGGGCTGAAGGATGGAACCAAGTTTCCTGTACTTTTTTTTTTTTTTGTGAGGATTAGAGGAGATACAATTATACCTTAGAGCAGTACTTAGCTTGCAGTCCTTACAGTGAAAATCTACCTATTGTCTCTAGTGAATAGTTCAGGCCTGAGAGAGCACAATCAACAGGCAACCACAGTGACTCTGCACACCATGATGTGAAGGAACGGATGTTTTTAAGGCACACTCCTTTGATAGAACCTTGATGAGCACTTTCCCCAGGCTAAGTAAAGCACTGAGTGTAAGAAAGAACAAGCAAGGATAAAGATGAGGAAAGTGCTCCAGGTAGCTTGGAGTCTGGAGGGAGAGAGCTGAGGGTGTGGTCTGCAGGACAAGCCATCTTCATCACAGAGCTTTTGGGTTGAGTCCAGTTCCATTAGCGGGGAGGGACTAACTGGGTGAGTGGATCTTCTCATTTGTCAAGTGGGAGTAAACACTCACACGTCATTAAGGAAAGCAACGATGAAGGTTGGAGATGGCTCTGTCAGTAAAGTGTTAGCTACACAAGCGTAAGGACCTGAGTTCAAACCCCAGAACACACATTAACATGTGTTTGTAATTGCAGCACTGTGAAGGAAGATACAGGTTCTAGAAGTATTATTGAAGTCCTTAAATAGCCAGAGCTGACTTATGAGCACCTGCCCTGCCCTCTGGCACTTACTGGGCAACCATCCAGCCTAGCCCACTTAGCAAGTCCCTGGCCAGTGTGAGACCCTGTCTCAAATAAAAGAAAGTATGGTAACTGCTAAGGGAGAGGGATGAGAGAGAGGGGGGAACATGGAAGCAGATGTTCGAGTGTCTCTAGCAGTCAAAGGTAGTTGGTATATCTAGGCTGGGTATTGAGTTACACCTCTGATTGTGTGGGCAATTTGTTATTGAGCATTACCAAACATATAAAGCCTTTGGATAATCTAAGCGTTAGAGTCTCATTTGTACCCAGCCCGCATGGATGGCAGGATGGTCTGGGCTCAGCCAAGCATTGTGGAGACAGCGTGGAAGACTGGCAGAGCCATCTCCCATGCTGGCATCTCGTGGTTGGCAAGGCTGGTGTCTCTGACTGCCTGAGTGGATGGCCTAAGCTGAGGAGCGGTGGTATGGCCACAGCTGCTCCTGGCTGCAGGCCTAGGCTAGTCAGGAACATGGTGGCTGATTAAGAAATGCTAGATTGAATGCCGCCAATTTAAATATCTCTCACAATAAGAACTGGGTCCTTCAATATGTTTTCTACTATTGTACACATGTCTACAAGTGTTTATGTCACCAGAGATGGAAGTGGAAGACTATGGTCTGAAGGGACAATCTGGGTGGCAGGGAAGGTGTAGAAAAAAGAGAGCAGACATTGGAGGGATAATCACACAAGACTCAGAGGCTGGTGGACTTGGGGACAATTGAGAGTCCAGTACCAAAGAATATGGATTCAAGGCAAGGGAGTGAGAACTGACTCTGTACAAATGGCAGGGTCTTACTCACATCCTTTCCAGTGCTCACATCTTAAAGAGTACAGTCCTGACTGCTCCATTTACAACAGCCCCCCTAGCTAGACATCCCCAGAGTCCTGCCCTGCTGGTTTTTTTCCAGACCACTTTTTTACTCCTTTTTAAAAAGTCCTTTTCTGAATAATATCTTACAGAAACAAGTTCTTAATAAAAGAAAGTAGAAAGAAATAAGAAAGCACTAGGCCAGACATAAAGACAACTGATGTTTTTTGAAATGGCTCAGTTGTGGTGGCTAATTTCAGATGTCGATTTGACACAAATTAGATGTCACCTGGGAAGAAGGAACCTCAACTCATAAATTGATTCCTTCAGACTGGCTTGCAGGTGTGTGGGTGGGGAATCATCTTGAATGATGACAGATGCAGGAGGATGACAAGCCCACTGTGGGCGGCGCCATTCCTAGGTGCTCAGGAAAGCTACTGGAGCAAACTGGTGAAGCCTCTTTTCTCCTTGCTTCCTGCCTTGAGTTCCTGCCTTGGTTTCTTGAAGGTGGACTGTGACATACAGAATGATGTGAACTCTCTTCTCTAAGCTGCTGTGGCCATGGCTATCACAGCAACAGAGAGCAAACTCTAGCAGTTGTCTTTTACAAAATGGCATCTCTACCTGAAATGTGTAGGCAACTGACATCGGTTCACTCTCCTGACTGATCTGAGTATACCCAGTCAGTGTTTTGAAAAGTGGCATTTTTATCTAAAATACTTATTACATACCAGATTGCGTTTTTTTTCAAAGCTTACTGTGTTCCTAAGACTATTTCACACAACAGTTCTTTAAGAAATAATTCCTTAAAGTGTGTGTGTGTGTGTGTGTGTGTGTGTGTGTGTGTGTCTGTGTGTCTGTGTGTATCAGTGAAAATTCTGGCTTACATAATTAAGGAAGATTGACATCTTTACTATATAAATGTAGGGGGCTCCAGGTCTAAAGGGGAGTGCCTTAAACAGGAAGTGCCCACATTAATGTGGCTGCAAGGTTTTCCTCCGTCACCACAGTGTCCTGGAACAATATATATGGTGTGTCTATGGTGGTGTCTAATCATCTCTAGGCATTTAATGCATCTACAGCCCCACTTCTCTCCCACCTGCCTCCCATGGCCACTTCTGCTCTCAGTCTGTTCCCCTGTTGGAATTTGCCGTGTGTACAGCAATGTAACTCTCACAGCAAACACAGGGTGTGAGCCATGTGTTCTTATCTCATTAATCTAGACCTCACTGTGGCCCAACAGCATTTATTCCCCCCCTATCCTTTCTTTCTCCCGTTCCCAAGGCAAACAGAGAAAGCAGAGGCACGACACCATCCAACAGTTCTGGGATGGAGCTCATGCTGTCTGTCGGAAGGTGCTTTCTGTTCTGCTTCCATTCCATTTGAAGCTATGACGGCTGAAGTTTTCCATGTCCTCGTAGTGACTCAGCCAATGTCCCCAGGGTATTTCCAGCCTCTGATGCTTAGTTCTCTGACTCTGCTTATTCATTCCCAGTTGCTGGGTGGATGGAGCCAGGATACCAGTGACTAATGACTCAGTGTATATCAGGATCCCTGAGCTGACTCAGATTACCCAGTCTACACTCACCTGTCGGAAGCATAGCTGTGGACAGCACATGTGCCTCTGGGTGGCCAGGCTCCAGAAAATGCCATCGGATTGGAGCTCTATTGCCCATCCTACTTGAGGGTTTTCTTCTTTTGAGTGAGCTCTCTGAAGCCAAAGGCTGGTTGGCGTTGGCATTAGCGTCATGAAGTCACCAGTGACCTTCATTGTGCCAGGGTGCAATGAAACCCTTGTTTATTGATTGAATAATGGCATGATATAACCTTGAGACATCTTAAGGATAGTTTTGTGAATTGGTTTTGCTGTAATACAGAATGACTAGAGGAAGAAAGTATCTTAGCCTTATACCCGACAATGTATTTAAACGTCTTCTAAATAAGGTGTGCTTAAAAACATATGAGAGGAACGTAAGAGACTAGACCATGTGCAACTTCACCAGCACACAGCCTTACAGCCCATTATTCTGGTAATCGGGACTGTCCTATATATACCCTGATTAACTGGACTGTCCTATATATACCCTGGTTATCTGGACTGTCCTATGCCCTGGTTATCTGGGCTGTCCTATATATACCCTGGTTATCTGGACTGTCCTATATATACCCTGGTTAACTGGACTGTCCTACACCCTGGTTATCTGGACTGTCCTATGCCCTGGTTATCTGGGCTGTCCTACACCCTGCCCTGTGATTTCTGCCACTGCCATTCAGTCCATTCATTTACCCTCATTTTGACCGTTCTTCAAAAGCAACACAGATGATATAAGTATGCACATTGTCCACAGTGTCTCCAGACAACTAGAGTCATTTATTCACTAGAAATATTGACAAGACTCAACATGGAGCCAAACCCGTGATTGGCTCCATTGACAGTTGATTATGGTGAAAAGACGCAAGAAAGTCAACAAAGCAGAAGGTTCTGTGAGGTACAGTAGGGAGCAAGCTAGGCACGAGCATGGAGGAGTCCCTTTTCCCAGCATCCCCACACAGAGCGTGCTTCCCTCCTCTACCAGAGACCTACTGTGACACATATGAGCCACTGATGCTGGCAGGATCCAGGACTCACCGCATTCATCTGGACTGTTCACATAGGTGCTTCTCCCTGATGCATGTGAGAATTCCAGACCCCCAAGAGGAAGCCCAGTGTTCAGCATCTTGTGTTCTTACATGGTTTAGGCATAGCCAACCATTCTTCTTGGTTAGAAACAAATGGAAACACTGTGAAATCTAAATCTTGAGGTTTGTAAATGGAGGCAAAGATGCAGCCTTTCCAAGAAGGCCTGCCTAAAAAGGCCTCCACGTGAGAGTTTCTGGACAAGCCTTCAGGATCCTGGCCAGGGTGCTGAACTGTATATCTGCGTCTAGAGAGCAGTAGGCTCCCAGGAGGTGGTGTATACAGTGGGGTGAACGGGGTCTCCTCTAGTGGCCTCACTGCAGTGGGATGAACGGGATCTCCTCCAGTGGCCTCACTGTGGTTGGAAGGGTGGGGTTTCTTCTGGTGGGATGGGCAGGGTCTCCTCTGGTGGTCTCACTGCGAGTTAAATGAGGGTGCGTGCACATGTCTATGTGTGTAAATGCATGGCATGCACACACCAAGGCACACACAGAGTGAACTTTTTCAAGAACTTGATTCCTTGTCTGTGCATTCTAGTCTACTCGGGAGAAAGATGAAGTAGGGCTTTCCCCTGAGTTATCTCCATGGGTCAGAGGTGAGAAGTTTTGCATGTCCTCAATTACCTCATTCTGTCTATTTCTTGTCACCGCAGCATCACTGTGACACTGGTGTTATATTTCCTGATGACTAGCATATATTGTAAGGTATATATAGATACACTGCGCATACACACATACATCATAGACACATACACATATACAATAGATGTGCCTGATGAAGTAAACAGATTCCCAAAGGCTGTCATGAAGCTTCATTCCTTTGGGCAGAGGAGTTTAGTCTAGCCTGTAGTGTCAGACATCTGTGCAAGGGGTGGGCTGATAATCACTGGGCTCCAACACAAACCTTTCATGAAGCCTTGAAGTCAGTAGAGAAAGCTCCAGGGACAGTGGGAGTTCAATGTTGCTGAAGCATGTGAGTCAAGAGGAGTCAGAATTTCTAGGGACGGATGGGGATGCTGGACTTGTAAGGAACCTGGGCCTTGTTGCAGATGGGATGGCAGTCACCGAAGGCTCCCTTCAAACAGCATGCCATGTTTGGGTTTTGGGACTAGATGATTCTGGTGCCTCCAGGCAATGACTTTCAGAGGAACAGTGCTGACAGAGGAGGAGAAAGAGGAGGAGGAAGAAGAAGAGGAGGAGGAGGAGGAAGAGGAGGAGGAGGAGGAGGAAGAGGAGGAGGAGGAAGAAGAGGAGTGGGGAGGCACTTGCCCTAATCTAGTCATGAATCTCTGCTATTCTTTGGGAAGGAGTAGGGAAGGTGTGTGTGGGTGGGTGTGGGGGGGGTCAAGATATCCGTATGTACCCAGTCAACAGAGCTCGGAGGGTGACTAGTTGTGAGTGGAGGAGCAAATGTAGTCCCAAGTTCTACTTCTCCTAGTTGGGAGTGAATTGATGGGGAACACACAGGGAGGACCAATTATGGACGGAGAGTGAATTCAGCATGGGGAACATGAAGTTATGAGATGCCTGTGACTTCCATGGCACGAAAGAGCCCGCTGGATGTAGAGATCTGAGGTCTGTTGCTCAGAGCCAGTGTTAACTGCCCATGGGGGAATAATCTCTCACTGGTCATAAAGCACTTGATGGACGTGGGTGAATGAAATCCTGTAACGACCAGGCAAAGCCAGAAGACTGAGCAGAGGCATTCAGGCAGCAATATTTCATTGTTGAGCACAAGGAAATGTTTCTGTAAAAAGAAAGAGGGTGAAAGCAGATTGAGGGGCTGTGAAATTAGGGGTGTGGGATGCGGGGCTCAACTTTAGAGAACTCTCTAGACCTTTGCAGGATTTTGGAAGAAAGTTCTGAGCTCCCCAGGTTACCATGGAAACCCTTGGCCTTGGGGAGACCCCTTGACCTTCCTTTCCTATTGCTCCATCACTGGCAAGTCAAGAGTGAGGGGCTGAGTTTGACCTTGTAATTCTCAGACACTTACTGCACCTCCCTGAGGGGATCACGGTGCTACAGGTGATCCATCAGTCAGGCTGCAGAGTTCTTAGGAAAGAATGGCACAGGAGGAGAGCATGCAGGACAGGGGGATTGCCAATCCTGCAAAGGTGTGGAGAGGCAGGAGGGAACGGGCGCTGAGTGGCAAGGCCCATCTGGAAAGGAATGTTGAGGGAGTGAGGGAAACTTGAATGTAGTAATCGGAAATGCAGCATCTTGTGAGGAAAGAACACAGAGAGGTAGAGAACACAGAAGGTGGAGCAGAGATGGTGAGCAGGAAAATGCTGTCAAAGGCTGTGTCCTCCTGAGAGAAAAGATGACCTCCTGCTCCAAAAGCAGAGTCACCCGGTTCAGGATGGGTCCATTCCATGCCTTTCTCACTACTGTTCCAACATGATACCTGCTCACTTCTGTTTCTTTAGGAAAGCACTCAGTGGTTTTTTTTGTTGTTGTTGTTTTTTGTTTTTGTTTGTTTGTTCACTTGTTTTTAGGGTTTTTTTTGTTGTTGGGTTTGGTTTTTTGTTTTTGTTTTTTGTTTGTTTTTTTTTGCTTGTTTGGGGGGTTTGTTTGTTTTGGGTTTTTTGGGGGGTTGGGTTTTTGTTTGTTTTGTTTTGTTTTCTCAAAACAGAGGCATTTGTGGGATAGAGTTATTAAAGAGAACAGTGAATGTTTGTAAAAGACATTCAAGAGACAATCAGCTGCCCAACAGTAAGCGAAAGGATTGCTTAGCAATATCAGAGATCCAGTCTTGGCATGGATAGAGTCATTGGACCGTTGAGCCTGTGATGGTCTTTGGTTGGGTACAGAAGGTTGGGTGGCAAAGAAGTTTATGGTTCTTGATCAAGCCATGGAGAAAAGGAAACTTAAAAAGACAAATTCTGAATCAGCTGAGTCAGCCAGCGCCATGGTGGGTCCAGAGAGTGAACCATGCAGAGGAAATAAAGTCTCCAAGTGTTGATCCGAGTGCAGCATCTGTGTCTACTAACTCATGGATGGAAAATTCCAATGCTTGCCTCAGGAAGGAGTGAGTGTAAAGGGGGCCACTAGAGATGTAGAAGTGAAAACACAGAGAAGAGGAGTGGGCAAGAAGACTCGGCAGGAAAACACGCCTCTCGCACCAACCACATCACCTGAGTTCCATCTCCATGGCCCAGGGCAGAAGGAGAAAGCCGACCCACAACAGCTGCCCTCTGCCCTCTGTCTACATGCACCAAGGGTGCATGGTGGGACACATGCATGCATGGGACACACATTTGTGTATACACACACACAACAATAGTTAACTGTTTTTGGAAAAAAAAGAGGGAAGAAAAAAGTTAGAGGTGACATTATCCTCCTGAACCCCAAAGTCACTGACTGTAGTGGGGGTGAGGGGAACGATGTCTCTGGGATCAGATTCATCATTGGGTAGAAGGGGGAAGATTCTGGGACAGAGACAAGTGGCCCACAATGGTGTGGAAATAACACAACCTCAAAAGAGCAGTGAGCTTTAGCAGCCGGGCTTCGGTGCCTCAGTGGAAAAGGAAAAGCATAGTCAGTTTATCTCTGGCACCTACAGTTGTGGGGGTCATTGGCATTTTTTTCTAGGCCTGCAGAGAACTGTTTTTTTTTTCCTGCAAATTGCTTGGGTTCAAAAGAGTTTCAGAGCCAGACATGCAGGTGAGCGTCTGAGATGCTAGCAGCTCAGGGGAGGAGGCAGGATGATGGGAAACTCAGGGCTCTGTAGTGAGTTGGGCCAACCTGGGCTACAAAAGAGCTTATATTGAAAAACAAAAACATCAGTTAATTTAAATAAGTGCTTCAGGAGGTTTGCTTGTTTGTTTGTTTGTTTGCTTGCTTGTGTCAGCTTCCAGTGTGTTTGTGTGCACAGAATGAGCTGTTTCAGAGATGAGGCCCAAGTCAGAACATGGAAGCCATTTATATATACTTCATACATACCACATGTAGTTAGCCTAAGGTAATTGCATGAGATTATTGTGAATCTGCCTGAATTTTTACTTCAAATTGACACATTGAGGATGGGGTAGAATTTTACATTTATAACATAATGTCAGAGCAGAGAGATATTCAGGTTTGAGAGCATTTTGGAATCCATATTCTTGGACTGGGATAACCAGCCTGTGTATTGTTCAAAAAGAAAATAAATTACTCAACCACACTGAAGTCGCATTCTGTGACTGAAATCCCTGCAGTCAACTCCAAGGTGCTATGAGCTAACTCTCAGTGTTTGGCAGGTGTGGTCACCACATCAGAAAGTTCCAACAGTGATCAGAAAATGTCTGTGTTTAAGCCAACACAACACAGGCAGGCTCACATATATGACAGTCTTTAGAGGATTAATTATGACTCTCTGTGAGTGTGTGTGTGTGTGTGTGTGTGTGTGTGTGTGTGTATGCACGCACATGCATGCATGCTGAGGGGTGGGTTATGGAGGGAGTGCACATGCATGCTTGTATGTGTGCACATGTGTGCATGACTGTAGGAACATGTGAGGTCAAAGGTCAACCTTGGATGTCATACCTCAGGTACTTTCCACCTCTTTTTGAGACAGTCTCTCAGTAACCTGGAACTCATAGCTATTCTGGCTAGTCAGTGAGCTCTGTGGACCTTCCTGCTTCTGTGTCCCCAACTCTGGGAATTACAAGTTCATGCCACCACACCCAGCTTACATTTACAGGGCTCCTGGGAATCTAACTTAGGTCCTTTCCCTTGTATGGTGAGCATTTCAACAACTGAGCTGTCTCCCTAGCTCCCTATGTTATAAGATTCTTAAAACTAGTTTTGCCAGTTAATTTCAAATAAAAATTCAAGCTTTGATTTTAGTAAGACTGGGTGTTTTTCAGCAACTTCTGCCTGATGTATCCAACTTGCCGTGGTTTTGAGGTAAGCAGTTTGGTGTAGAGGTTACTTTCTTCTAAGGGGAAATTCAGGTGCTAGAAGTGATATTTAACCTTTTGCCAATGGTAGCACACTTTCAAATATTAATATCTGGTTGTCACTCAAGATTAATGTGTGATTATTTAGAATAAAACATGTCAAAGCCATCAAGCCACAAAGTACCCCTTCAAATAAATAGATATGAGACCACAGCATCCCACAGTAAGCTGAAACATGTAAATAGATTACTCTGCCCACCACTGAAAAGTTTTTATATGATAAACATTTGAAAAACTGGTGTTTTATGTAGAAAGCAATACTCTTGGCCATTCTAATGCAGGAGGACCAGACAGTCTCATGCACTTGCCTGTATCCTCCCCAGGATCACTCCCCAAATACTTTCTAGAATGGTCACTGTAGAAAAGCAAGGTTGGCATAGAAACAGGATGACTGACAGGCAGTTGGCATAGGAATGAGGTAACTGACAGGTGTTTTGCTCTTGCTGTATTGGATTCTTTTGAACATATGGACTCATTTAGGGATGTCTTTCAACTTTCCTGGAACGCTGGGTCCTGGGAACTGTCAAGAGACTCATAAAATATCATGATATTAGCATTTGGTATGTACCCAGCATTAAATTCAATGCCTTTATTTGCCTTTAATTTTTTTTTTACCCCAAAGTACTGAAAATCCTAATATAGATGCTTTTTCTCCTTTACATTTTACAACGTGAAGAAGCAGTCACCTGGCAACACAGTTCCATGGGACTAGGTGCTTGACTTGAGAGCTTGATGACCTAGGATCCCTGGAAGCCACATAAAGGTGACAGAAGAGAACTGACCCTCTCCAGTAAGCTCCCCTCTGCCATCCGCCCTTGGGCCATGCATTCCCATCCCCCAATCATAATGAATGAAATAAAGGTTTGGGTTTTTTTGCATGAAAACCTGAAGCCTCGAGGATTGAGAAAGTCAAATCACAAAGCTATTCAAGGTCCACCCGGGATTCAAACCCGAGTCAGGCCCTGCAGTCTGTGCTCATGGATTTCTATGACCTTAGAAGAGAGATTGCTCTGGCTGGGTCCTCAGGAAAGGAAGGATGGCAGACCTCATGGTCTCATGTTGGCATTCCGCTGTCCACAGAAGGTGAACATGGACCGTCCTAAAAGTCAGAGAGCGAGAAGAAAACCTTAACTCATTAACAAACTATTTTCTTTGATGTGTCTGTTTTTAAACATCTACCATCTATCTATGCACTGCCTGCTTACCTATCATGTCTATGTTATTATCTATCATGTATCATCTATTTATCATCTATCAGCTAATTATCATCTATCTATCTATCTATCTATCTATCTATCTATCATCTATCTATCTATCTATCTATCATCTATCAATCATCTATCTATCATCTATCTATCATCTATCTATCTATCTATCTATCATATATCTATCTTTCTATCATCTATCTATCATCTATCTATCATCTATCTATCATCTATCATCTACCTGTCAATCATCTATCTATATCTATCTATCTATCTATCTATCTATATCTATCTATCTATCTATCATCTATGATCTATCTATCAATCATCTATCTATCATCTATCTATCTATCTATCTATCTATCTATCATCTATCTATCATCTATCTACCTATCATCTTTCTATGTCTATCACCAACTCATTTTTAATTATTTTATTTTTTTGCATCCCAAATGTTGCCCCCAATTCCCCCTTTCATCAACTCTTATCTAGCTGTATGTCAGTCCATCGTCACTGCTCTCTCTCTTTAGATATCTATCTGGACCAATGCATTACATTTTATGTGGCTATAAAATGATTGATAGCTGCTTAGGAAGAATATTGTGCTAATAAAATAATTTATACTGTAAAGTTTAAAGGGTATGCATAAAACATCCAGCCATGTTTGTTTGCGTCAAATTTCCTTTTAGAAAGCGGAGACTGTCTCTTCACCTTTAAGCCACTCTGACACTCAGGTAGATATTTCTGTTATCTTTTGTTATACACCAAATGTACGTCAACCTAAAATAGAAGCATGCCTTTTGTAATGTGAACCCACTGAGTTTGGGGGTCCATTTCTCAACAAAGAGGATATTGGATGAATCCCACTCTAGGTTTTCAGTTGTGAAGTTCACTAGCCCCAGGATCCTTTGAACAAGGCCAGGTGTTTCATGCTATTTCCCATCTGCCCATGGCTCCCTCAGGGAAGAAGAGAGGAAGTGCAACTTTGGCATTTTTGCCATGAAAAAATATCAGAAGATGATCCAAGAGTGTCCTGAGGCGTTCTGCGGAACCCAACGAAAACGATCTACAAACAGTAACTTGTTCAGTATGACACAAGACCCATCTTCCCCTCTCCCTTAAAAAGTGCTCCCTCCTTCTCCTGTTTAAACAACAGCTATCTCAGATATAGCAATGTCACACTGGACTCAGTTCAAACCATATACACAGGAAGGAAAGTGCAGCTGTCAAGGCACCAACCCAGTCAGAAGTGCCCCAGACAAATGGCTGCACATTACTGCCTGGTTTTAATTAACAGCAGACTCTGGGCTGGTCTTACTCCCACCCCCTTCTTCGGTAACTTTAAACAAAGTGATTTGTAGTGTTCTGTCTTCTACCGTATCTACCCCAGTGGAGACAGAGGATGTTCATGGAAATAGCTTGAGCCAAAGTTCAAAGCAGATTACAACATCTAAAGGATACCTTGAGATTTTTATCTTGGCCCTGGAAAAAGAAGGAGTCAAGTTTATTCATTGTTCCTGCTAGAGGGCCAGGTCTTATGAAGTGGGGTTACCCAGTTATTAGTAAACTATATCGTTAGTCATGTGACCTCATTTTCAGGACATTTTGTCCGGTAGATAATAAACAAATGCATTAGGCTGCAAATAGCCTCAGTTGAGATAATCTGTTAAAGCTCTGTTTAACAAGAGACTTCCTTTAGTGAGAAAAGACATTCCTTAGCAAGTGAAGGCTTCCTCCATATGCAGACAATTCTGTAGTAGTTATCAAATAGCAAAAATGCTACTGCCAAAAGATACCTTAGAGGTATGCAACCTGACTTTTTCAGTACAGACATTAGGAGAAGGAGGAGGGAGAGAGGAGGAGGAGGAGGAGGAGGAGGAGGAGGAGAAAGGAGGAGGAGGAGGAGAAAGGAGGAGGAGGAGGAGAAAGGAGGAGGAGGAGGAGGAGGAGGAGGAGAAAGGAGGAGGAGGAGGAGGAGGAGGAGGAG
>JADRCG010010193.1:1116625-1131603 GCA_019844195.1 Rhabdomys dilectus | reverse complement strand
ACTTCTTCTTCTTCTTCTTCTTCTTCTTCTTCTTCTTCTTCTTCTTCTTCTTCTTCTTCTTCTTCTTCTTCTTCTTCTTCTTCTTCTTCTTCTTCTTCTTCTTCTTCTTCTTCTTCTGCAGTGTGACCTGATCCTCAGGTGCAGGAATTCATTGCAGGTGGATGAGTTAGAGCTGAGAACCTCGCAACCAATTTTCCCTTCCATACAACTTGGCCAATTGTAGCTGTCTGTAACGGTGTCTGTCTCCTAAAGGAGATGATTCTATAATGAAAGAGCTACACTTACCTGTTATTTTTTCCACTGTTTTAAAATGAAAAACACACCAAGAAAATATATCACACACTTCAATAGGTTCATAGTGAATGTTTTCCTGCAGTGTGAGCCCATGAGTTGCTTGTAGACCAGTGATGTATTTGTCTGAAAAGTTACAGGTTTAATCACCGTGCACTAGGCAACTGGTAAACCTGTAGAAGACTGAGTCTCTTCCTTCCAGGGGTCGTTATTTTCCTGCACTTCTCTGTCTATGCATGGGACCCCATGAAAACTTGACCCTTCAATGCTAATATGTTTGCTTATACTACATAGTTCTAGACTTGTTTATTTCACCAAAAATTGTGTGTGTATATATATATATAATATATATATATTATATATAATTATATATATATATAATATATATATATCTCAGACTATGTCTAGAAAAAATATGTTTTGTATACTTCAAATGAAATCAACAGGTCTGACTCATTGACTAGCTGTCACCCAGTTTGTTAACCTACAAACATATCTCTACACATTAAGTACCATGATTGTTTCATATCTGTGCCATTTTTATCTTCAAGGATTTGGACACTTTGTCAAAGAAAAAAAAAAGCAGCCAGTATCAAGACCTACTAATAAACCTGTTTTGAAGTTAGTAAAATTCCTCCTAGATCAATCAAGTTAAGAAATGCTATTGCCTGGCCATGTTCGTAAATTTAAAGGGAACTGGGCTACGGAGACTGTGTAGCTAGGTAAGACGTTTGGCTCCAAGGCTTTGGCAGGGATTGAAACAAAATGTTTCGAAATAGCACAAACTGGCATTTTTCTGAGTGCTAATATTCAGTCTTTCCAAGCAGGACACCTGGTTCAACTCCCCCAAACAGCCACTCAGAATTACAGTCTGGGCTGTCGTGCAGGATGCAACTGGCAGCCCCATGAACTCCTCCAGGAAATGTTGGCTTTACTTCTTCCTTAGGGACAGCTCTCTTTGGAGGATGGGCTGGTACTGGTGGGATGGGGAAATGCTGTAAAGGCTAAAAAGCAGAGAGGAAAATGAAAATGAAAAAAAAATGTGGGAAAGGAGGGGTGAAGAGGAGGGGTGGGCTGTAAAAATACATTCTAGAAGGACCTTGGAAAATGTTGTCAAATGTATGCCCTGTAAACAGACACAACCCAAGCCCACTCTTTCCCTCTTGGGAATACAAAGTTGTTGTAGACTGTTTAAAGCAGTTTCTGGTTGGGTCTTCCCAACCTCTTGGGATGCAGAGAGTTTCTTTCATCAGTTTAGCATATCCATTCTAGTAAAAGTAAATAGTTGAGCCAAATTTTGATTGTCCCAAT
Source organism: Rhabdomys dilectus (assembly GCA_019844195.1). NCBI lineage: Eukaryota > Metazoa > Chordata > Mammalia > Rodentia > Muridae > Rhabdomys > Rhabdomys dilectus. The sequence continues at coordinate 1,130,001 of JADRCG010010193.1, read as the reverse complement.
GGAGAAGCTATGCCCTGCAGGGTGTCATACTTGTGACCACAGGAGCACATCCATATGTGGGCGTGTTTTGTATAATGTTAGAAAGTGTGCTTGACTCTAGTGTTTGAGGCTGCTGGGTGTGCAAAGAATCAGGGAACACTGATACAAACAGAGACCAGCTCATGTGAGACACCAAGCATTTGCCTCTATCGCTTTGAGCCCCTTGTGTCTGATGGTCTCCTATAATATATCCTTGGTTGTGTTAGGTAGAGATAAGCAAATGTAGAGCCAGGGGGCTTCAGAACCAAACGTGAGAGTCTTGTCTGCATGAGAATTGAGAGAACTGGAGCATAGCACAGCTGGTGGACGGTGTAGACACTGCGGGGGAACAAGGTGGCCGCAGGGTCCAGCTGTGGGTCAGAAGATGAGACCAGAACAAGAGCTCTGACTTAGGGAGGGATCTACCCTTCCTGTGTGCCAGAGGACACCTCCCATCTTGCTAAGTGACACTTCTTTGCTATCTATTGTCAACTGCAGTTGTTTAGTCAGCCCAGGGAGGGGTCAAAAGCAGTTCTTACTAAAGGTAGGATTCTAGAAGATACCATTTGGTTGGTTGACAGCTTACTAATCAGGAAATCAAGCCAGAGGGTCTCACAGGCTCCCTGTGTCCCATGCTTAGTGGGGGAAATTCAGGTACCGTGTTCCCAGCAGCCACCAGCCTATGAAAGTCAATGACGGCCGTCTACGCCCCTTTCTAAGTAGTGCATATTTCCTTGAGGGATCTTCTGATTTTGTTTCTTGTGTGTGGTATATGTGCTTGTACTTTCGTGTTCATATGTGCATATGAATGTGTATGCATACAGATGTGTGCATCTCAGGTACACCATATATTTGTATGCATACACATTCATTCTCAGGTCTCAGCATACAGAGGGGAGTCTCAGGTGTCGTTCTCAGGTACACCATTTGCCTCATTGAGGTGAAGTCACTGAGTCAGTGAGATTAGACAGCTACTGAACTCTAGGGAGCTGCCCACCTCTGCCTCCCCGTGTTGCAACCACAGACACTGGCCACCATGCCAGCATTTGCAGAGTGCTAGGGATTGAACTCAGGACCTCAAGCCTCGAAAGGAAGCATTTGACTGACTGAGCCATTTCCCCAGCCCTGCTCTGTGGGTAGTCTTAGACAAATGGGTTTATTCTCTAACTTGGTATTCCAGTGCTTTCAGCTCAATTTACTTTATCATTTCTCACACCCTGCATCCTCATACGGGTGATATCACTTTACCGACACAATGCCTGCTTCTGACCTCAGCCTTCACAATCACTCCAGAATTCTTCTGGTGGTTCCTGGCAGCTGCAGCCCTTGCCTGGCCTGATGGTGTGTCTCAGTTCTCCATAGGACCCTCTCTCTGTTCCTCTCTGGTCCCTCTCATTGACCCATCTTTCCTGGCTCTACTATCGTTCTCCATTAGTGTTCTCAATCTTGGTTAGTGCTCCACTCTTGCCCTGGGTTAGTGCTCCACTCTTGCTCTTGATTGGTGTTCCACAATCGCTCTTGGTCAGTGCTCCACTCTCATTCTCAGTTAGGGCTCCACTCTGACTCTCGGTTAGTGCTCCATGCTTGCTCTTGGTTAGTGGGTTTGTCCACAAATCTTCTCACATCTCAAGTCTAGACACTGTCCTGGAGAGCTGGTTCCTTTCCTTTATTTTAACTGTTTCTTCTCTACAGTGAGACACATGATTCCTTTCTCAGTCCCGTGTCTCCCATGGGCTTCAAACCTTTTCTTTTTGTCTTGAACCTACCCTCCTCACTAAAGGCATCACCACCAAACCTTTCTCTTAAGCTCGGGTGTTTCTCTTTTCCTCTGATTTCAGGTGGGCATGGTATCATTTTGCTTCCACTGTCTTCCTCCCACATGTTGTGGGCTGAGTCGCTGTAACAATTGCTTTCCCTGCTGTCCCTGGCCTTCAAAGTTACTAGTGATGAGCTGCTGGGCCATGGATACAGCTCACTGGAAGCATCCATCTGACTCTGTGTTTGACACCCAGTACCACCGACAGCCATTCCTGTTTTTTCAGTATGCTATTGGTGAGTACCAGGTGTATTCCAACCCCTGGACTGTTGCTCCTTCAACATTTTGCTTTTCTTGCTTTCTTTAACACTAGGCCCCTCCCCTCTTTATAAGCACTTAGCCCTTTCCTCTTCATCTCTCCTTGGTAAAACCAATTTCTAATCTTCCCATTGGTTAAACAAACTTCTATCTACAAAACTGCCAGAGTTCCTGCCCCCATCTTGAGTGTGCTCCCAAGGCCTGGTCACATGCCTGTCCCTCCTGTTCCATTAAACTCCTGTATTGGTATAGCTGTATCTCATCCACTCTCGAAGCCCTAAACTGCCGAGCACAGTTGCTGACATTTAATATATGTTGGCTACCATGCCCAGCATTTATGTTGGCAGTGGGAATTGAACTCTGGTTCTCGTGCTTGCGAGGGCACCACTTGTGCCACAGGTGTTCATCTAGTGAACAGAGAGTACATAGCCAATGAGACCATCTCCAACAGCATCTCTCCTTCTTCCCATGCTGGGATTTAGTCCCATTAGTAAGTCTCATGAGTGGAACATAGAAACAAACGGGAAATTCTTCTGATGGAACCAGACTTTGTGGAACGCTAGGGAGGTAGGAAGAAGACATTTCATAGGACTCTCACACTGCAGGTCTAGTATATTGGGGGACAGCTGAACGAGGGCAACAGGAAGTAGTATTTACTAATGTTAACACCATGGAAAACTGTTACAGTTGCCTATCAAGAAGGAAAATGCTCATGGTGCTAGACTACATTCCTGACGAGGCTAGGGAAGAGTATGTGTGGAATACAGGTGATCTTGAGTGTCCCTTAGAATTAATAAGGCCTTTTGACTAAGCCCAAGAGAAAAGCACAATAATACAATACAGGCTCAGTAATGGCCTAGACCTTTCAGAGATGCAGGCTTGGACCACCCCCACTAAATGAAGAGCATCCCCCAGAAAGATGCTTGTGGATAGTCAAAAGCACTCACAGTGGGTAGAGGAAGGAATATGTAAGTACCAGTGGTGACCACGGTTGCAGAACCCGTGACTGCAGCTTCCTTCCTTCTTTTGCTGTATGTATATCACATGTATGTATGTTCTTCACACGCAGGGAATTGGGCTTGAGGAACTGTCTGTCAACACGTCTTCTAGTGTAGAGCATAGCCCGTTTCTAGTTAAGTGTTCACAGAAGCTTGGAAGCACAGGAAGCTGAGTGGCAGCCACACCACTGTCTTGTTTGAAGGACACTGTAAGTAGATCCTAACAGTGAGAAGTGGATGGTCTGGAATCATTGATTTCATTTGTCAATTTGACCGGATGACACATAGTGCCCAGATTACTCTGAGTGTATCTGTGAAGTGTCTGGAGATGACCCTAAATCTCCCTCCCTCCTGTAATTTACATAGAGAGTGCCCAGCAAAACCAACTGGCCATCTTGAGAGATTATGGAACATTTAAAAGGTGGTAGTTAAATCATTGAGGACATGTCTGCTGGAGTCTCAGCTTCCCCACCTTCTCCATGTCCTACTTGAGATGAGCAACTGTCCTTACCACAGCACCTGTCCTCACGGTCTTCTGGTCGCAGTCTCCAGGGCATCAGAGTCAACCGTCAAGCACTGAAACCTCCAAAACCCTGAGACAAATAGGTTTCCTCCCTGTAAGTTGATTCACTCCAGGCATTTGTTATAGTGACTGGAAACTGACTAAATACTCTCTCATACACATGGACCTCATCCAAAAGAACCAAAAGCTGACCCTCCAAAAGAAGAAAGTGTTACTCCAGACTGACCACCTTTGAGCTGGGACATCGCTAATTTCCTAGTGTCTGGCTCAGATGGAAATATTAGCTTTTCTTGGGTCTGGAACCTATTAGATGAAACTGCACTGTCAGCTTCTCCCAAAGTCTCCAGCCTGCTGTCTCTTTCGCCAAAGAACTCTGACTAAAACTGGAACCAACATTCCTTTTATATGAAATATAAATAGTCATTATTGACCTTTAGGTGAGAAGACTTGACATTAGGCTGAAAAACAATATACATATTGTGTAAGGTCTTCAGACATGTGTACTGTAATGGCTATTCCTGGTTGTCAACTTGACTATATCTGGAATGAACTACAATCCAGAGTTGGAGGGCTCACCTGTGATCCAGATCTTGAGGCTGGAAGACACAAGTTTCTGACCTGGCTCTGGCATGGAGATCTTGAGGCATAGTGGCCATGAAAAGTTTAGGCCCAGGTAAGGCAGTACACGCCTTTAATCCCAGGAGACTAAGGCAAGGAGATCTCCGAGTTCAAGGTCATCTGGGACAAAGCAAATCCCAGATCTAGGAACACACCTTTAATCTGAGCCACACTTTCTGCTGGACACCTACATAAGGATGTTGGAAGAAGAAAGACTCACTCTTCTTAGCCTGCTTGCATTTCCTTGCCAGCACATCTGTTGGAGCTACTTCTACAGAAGACCAGCTGAAACAACTGGCCTTGTGGGACTCAGAATCTACCAGATCCTTGGACTTCCCATTTGTAGACCTTTATTGGGGAGTTGGACTACAGACTACAAGTTACCACAATAAATTCCCTTAATGTATAGCGACATTCCATAAGTTCTGTGACTCTAGAGAAAGAACCCTAACACATGTACCCACTGTGATGTGTCTGGGAATGAGTGGCACGCACACATGGAAACTACTTCAAGGTGGGGTCTGTAGTAAGTAGGTGAGACTCCCGGAAATCCTATGCATGAACTAGAAGTGTGTAAAACTGAAGATAGCTCTTGTTGCAGTTTAACGCATGAGACCCATAAGCAGAGATTTCAACTAAGGAAGTCCTGACTTGGAGATTACCTTCTGTTGCTTTTTTCAGGCCTTCAGGAGCCTCAGCCTAGAGAACATAGTTCAGCAGCCTGCAGGCCCTTCCATTCTCTGAATGTCTAAGCACCAAATATACATAACATATGTAACTGATGAGAAAGTTGCATCGGACCTTGGGAAAGAAAAGAGCCGTTTAACTTAATTGATTGGTGTCTGGGACAGTAACTGAACCTCATCGTGTATTAGCAACTATTCTGTTTGATGGGACAATGCCTGACAAAGGCAATTTTAAGAGAGGGAAGCTCTATTTGGACTCACAGTTTAAGGGCAGCCTTCCTCATGGCAAGGATAAAACACTTATGCAAAAGAATATCAAAAACATTACACCATTAAACATTGGGAAGGTGGCTCACTTGGTTAAGTGTTTACCATGCAGGTATGCAGACCTTAGTCCAGACACCCCAGAACTAACTTAGAAAAAGCTGGGTGTGGTGACCCAGTGGTGTTCACAGTGTAGGAGGGCAGAGACAAGGCAATCCCCAGGGTTCACTGTCTGCCCAGCCTGACTTCTTAGGTGGTTCCAAGCAAGTGGGAGACTCTGTCTCTAATACAAGGTTGAAATCCAGGCATGGGGGAACACACCTTTAAATCCAACAGAAGTAGGCAGATCTCTGTAAGTTTGAGGCCAGCCTGGATTACATAGCAAGTTCCAGGACAGCCAGGGCTACTCTGTGGTGTTTTTGTTTGTTTAATTTAAGTTGATAGTGTCTAAGAAAGATACCTGAGACTGACTACCATTTATCTTGCAATTCTCTGCACTGTGTACACACCTGCCCCCCCCCCCCCCGACATGCAAGCTTTCAGTTAGATGTTGATATCGCGGTGGTAGTAATGACACTGATGATATAGGTCTGTGTGTTCCGTCGGTGTCTCTAGTTGTCTTCAGCAGGAAATTGGCCCAGATCACCTGAGTCACCTCAGCCACTATTCCAGGAAGCTTTCCTATTCCGTTCCAGGGGATGCTCCCCTGACCCTGCCTCTTTTGCATTCTGGGAAGAATTCAAAATCTATCACTCAAGTGTGTGTGTGTGTGTGTGTGTGTGTGTGTGTGTGTTTAAATGACTATTTTACAATGGTATCCAGAAAAGAAATTATGTTTAATGTTAGTACTTTTTATTCACTTGGCCTTTCTAAAGCTGTTGGTAGGGTAAGTGTTTCATGAGATTTCAATTTACAAAAGGCTTAGATTTCAAAAGACTACATCTTTGCTTTCAAGTTCAGAGCAGTTAAACAAGGAGCCATTGTCTTCTCTTTTATGGGAAGTTAAGTAAGGAAAACCGTCTGATGGTTTGGCTGTGACTCATCCCTCTCTGTGACACTGGAGATCTCCAGCTTTCTTTTTATTTGAAAAAAATGTATCTCTCTTTTTATTTCCATTGTAATTGTACATAGTGACCATGAAATGGCCAAGGGCATCTTGGGATAGGTGCATAATGTACCTTTATCAAAACGTCTTTGAGGCTATGAAGCCAGCAAGCAAGAGGATCTGAATTCAAGGCACGTAACCCACATTTAAAAGAAAGAAAGAAAGGAAGAAAGAAAGAAAGGAAGGAAGGAAGGAAGGAAGGAAGAAAGAAAGAAAGAAAGAAAGAAAGAAAGAAAGAAAGAAGGGAAAAGGCAGGTATAGTAGGTGGGTACAATCCTAGTGCTAGGATTGGTGGAGAAAGGGAGGTACCTGGCTCACTGTCCAACCTCCCTAGCTTAACTGGCAAGCTCTAGGCCAGTGAGAGACCCAGCCTCAGAAACCAAAGCAGATAGAGTTAGAGAAAGGACAGCTGAGGTAGGCCCACATAGAAGAGTGCACCTGTGCACACACAAGAGCACACTTGTGCACATACACGTCCCCACACACAAGTGCATACCTGTGTACCCACATGTGCTCAGAGATGTTTTCTTAAGTGAAATGCTGTAAATTGATAGGAACCAACAAAGATATCTGATGTACCCTTCACCCAACCTCCCCTATTGACAGCCCTCATATAAGCAGATATTCAAGTAGGCTGCAGCTCTTGATGGCTTTGTGATTGCTGCATGCATTGCCCATCTTAGATTTTGTGCGTGTGTGTGTGTGTGTGTGTGTGTGTGTGTGTGTGTATGTGTGTTTTTGTGTATGTGTTTATGTGTGTTTTTGTGAATGTATTTGTGAGTATTTGTATATGTGTGTGTGTGTGTGTGTGTAAGAATGTGTGCTTTTGTATGTATGTGTGTATATGTATGTGTGTATATGTGTGTATGTGTGTATTTGTGTATGTGTTTATGTATGTGTTTGTGTATGTATCTGTGGGTATTTTTATATGTGTGTGAGTGTGTGTGAGAATGTGTGCTTGTGTATGTGTGTATATTTATGTATGTGTGTGTATATGTGTGTATGTGTGTATTTGTGTATGAGTGTGCTTGTGTGTATGTGTGTGTTTGTGTATGTATATGAGTGTGCATGTGAGAGTGTGTGTGTGTGTGTATGTGTGTTTGTGTGTGTGTGTGTGTACACTATCTAGAGAAGATTTGTGCAACCACACTGGACATCATCACGAAGGAGCCTTCATGTTTCCTTCTTAGATCTACATCCCATCATCTTTGGTTCCATTGCTACCACCAATCACCACATCTCAACAACTCTGTCCTTTTAAGAAAGCCTACACTGCATGAATGGAACCCAACAGTATATGCATAATGAGGTTTATAGTTTTCAGTAGACATAACGTCCTTGAGTCCCAGCATACGTGATGTTTTAACTTAATTTACTCATTTTCTTCCACCTTTCCACTTTGGAAGCTATCCCTATTTTCATTTTCTTTTTCATAAAATGAAGATATTAGACCCTGGCAATATCATAAATAATGAAAATTCATGAGCAGCTCTAATAGCATATTTTTAATGGCAAATTTCTTGACCCTCCTACTCAGAGTCAATTACAATAGGTCGCCCTCCCCCAACACCACTCTTTCTATCTGAACAGTTTAGATGGGGTCATCCGAAGGCCACAGAGATAAACATAATCCAATAAGGACTAAATCACAAGTTGGTTCCATGAAACTCAAATGCTTGGCTTTGCTTGAGGCAATGATTGTGTCATCCACCACCACTAAGAATCATGGGATGGATAACTTTGTAATCACATGCATATACCCAGCATCTAAATTTAAACAGAATTTTTTCCACTCATAGCTCAAGTTGATGACTTCAAAGATAAGAAGTGAATTCGTTGACTGTAAATCATTTCCCATTTCTTCTTTATCTTCTCATCGTTTGGGGGTTTGTATTGTATCTCGTCATTGGGTTTGGAATGTGTCTAGTAACCATTCAATAGCTTTTCACAATAAGAGAATATTTCTGGAGTGGTCAAGAATATTTTCATCAAAATCAGGAGCAGACATTAACAATATGAAGCCTTAACAATTCCACTGGTAATTTTAAAGGAACATTTCCAAAATGAAGTGTTGGCAGGAAGAAATCTCACATATGTGTTCTCAAGTAACTGCCTCAGGGTTATCTAGTGTGGAAGACAGAAGGGAGCCAGGAGCTTCGACCTTCAGCTATAGACTTAGCACCAGGCCAGAAGAACATTTAGGAGACCCTCCTGAGCTCAGTTTTCAGTGCTGATTAGACTGTTTCAAGTCATGAAGTATCTAAGATGGACAAAATTTAGGAGCATAAAGGCAAAGGTTATCTCTACATGGTATCTTACATGACTGGATTGCACAATAAACACCCACTGCAATTACAGGCTTTGGGATAAGGGCATAAAGTTGTGTTTTTGACATAGCAAATATAATCAAGTGATTTTTAGCTTGAGAAACTACAGCCACAGTCCTGAAAATATGTACATCTTAGGCAGATTCACTCCCAAATCACCTTCAAGTCTTTGGGAATGTGTTGAATTTCATTCCTGGAAATTTCCTCTTTTATGTGAAGCTCACCTGTGCCTGCCAGTGCTGATCTTGTATGTAGGAGATTCGTTGGCACAATTTGTTCACATCTGTAATCACAGATGAGTTTGTCTTCATCTAATGTTTTAAAGTTTAGTTATTCTTCTTGCTCTACAATTTTTCCCTCTGTAGCTGGAGTATTTTGACCCCGTCCTACTCAGATATTTCCCTTGTAAAATGTTTCCATCAGTCTTAAGCATTAGATGTTTAGAACAAATGTGAAAGCTAGAAAATATTTTTCAAAATGTGACTTCAAACCATCAACACTGTCCTTTAGTGCCTCCTGATTGGTGTTTCCACCTCAGGGGGTGGAAAGACTCAGTCAAGTTTCTCAAGCACCAAGTATCAGCTACCAAGGAAAGAGAGTCTTTTTTGGGATGTCCAGTGTATGCCAATGAACAAGAAGATACAAGTTTCTGAAAATGGACTGGAATTATGGGATATTGAAGACACAGTGCCTCTATATAGGTAGCATGTCCTTTCTAGGAAAGAAGCCTAGACAGGTCCCATGATAAGTAATACTGATGAAACACCACATGTCACACAGTTGTCAAGCAACATTTAGGTACACTGAGTTTTAGGGTATCCATTGCATGTCAGGCTTGCCTCTAAATAGGAAATTTATAATTTTTTTTTTTAAAAAAGAAAGGTGGGTAGACTCTCAGCTGTTAGTCACACTATCAAAAAGAGATCACTCCCAGAGTCCAAGGCTCTTCTGTTCTTTACATTCAAACAGGTTGAAGGATTTAAACACAATGAGTGACAAGTAGGGACACTTGTATAACTCTAAGGGAAGGTTCTGTAGAGTTTCCATCATGTGTGGAAGGCGATTCATGATGTCAGGGAGGAGAGAGCTCCTATGAGACAAAGCCCCACATTAAGTTCAGATGCCATCTCTAATTTTGTACACAGTTTAACGCTCAAAGAGCTGCACTGTAAGGTACAGGGAGGAAGTGGCTACGAAATGAATGTTCTCCAGTGTGTTGCTGAAGGTTTGGGCTTACAAGCACTTAGTGATTTCTTGACAAAGAAAATGACAACAAAGAAAAGCCAAGTCTCCTCATTTATACCCAGCGACCCATGTACCTTTCAGAAATGCCGCTTGACAGAGTGTAAAGAGTGTTTTAAACGCTGTCCCTAATGAGTTGATCTCGAAAAAATCTCCTCTCTAACAATAAAGTGATTTTTCAAAATCAACTTTTCTCTTGGAATGTGCTTTCCAAATGCGGAGTGTCCCAACTCGTAGGAATAATAAACAATCTTGAGAGATTAAAATAAATGACTGAAGGCTTCTTTTCAACTTTCAGCAAAACCTTTGTATGAACAAAAGAATCCCTCTCCTTAAATAACTACGGAGTTACATCATTGATCAACCACGTCCCCGGTGGATAGAACTCAAGGTGAGGCTCGGTGTGTGAAGGAAATTGTTTCTTTTGGGAAAAAAACCCATCAGTAATTAAAAGTTCTAGACAAAGGACCTTCTTTTTCCAGCCCAGCACCACCCCATCCCACAAAACCCTACCAATCCCCACCCCAGAGGGAAGAAGAGCAGAGTGCCTATTTGACAGAATGTGTCAAACACCTTGCTATGTTGTCCCTATTTCTAGGCTTCAATGTGGAAATGCCAACCATGAGTTAAAGGTGGTTTGGGAGAAAGTGTTTTCAGATAATACCCATGCGGACTGAACTGGTAGATAACGGACTGTATTGAACCTAAGATTCATTCAGCAGCACTTGCTTTCTCTTGTTTCCTGAGATGGATTCAGATCTATCTTGTAGACCCTGCAGGGTTGGTTTGTGACTACAGCTCCTGCTGACCATAACCATGTCAGAGTCACCACTGATGGGAAAGGAAAACTGAATGGAGTACTCTTCTCTAAGGATGACGCTCATCAAGGGGGAGAACGTGGCATTTACAGTTTCAATAGCTTTTCACTGATTCTTAAAAACTCTGTGGGCCAGCAATGTAGTTCAGCTGCTGATTGTACTTGAAGCACAAGCATGAAGACCTGAGGCCCATAGTGGAAGGAGTGGGCTGACTCCCTCTGGAAAGCTGCCTTCTGACCTCCGCACATGTGCACATGACCCCATGAGTGCTATGTATTTATAAGTCCGAATGAGTTCATCTTTCTGCTGATGGGACAGCCGGTAGCTAAACATGAGAACTCAGTCTGTGCCAGGTGTCTCTTGCCGCATTCCTGAGTGTTTGTCTTGGTTATAATTGCCAAAAATTATCAAACATAAAAAGAAAGTATCATTATGAGGGAGCAGAGTTTGAAATCTTCTTTGACCTTAGTCGCAGAAACAGAAGGTGGTTTGTCCGAGGTCTACGTCCACGAGTCTATGAGCATTTCCCCTCCCCCACCCACCCTGGGCTCTCACATACCAGCAGGACTTCGCAGTTCTTGTGTGTATCCAGTCCAGCAGCAGAGTTGGTCGTCTTCAGTGTCAGTTTCTCCCAAACTGGAGGTTTCATCTTCATTCACACTGTCAAGTCTTCTAAAAATACGAAAAAGATAAAAATCATGACGGAGGAAGCATGCGAATTATTAGAAAAGTGGCCCTCAGACTTTGGTTCATGAAAATCTGCTTGATGCCAAATTCAGGCTTTTACAAAACTGAGCCCAGATCTGATTCACGATTTAATTTATTTAATCGATTCAGATCAGAAGGGAAGGGAAGCAGCTGGCTTTTGTTTTGTGTGGTATGTCCTAAGATTTGGACACAGAGCCTTGCTTTGGATAAGCAAGCACTCTGCTGCAGAGCTGCACCCCCAGCCCCTGGATTGCTGTTCATCTTTAAACAGGGTCTTCCTGAGCTGTACGCCCTGGCCTTGAACTCACTCTACAATCCAGGTAGGCCTTGGCCTTACCTTCCCCTGCCTCAGCCTCCTGAGGTTGCTGGAGTTGCAAGTTTGTACCAGGAAGTCAAGTTTCTTGGTTTGTATTTGTAAGGGTTTCTTTTTTTTTTTCATGTAACTGTATTTTTACAAAATAGGTGATAAATAAATGATTATAGATGTTCCTGGATATTCACAAGATGCTGTCTGAATTTGTATTTTCCAGTTGGCGTGATGCTACAGTAGTGTGTAAGTGAGCAATGTGAGAATGGGTGTAGGACTCTGAGAAAAGCACTCAGTGCCTGCCATCTGGAATTACAGTTTGTGTTTACCTCTTTCTGGGTTAGAAGTGTATCAAACACGGGGAACATCTGGACGCCCCATACCTGCCTTTTGTGCAATCAGCCATGTCCTGACTCTGCAGCAGGCTGAGCCTGCACCAGCAGAGATGGAACTATCAATAAGTGGAAGGAGATTTTTTACCCAATACAAATATTTTCTCTCTGTGTATATTTGTGTGTGAGAGAGGGGTGTGCACATACATGTGTGTGCAAAAGTATGTGTTCATACAGGTGCAGAAGCCAGGTGTGAATGGTGGGTGCCTTCCAAATCACAGGCAAGGTCATTGAACCTGGAGCTAGGACAGTGACCAAAGAACTCCATGGATAGTCCTGCCTGTCTTGACAGCACTGGCTTTTCAGGCCTGCCTGTGACCATGCTCAAATTTTTTTTTAAAGATTTATTTATTTTATGTCTATGAGTACACATTGTAGCCATCTTAAGACATGCCAGAAGAGGGGATTGGATGCCATTACAGATGGTTGTGAGCCATCATGTGGTTGCTGGGAGTTGAACTCAGAACCTCTGGAAGAGCAGTCAGTGCTCTTAACTGCTGAGCCATCTCTGCAGCCCCCTCAGCTTTTTAATATAGGTTCTGAGCACTCAAATTAAGGTCCTAATATTTGCTCGTCAACAAGGATCCTTAACCATGAGCATACATCTAGCTCTTGCACACAAGGATGGATTAAGATGAGTGTAACGGAGCGGAGGAGAAGCTCCATGCGAGAGCATGTGCTTGGCGCGCATGGGGAGACGGGTTTGATCCCCAATACCACAATAAGCAAATAAGTTCATGGAAAAGTAGACAGTGAGGACACTGTACCTGAGAGTTTGCTGAATCTGCCACCCTTCTCATACACCTGTGTTCTGGCGCCACAACAGAGCTTCTCCTAGGCAGACTCACCTGACCCCGTGGCGTGTGGCTCTGCCTGCATGCTCATCCTCGTCCACAGTGAGGATGGGAGCTCTGAGCCCAGCTGTACTTTCCAGGGTGAAGGAAGTGCGGCGCTCCTCAAAGATAAAGGCTCAAGGCATGGCCACCCCTTTTTAGAAATCAGGCTGAGCATGCACCATAGAGGGTACCCAGGTTTTGCTGACACAGTTTCCCAATTCTTTTGCTTTTGATTTGTTTTCTATTTCTTTGGTTTCTGTAGCATCTTTGGGACAGGCAGGGAACCAATTGGAAAAGGACTTGAATAGTCAAGGATTGCAAATGTGTGGAAGACACCAAAATGCAGACACCCTGAAATGTGCACCTCTGACATTTCCGAAGAGAATGCATTTTACTCTTGTTGATCTCTCTCTCTCTCTCTCTCTCTCTCTCTCTCTCTCTCTCTCTCTCTCTCTCTCTC